>JAOWBL010000022.1:11870853-11891408 GCA_028564865.1 Zenarchopterus dispar
TGACCAATAAATAAAAATGTTTATTGCCCCCCCCTCCCCCCCCGGTTGTCCTGACCCAGCCCACATAAACACTGGATACCCTAAAAGATTTTCTGTGATCAAAAACAATAACAGCACCCGGCGTTGCAGTTTTCGCCAGACATCACGGGTTGTCACACAAAAAAAAAACGCTCAGACGAAGTTGACTTCTGATTTGGATGAGTGACGTCGCCTACCTCGCGTCCCCGGTCCCGCGGCGCTCCCGAGCCTCTGCTGCAACTTGAGAGTAAAGTTTGCACACTGACGGACTGACTCCCACTTCGGAGGCTGGGAGCGCCCCTGCTCCCGAGGGCGGGACAAACGTTTTCATAGAAAAATGTCCAACTTTTTTCGAGGTTCTTTCTGTTTCCTATTGAGCGTTGCCAGTTCATCCGAAATAGCTTACGAGAAATGACAACATGCAGAGGCGTGAGGGGAAAATTTGGCGTCCGTGTGACTCCAGAGTTAATAAAGTTCATAAATCACTAAAGGGTGATACCAATACTGAGGTGTAAAATAATTATACAAGTGCGTATAATTCAGGAAAGGAAATGTCATTGGTTGGTGGAGTAGCTACAATTTGATGGCCAAGCAATCGGCTGATCTGTTTTATACCTTAGAAATACAGATAAATGAGGCTCATACGAACATAATTACACGTCACGTGGTGTCTGTGATCCTTTTCACTGACATTTTGGAGAAGTTAACTGTATTACAACTGTAATAACTTAAATCAGACTCTAGGCTACAAGGTAAAAGACCTAAAGGACAATGTAGTAAGGAATCTTATCTTCTGTCTTGTTCTTGAGTTGCATACACCCCCATCCCACCCCAACCCTTCCCTCCCAGTTTGATCTTAAAGGTCACCAAGTCACTTGTGAGAATAAATAATGACAAAAGCTGCCTTGTTAGATGAATAGACTTATGGGCTCAGTGGGGTGGGGGGTGCAATATAGCCACTTTGTTCAGAGGTCTCCCTTGAATGATCAATGACACAGATCAGTCAGTGGCTCTGTTATTAAGTTGATTGTTAAATTTAAATGCAGGGACAGCTGCACAAGTCACAAGCTGTAAAACACCCTCTCATTCTCCTCAAGGTCTGCCCTGGCTGAATAAAGTCTATAACTCATTTAAGTACAACACTAATATTCGGTTGTTTTTTTTTGTTTTTTTCTCTGTGTGTGTGTAATTTGTGAGCGTTTGGTTCAGACCAATGAAACATCAAGCAGATGAGTATAACTCTCAGATTATGTCAATTATCCCAGAGCAGTCCAACACTTTGAGTGACTTGTACAAAGGCTGTATTGATTTTTGTGAATCCATGTTTATGTTTATTTGGTCATGTGACATGAGCTCTTTCTGTGAAGTAACACACTCTCTTGGAAACTGAAAGCTACCTCCATCCATCTGTTAGAAAGTTAGGCAAGTAAAATGATGAAGAGACTTAGTTTTATACAGGTATTCCTTCTGGAGCTATTGTATAAATTGCAAGATTGCATTCCACACATCTCCCATAAGCTGTAATAACCCTTTTGAAATACTCCTGAATGTTTTGGTAGATGCCGCTTCAGAAATAATTGATCTCTTGTACTGTTTAAACAGCTGCAATTCTACTATCTGAAAGTCTACTGTCAACAGTTTAAACACGGGGGTAAAATAATCCGCTCTGGTATAGAAAATAAAAAAAGCGTTAGACTCTGCACAGATGTCATCATGGTGCAGGCAGGGACCAAGTGTGCTCCCTTCACAGTAGTTGACCCCTCCCAACCCTCGTGGGGTTAAAAACCTGCAGTGCTGTAATGGCTCGCAGTCTGTGAGATAATGTCATCTGACACACGCTGATGTGGGAGAGCTAATTGCACCCCACACTGTTGTAATTTCTCATTCATGCATGTTTCAGCAGTGACTTATGCCTCTGATAACAGCCCACACTCACTTGGCTGCACACCTAATGTGTAAAGATCCACCTCAAAAATCCAATCTTTCCTTTTTTTAAAATTATTTATTTATTTTTTATTATCATTATTTTAGTGTCATATTGTTTGCTCTCAAATTAGCATGAAGTCTCTTTACCGCTGTAATTCAGATAAGAGGCTTTTAATATTGTGGTCATTCAAACTGATTCTAATGATAATGACATCATTGTCTACATGGCCCCCTCAGACGTTAATGTTATCTGTCCATTGTGTGATACATTGTCCTGCTCCTCTGTCTGTGTTTGAACAGGTGGCTCTGATCATATATGTCGTAGCCTTTGTTAAGCCACAGAGGTGGTGTGTTAGCGTGTGCAGTAGTTTACCACAAGTCCAGAACAACTTCTCAAGGACTTCAGCGTAATCATCCCCATGTGTAACTCTGTTACAATATTGTGTAATGTATTAACCACAATCAAAGCAATACGTTCTTATAAACACAATGAGTCAAATGACCTCCTTCAGCAGTGTTCACCGGCAACAAACTTAACATCAAAACAATAATAATAAAAAAAATCTTGTGACTGCTTGAAATGAAAGTGTTTTCCTTGTTTACTGCAATATGTTTCCTTTCATTGCACTGTGGTGGGTCCACAACTTAAAGTCAAGGGAAGTAGTTATTTAAGAGAGCCAGCACAGGGCACTGAGGCCCTGCAGGAGGTCAAAGCTTAGGAAATTAAGACCTGAAGGTAATGTGGTGAAAGTGACTCCCCACCTGTGTCTTGTAAAGACTTTCCAGGCTGTAGTTTAATGGTATGTCTGCATATGCGCGCAGTCCATCAGTTCAGCAGCTCTCTGTTCAAATACAGCTTTTTTTTTCTGCTTCGCTTGTAAGATAGCTATTTAAGATAAGATATGCTTAAGATATGCTTACCTTCTCTCCTCTTTTCTTTTCTCTTTTTAAAATTGTGGGATTTCAATAGAGTGACAAGAAAATTATCTAATAACAAATTATTCTTAGCAATATCACTGTTGATATAGAATAATATGGCATGAATAGAAGAAAGAGTTAGGTGAATAAAATATAGTTGGTCATTTAAAGCTAAATGCAATTGCCCTTATCAGGATTATACTGCCATAATCCATAATCATGAATATGTGAAGCCACAAATTCAAACCCACTTAACTCAACCCATTTAAGTCCATACTCCACAAGGGAACCTAATTTGTGTAGTAGATTGTGGAAATTGATTCACTACTTACAGCAAAACTGTTATTTATTTTATTTATACCTTGTTAATGTGTAATGAAAGGGGAATATTAATATTAAGAGGAGTTTTTTTCTTTTCTTTAATTATGAAAAGATCACCCAGCATAAAACAGAGGTATTAAGACCCAATGGAGATCTCATCACAGAACTGCACTATGGTAATAATTTAAAATTGTCCCACCCTTGTGCCCTCTTTTTGATTTCTTGGAACACACTAGACCCCCGAGGCAAAGTCTGACTTCACAGCAGCACCTCCTGTTATGCTTACCTTCAGCAGTTTTTCCTGTGCCTCACACTTAAGATGAGAACTTTCCAAACTATTTGAAGCAGCAAACCCTTCCAAAGACCATTACATTTCTGTTGAAGGCAGAGCCACCAGATGAATACATTGCCATTGAGTTAATGCTTAGGTAAGTGCAATGGCCTTCTGCACTCTCTTGTCTGGACCAAGCCAAGCATGGTGGCCAAAAATCCTTCCTGAAGGAAGGATGTGACTGCTGATGCATGCCAGATGAGGAGACACAGGATTCCAAAGTGGCTGCATCCCTTTGTGACGCAGGGAAATATTTGTGCAACATATGCACATATGCAGCATTTTTGTTTAAGAATTATGGAGAATGTTTGTGATTTGTGATTAGAAAAAAAGACTAAAGAAAGAGAACATTGAAAGGTCACAATTTAAGAGATAATATATAGGGACTTCCCCTTATTCTTTTAATATTCATGGCATAGCTCTGTCTGAATTGTTCAGAGGGATCAAATGAAAATCTACTTGAGGCTGAGAAAAACTAAAAATCATTATTATCACATTTCCCAAGGAATGAGTTCCATCTTGCCCTTTCTAGACTTGAACCTCTATTTTTTTATGTAAAGCTCAGGAGTCACAGAGCATGACAGTAAGGTATTGTTTTCCATGTCACAGACATTACAGCATTCACCCCTTGCATCAGTTGTACGCTATCTGCCCGTAGAAAGTGTACAAGGATGAAAATAAATGCCAAGCTGGAGCCCACACTGTGCTTCCTTGTGAAAATAAATAAAACCTGAATTTTCTTCTCAGGTTTCATTCTCAACTGGCATTGTGTACTGGGGAGAGATGTCTCATTTGATTTAAACCTCAAAGAAGAAAAAAAAAGTGAAAAAGTCACTCTCTTGTGTGAAGTACATTGATCACATGTGCCGATTGCTGTAGTTGCATCTCTATGGCGATATGACTGGAGCACAGCAGCAGTCATTGATGGGTTTTTATTGCTAATGCGCAACAGTAAGTCACCTTTGGCAGAGAGCAGCATTATGTAAAAGACTTCCAGACCGCAGTGAATCTGCTCATCGAGTTGTGCATCTCTCTGTGTCTAGAGGAGGTGGAATCCATGAGGAGCATTGCTGTTAAAAACTTCAAAGCACATGAGGGGATGGATCAGAATAAATCTTGTCAGCTGAACTCAGAGTGTATAATCTATAGTTTGTCAAGCATTCATGTTTTATCTCAGGATCAATTGTAATGTCAGAAATGATCTCAAACTGAGAAGTAATCAGAATTTAGAAGTTTCACATCTTTGATCTTCATTCTGTCCTGATTTAACCCATGTTTTTGCTGAGCTCATTTTCATCCACACTGCTTGGTGTATATAAGTGCGTCAGTGTGTTTTATTTGTCAACACTGAAGGTGCACGGATGACAGCTCAACTTTGCTTCCCCGTGAGACAGACAGGTATCTGTTAGTGACACCTAGGGGTGAAAAGGCTTGCATTACATGCTTTTGACCAATGACAGGAAACTAAAGTCTAAGTCTGGTTGAATCAAAAGAAAGCACTGGAAGAATAAGTGGTGAACAGATGTTCAGAACATGTGGTTAGCCTGTTGTTGTTGTTGCTTTTAAAGCAGATTAGTTTAAGTTTAATGTATAAACCTATTGCAATGGACATGTTTTATTCTTTATTTTCTACTTGAGTTTCTTAAAAACAGCTGCACAAATCATATTTGGTCACCTGTTTTCACAGAGTAAAAACCTATTTTGTAGCACTTGACTTCTTTTCTTCATTTTCATTATTAACTAATGCTTTGGACTCCACAGATTAGTTGATACAGTAGGTGCAAGTGTGAAGGTTTGGTAAAGCACAACTTTACCACTGCAAGAAGATTGTACAGAGCTATCAGTTTACTCTATAGACATATATGCCTGCACACATATATTTTGACAAATTTGTTGGTACCCTTCGATTAAAGAAATAAAAAACAACAGTGGCCAATGAAATAACTTGAAACTTACAAAAGTTCAAATAAATCAAAATTTCAAAATTTACTGCACTTTATTAAAAATCAGACATTGCTTTTGAATTTTAATTTTAATGAATTGCTTAAAAACAAACTTACTTGGGCAAAGATGATGAAATCCTCTTTTGTTATATTTTGTTGCACAACCTTAAGGCAGTCACAGCAATAAAACTATTTTCTGTAACTCTCAATGAGATTTCTGCACCTGTATTTGGTCCACTCCTCATGAGCAAACTGCTCTAGCTGTCTCAGGGTTGAAGGGTGTCTTCTCCATTTTGCATTTTCATTTTTGATGTTCAGAAGGATTTAGATCAGGGCTCATCAAAGGCCACTGCCGAAAAGTCCAACGTTTTGTTCTCAGTCATTCGTGGAGCGTGTGTTTTAGGTCATTGACATGTTGGAGGACTTTTAACTGAGAGCACATTTTCTTACACAATACCTTGAGTGTCTTGAGATGTCATTGTACGCGCCAGAGATTCAAGACACCCAAAACCAGATGCAGCAAAGCAACCCTAGAACATAAATGAGCTTCTTCTGTGTTTCACAGTAGGTACAGTGTTCTTTTTTCTTTTTTTTTTAAATGCTTCATTTTTGCGTCTGTGAAGATACAGCTGATATGACTTGCCAAGAAGTTCCAGTTTTGTCCTATCTTTCCACAGTCCAGAGGCATATCCAAGACATATTTGAACTCCATCAATTACTCTATAAATTCCAATAAAGAAGTTAATGAAGAAGTTGAGGGCAATGAGGGGTTACATTTAGCAGCTCAAGTTACTAAAATCAGACACCATAAACTGGGTTTTCCTGTTATGTAAAACCGAAGCAATCAGTCTTATAAAGAAACATTTTAACTCTTGGCAGAAATACAGGGACCTCAGTGATCAAAAGAGACATCTTAATGTGATTTAAAACCAAGTTGGGGGGGTTGGTGTGCTGGACAGATACACTCACAGGACACTTTAATGGGTACACATAATATACCTAATAAAGTGGTGTACTATAATAGTCACCACTAAAAAAAAAAAAAAAAGGAACAAACATCTATAAGCTGCAGCTGTTTCTTCTTAAATACGTTATCAGTCAAAATTAAGAAAGACCATAAAAAGGCAAAACAAGGCAATTTTATTTGTATAGCATATACACATATATGCAAAGGTAACTCAAAGTGCTTTAAAAAGATGTTGAAATAAAAGGAAGGATTAAAAATGAAAATAAGAAATCAAAGTAAATACATAAAATCCCAAAAAATGAAAAAATAGCTTAGAGTATATAAGTACAGACAATGCAGTAAAATTAGACTAAACAAAGGCAAAGGAAAATAGTAGAGTTTTCAGTTTAACTTTAAAAGTGTCTAGAGTTGGAGCACATTTAATATCAACAGGAAGTTTATTCCGTCTGTGTGCAGCATAGCTACTAAATGAATTTTCACTCAGTTTGGTTCCAACTCACAGCTCTACTAGCTGACTGCCTCAGAGTCATACCTGGGCTGTATTTGACAAAACAATCAGAAATGTATTACTGATTTGTAAAGTCTATTTTGTAGGTAACTAGTAGCCAGTGTAAGGATATCATAACAGGAGTAATGGGTTCAGTTTTCCTGGTTCTTGTTAGGACTTTGGCAGCAGTATTCTGGATGAGCTGAAGTTGTCCAGTTGTTTTTTTGTTTGTTTGTTTTTTGGGAAGACCTGACAGAAGAGTGTTCCAGTCATCAAGTCTGCAGGAGACAAAGGTATAGATGAGAGTCTTCAAGTCTGCTCTGGACATTAGATCTCTGGCACTTAGTATTTGTTTCAGGTGATAAAAAGCTGTTTTAGTTACAGTCTTGATGTGGCTGCTGAAGTTGAGGTCTAAGTCTATTAAAACTCCAGATTTCTAGTCCAGATTTTTATCTTGAGTCCTATCATTTCAAATTGGGCAGCAACTTTTATTCTTTATATTTTGTTACCAAATATAATTATTTCTGTCTTTTCTAGATTTACATGCAGGAAGCTTGATTGCATCTAGCTAATTACATGCTGCAAACACTGACAGAGTGACTGTACTGGACCAGAGTCATTTGGTGAAAGAGCCAAATAAATCTGGGTGTCATCTGCATAGCTGTGGTGAGCAATATTGTTGCTATATATGATCTGAAACATTAAAAGGTTGAATAACAGAGGTCCAAGAATCAACCCTTTAGGGACTCCAAAGGTCTTGGGAACAAGCTCAGATTTATTCTCACTCATGGGAACAACAAAGCTCCTGCCTTCAAGAAAGGCTCTGAACCAAGTGAGAGCAGGAACTGATAGCCCCACCTACTTTTCCACTCTGACAGGAAGGATCTTTTGGTCTACAGTTTCAGAGACTGAACTAAGATCCAACAGGACGAGAATGGATGTTTTACTTGAGTCAGTGGTTAGATAAATGTCATTGAAGACCTTGATGAGTGCTGTCTCAGTGCTGTGACTTGTTTAAGAAACCTGAATCAATAAGCTTTCTCAATAATTTTTCAATAAAAGGATGATTAGTGAGTGGCCAGTGATTGTTTAAGACTGAAGAATTCAAGCTACTCTTCTTCAGAAGGGGCCTGACAACTGTTATCTATTGACATGTGTCCATGATGTGACCCCATGGATTATTTTTACATCCAGTAAAAAGATGCAAACTCATTACATTTTTCTGAAACAAGAAATCAGGGGCTAGCTGTGTAGGGGAGTTGGTCAGTTTCTCAACAGTGGCAACAAGCAGCAGACTGTTGTTGATATTCCTACTGAACATGTCAGAAGAATGTCTAGCCTCCTTTATAACAATGTTGTAAATGTGAAGGTTTTATTTAAAGATGTCGTAGTGAATTTGTTGATTACTTTTCCTTCCTTTGCTCTCAGCTTTCTTTCATTCTATCTTCTGATTTGGTTGCTTTTCTATGGTTCTTTCTGCTTGATAGACAACATTTTTACCTCTTGAAGTAAAATATCATGAATAATGTTAAGTGTTTTACCTTCAAAATTAAAAAAAAAAAAAATTATGGTCAAGTAAATCCATCCATCCATTTACTATACCCATTGGTTCCTGTACAGGGTCACGGGGGTCTGCTGGAGCCTATCCCAGCTCATTGCAGGCGATAGGCAGGGGTAGACCCTGGTTGCCAGTTCATCGCAGGGCCACATATAGAGACAAACAACCATGCACGCACATACACACACCTACGGACAATTTAGCTCTCAATCAACCTAACAATAATAAAAATAATTTACCTCTGGACTTATCCACTAGACCAGAGGTAGCAACCATATTCTATCATTATCACATTATCACCTAGAGTGGAAACCTTTACCGTCATACGACTCAATCCCTCAATCAGTTCACTTCCATGCATTTGCTAATTTAACGAACTGTACCTTTAAGAACAGAGTCCTGACCCTCCCCCTTGACGGTGACGTAGCCTCACTCCCGGCATGCTCACTGAGAGTCCAATTATTGCTAATGGCGGGTATTCTACAAAACATGGGTATTTTAGGCTATTCTTTGCTATCCGCTCGAATTACTATACAGTAAATATTGATCAGTTAATAGACAGTTTTCGTTTTAAACCCTCTTCGGACAAGATTAAAGCGGAGCGGTCAACTAGCAGTGGCACCTGACTTTGTAACACTTCTCATCCACATCATGTGGCGGCTCTGTGAACTAATGTCACTGAAGTGAGGAGGAAGACCACGTTTGTTTCATTTTGATTTTAGCTTCAGCCTTGCCTTTTGTAGCTCACAGAAACGTTTGCTCTACGTCTGTAACTCAGTTGCCGATGCACATATAACTTCATGAAACGGAGAAAGAGAAACTAGTACATAAACTTGTTCATTTGTCGGAGCCTTATTTTCTCTGCTGAATAAGCCGCGTGAAACGGAAATGAGCCTGTTAAAACTGACCGTGTTAATATTAATAATCACCGTGCCAGTTGACGGTAACTCGAAACTAAATATTCCCAAAGTCTTGCTACCTCTTGCAAGAAGTACAAGGATTAACTTCACGTTGGAAACTACTGAGGGTTGCTACAGATGGTGAGTAAAACTGAACGCTCTTCAGACGTCCACTAAAGAGACCCACACTTCGTGGGGATGTGTCATATTACATAGAGCAGATGAAGCCACATGGCCAGCTGTACAGTAAGGTTCAGGAATAAAAATACACGAAAAAAATTCTGGTCCCCCCTCCCCATCCCCCTTCTCTTTATTTGTAAAATTTTAAAGGCACTCAGTGAGGTTGAACACATTTCTTCACATTAGACTAGATCAAACTTTATTGATCCCACCGCGGGGAAATTCACTGGCTATAGCAGCTCAAAAACAATATAAAAGTGCAAAGAATCAAAATACTATATTGAGGAGATGTATTCCCAAAATCCCATGAACTTACTTTATTATACTTGTTAACTGTAAAGTTGTAACTCATCTTAGAGTATGTTATTTCATCCAAAAATATTTTTAGATTGAACATGATGTGAAATTACTCTAGTCTTGATTGATGTGAGCTGTTTTTTGTTTTCATCAGGTCTTCCACCAGACCAGAGGTAGCGAGCATCCAAGCTGTGGATGAAGACAGACGCACAGGCTGCTCCCGCAAAGCGGTTCTTCAGGCTTTGTCCACCCAGCCCTCCAGACTGACTAGTATCATTCTAGCTGAAGATGTTGGTAAATACAGTAATCCTATATTATTCAATACCTTATTGGCACATTCTTCACATGGCTCAGTAGGAACAATGTGGATGTAACATGTGGATAAAGTGTTTGTACTGATACAAATATTGTATATACTCTTCAACACTGCTGAACATAAGGGTGTGAGTGAGTATTCACTTTGATGCACCATTTGATGCTATGTAATTTTTTTTTTTTTTTTTTTCGCGGCAAAAGCCAGCACGGAAAGTTATTTCATATGACTTCCTGGTTTGAATCAGATGGAGAAACAGTGGCACCTGAATTACTGGATAGAACTGGCTATCTAGAATTAGGAAAGCTGTGAGATGCTCATTGTTCAGGACTCAGAGGTGGCACTAATGCTAATAAAATGTGAGCAACTTTATTATGCATTTAAGGAGAAGTCATGTCAAAAACCACGAGTTTATCAAGTCAAAGAGAATGAGGGATGTACCACAGCAGCAACCTTAGGAGTTGGATTGTCAGAAATGAGGTAAATTCCCCACAGAAACCCAGAGCAGTAATGAACAAAGCTGAAGAATTCATTGTCCAATGTGACAAATCACTGTCAGTCATTGAAAATGCTCAGTTTTGATGTGTAATTGAGCACCTGTAGCTGTGGTACAATTTCCAAGATGAGAAAGAGATGGATAGGTGAGTGGGTGAATAGATGGATGGATGGATGGATGGATGGATGAATAGGTGAAATGGTTTGTCCAAAACCATATGAGAATGACTGATCATATGTCAGCTAAAACAAGTGCCGGCAGTAAGCTTTACGAGACACAGCTGCACTCAAATGTCAAAATATAAATACTTCTCTATTTTGCATATTTATGGTTGTACTATAATTGTTGGATTTTATTTTTTTATAGATTTATTTTAAATTTGATGTTAATGGAACAATAATTATTGTTTATTTGGTCATTTAAAACAGGGGCTTGTGTAGCTCGGTTGGTAGAGCATTGGACTTAAGGTCCTGTGTTTAAGCTCCCTCTACCTGTTTGAGGGGTTGTGTCAGGTAGGGCATCCGATGTAAAACCTGTGCCAAAAGTGACTGCGGACTGTGCTAATCCGCTGCGGTGACCTCTCCGCTTGGAGGGAGGAAGCCAAAATGATGGAGGAGGAAGATTTGGTAATTTAAAACATTTTTTAAAATAACACTTATCAGGTCAGTACACAGTCTTGGCAAGTACCCAAAGCCCAGCTATTGGAATTGGTATGAGAAAGTAAAAAAAAAAAAAAAAAAAAAATGTAATTGGCACACCTTTAATGGAAATGACCAAAGGCAAGTAGTTTATATTGAAAAAGTTTTGGTAATCTGGGCTTTTGTAGGCTAATTTTCTGACAGAGACATCTTTAGTGTTAAAAAAAATCTTAATTACGCTACAGATGGTTTTGTCCTTTGAAAATATAATTTTCTAGCTTTTGTGTTTCTCTGTTGTGCTATACAAATATCTTTTAAGTTCTGATGCAAGTGATTTAATACGTCACAATAACAAGACAAATGGGCTCTTTCAAATAGTGTAGGATTTTTTGCCCTCAGTGTTTGAGTTTTTTATTGGTATAAATAAAACACCCTTGATGATGTGTTTGGGCTGACGCTCACTCAGTTGTAGTTTATTTTCCACCTAAAAGCTCATCTTCATTTTGTTGATGATGACGAACATTGTCAGATTTGTTCACATTCATTGACCATTTTTCAAGTGTCCCTGTTTGTATAGTCTAATATAAAAACCAGAAGAGAATATCTAATGAACCGATTCGACATTTTCATTCTGTTGCACAACACATTTTTATCACTCTTCCTACTTTGCTGTTGTGAAATACTTATGACATCTGTTGCCTGTCAGAATGTTTGCAACAGTGACAAGTAGTTATATTTGCTTAGTAATCAGGAAAATAAAGTACATAAATTTCTGCACATCTTAAATGACACTGTTAAACACAGAGTAATCTGTTCAGACCACACTCACCGACTCTGATTGTGGTCACATTCACCCCAGCTGTGTCACATTCACTAATATAATCTGCCACTTGCACAACGGCTTACTTCGCAGATCAGAAAAGCCACAGAATTTGAATGGATTGATAATGTTTTAGGATGCTCCTGGAAATAGATTTGTAGTTACTACAGTCCCCAGTTCATTTCCATACACACTTGGTAAATTTGCCTTTTTGGCTGCTATGCCACTTTCACCCACTTCCACTGCAGTCACAGGACAGGTGCTGCGTTGTGACGCCATTGTCGACGTCATCAGTGAAATCCAGGTGGTGTCTACAACCCGAGAACTACATCTTGAAGACTCTCCACTGGCACTCAGGATCCATGCACTGGACTCTGAAGGTGAGAGCCCAGTTTATAAATGTATGTGATCATGCTTATTGGAGGCTCTTGATGTTACTATTCAGTAGGTTCTCCCTTTAACAACAACAAATATTTTCTAAAATGATGTAATAACTCAGTTCCCAGCAACAAGGAGTACATACATATTGTGTATTTGTTGCTCTGAAAACTTTTCAGAGTAATGTTTGAGCTGGCTGTAGGCAGCGCTTTCCTTCCCTGAGGGCTGCCACTCTGAGGCGGCAGTTTGTTCTGTGCGACTAGTTCCATTTAGGACGGGCACACTTAGTTTAATGAGCTGTAGCTACAGTCTGATTCTTTCTGATGATGGCTCCAGGCTTGGGTGTTTTTGTTGTTGTTTTGTTTACTTTGGCGTAAAAGTGAGTTTTGGATTTCTCAGACTATGCTGCAAAAGGTCACAAATGCCTTTTTTAAAAAAACAAAACTATTTTTTAGCCAGAGGCTTTGAGGCATTTCTCTTGAGCACTGTTGTACACTTTGGCACAAAGACTTCAGCCCTCCAGCACAGTATGAAAGGTCTATGTAAATAGTGTCATGTTTCTTTTTTTTTTTCTTCTTTCATAACCGTAGGAAACACATTCAGCACACTGGCAGGGCTTGTGTTTGACTGGACATTAGTTAAAGATGTAGGTGTGAATGGATACCCTGAGTCCCACAGTTCATTACGGTAAGCTTCTCTGTATTAATACTCAAGCTCTGCAGGAACATGTTTAATAGACTGCTGTATTATTCATTTATAGCATGATTCTGCTGTTTAGGCAATGCAGTATTTCTATTTTGCCATTTGTGTTTCTGGAAATCAGTGATTTTGAAGTTGGATGCAAGAGGCCACATTAAACTCACCTTCAAATGTGTTTCTTCCACTGCTTTTCCTCTGCAAGGGTACTTACATTTTCTGAGTCCACATACACTCCTCCCGGATACATATCTGAAATGGAGCATGTTGGGAAACAGGGTGATATTATTTTGGTGTCAGGGTTGAAAACGGGACATGCTAAGTTGAAAGCCAAAATACAAGAGTCACTGTATAAGGTGAGCTGTTCACTGGTACATGTCAAATGATTTTAAAATAAAGTACAGCAAATGATGCAGCCATGCATATCATTTTAGTTGATGCAGTTTATGACTGTAATGTTTTCAGTTGAAGTAGGAAGTCTGTGTGATAGTTTATCTTCTGAGATGTAGATATAAAAATAGCAAAACATTATATAGATGCAGTTTCTCAGAAATGTTGTCACAGCAGCAACAGTTAAGTTGTTCTTCTATCTTGTCAAATGTTTACCTGTGTAAATATCAGGGAATGTTATCAAAAGGTATATGTATTATATAAAACATGAAATGGATAACTGATGGCCTAGTGAATTTATTTAATTTATTGTTTTTTGGGTTTTTTCTATTGGTTGAACACTGTAACCCACTTCTTCTTTACGGCGGGAAACTGAATCTGTGTGTCTCTGTAACCATGGTATCCATGACAACAGGATGTGCCAGCTGCTGAGGTTAGGCTGCTGATTTTAGAGAACATCCTGCTGAGCCCTGCACATGACGTCTACTTATTGGCGGGAACTTCAATCCGATACAGAGTCCTGAAGATCAGACAGGGCAAGATCACAGGTTTGACTGTTCAGTTTGCTATAAAACTCATCATTTTATCCTGTTTTCTCTCTCTCTCTCTCCCTACCTCGCCCCCTTTTTTTCTTTTATGTTTCACATCACTGTAGTGTAAAAATAGTACCTTGTGTTATTTTTATTTATCTATTTTTATGTATTCATTTTTTTGTGCAGAGCTCTCTATGCCTTGTGATCAGTATGAACTGCACCTGCAGAACAGTGTTGTCGGCCCTAATGGAAACCCAGATGCTGCTGTGGCCATTCTGGATCAAAGCAGCTCCACAGTTACAGCAGCTCAACTGGGACACGTCAATGTGGTGCTGGATCATAAGAGTATCCTTTTGACAAATCATACCTACAGTTATGCAGTCATAGTTATCACTTCAGGCAATGTCCTGTAATATAATGTTATGGATTTGTAATATTATTATTATTATTTCTATAAATTACCTGCTATGAATTGGGAGTTGTGAGTCTTGGTTAATTTTTAAACATATTGTTCCATTAAAAAGCTGCATTGTGTATAGCATTGTGTATTTGACCAGACAGAGCAGATCAAGTTTAGTGCTGTCATTGTCTAAAAGTGTGCCTAACCAAGATTTCCTTAGTGGTATCTATGAAGGCCTTAGCATGCAAGGAGTGTCTCGTCTGCCCAACAGCACACTCTACGTTGTTGAACCAGCATACCTCGGTCTGTATCTTCCTGCTACAAAACACCATATTAACTATGTGACTCTGTTTACTGATTTAGCTGACCTTATTTGCTGTTTGTTTTTTGTTTGTTGTTTGTTGTTGTTTTTTTAAAGGTTTTAAAATTCATCCGGGAGACAGCTGGATTCTTGAAACAGGCAGAGTTTATGATGTTCAAATTGAAGTGTTTGATAAATGCGGCAACAAGATTCATCTCACTGATGTAAGTGCACTTCAATACAATTACAGGTTTATGTTCTAAGGAATCTAATTGTCAAAGTGGAAAAAAGTGTTCCTTTTATAGGCAGTGGACACAAGTCTCAACTCAGAATTGTTTTTTATTTGTTTGTTTTTTCCTGTCTTCAAATTTATTTTATTTAAGACTCTATTAATCCCCCTGGGGAAATAAGTCCCCTGCTTTTAACCCATCACTTGTTACACACTAGAAGCAATGGGCAGCCATTTTTTCAGTGCCCAGGGAGCAGTGGGGGTTAAGGGCCTTGCCCACAGTGCTTCACCTCTTTTGCCAACCTAGTAGTTTGCGTGATTTTTCTTGATCCTTTTTTGTTGTTTTTTTTTCCCACAGAACATCTGTATGAAAACTGTTTTTCCTGTGGAGTATTTTGAAGTCCTGGAGTCTTCTCTTAATGGATCGTATCATCGTGTTAGACCACTAAAACAGGGCCTAACTGTCATTGATGCCACTCTCAAAGCTATTAAGAATGAAGTGAGTGTATTTGCAACTTAAACCCTTTTATTAATGAGGATTTCATAGGCAATATTACTATTGTTTAAATCTCCTGCACTGATATTTCACTTAATGAAATGAAGTTGATAATTTCCCATGTATCTTTTTGTGTTGCAGAATGGAAAGGCTCAAGCACTTGCCAACCCAATTCACAATGAACAGGATGTAGAAATATACGATCCCATAGTTCTTAGTCCAAGTATTCTCACATTTCCTTGGCAGCCCAAGATTGGAGCCTATCAGTACACAATAAAGGTAATAATTTATTTTCAGAGATGGTGTTTGAATGACTTTGAAATTGTAACACCTTATACAAGACCTTTTTTTTCCTTTAGCATTTTTCATGCTATGAAAAACAAACAAAAACAACTTTTTATTTTTTGGGGCGGGGGCATTTTACTACATGGGCTGAGCATGAAACCAAAAATATGTTCACTTTGTTTTCATTTGACTGCTGTTTTTTTGGTGCTGTTCACAGGCGACAGGTGGGAGTGGAAATTTCAGTTGGACTTCTTCAAACACAGCTGTTGCCACGGTGACTGTGAAAGGAGTGATGACCACAGTCAGTGACATTGGTGTCAGTGTAATTTATGCTCACGATCTACGTAATCCATTACACTTTGCTTCAATGAAGGTAGGTTGATATGGAAAGGTATTGTGTTGTTAAATTAGAAGGGCTGTTAAAGAGCAGGCCCTCGGATCTGTTTCAGTCTTGAAAAAAAGTCACACAGATCCATCTTGCTTACAGACAATGGACAAGCGAACAATACGAAACACAACACATCTGTTGTCTGAATACACTTAAATTAATATTAATGGATTAAAGCTTGGTATCTAAAATGAATACCTTTCTGGTACTGAATGGCATCAATATTATGGACTATAGACACAGTAGGAAAAACTCCTTGTCAGCTGATTTCTCGTAGCGACACCCAACTCTTCTGTTCAACAGTGAAATGCTACTATCACCCCTCCAATCATCCAATCCTGGCAAGATGAATCGGCACAAGTTTCAAACAGGCTCTGGAAGAACTGTTTGTAAGCTCCAGTGCTGTCTGTTTTAGAGAAAATTGATAATGAAGCTCTGTCATCACCTGCTCTGATAGGTGATTGCTTTCTTCGCTCCAATGTGGTGTTGGTGTGTTGAACAAACTATATCTCCTCCCTATGTCATGGTGGTGGATTTGCTAATGATGGAATTGAATTGTTGCTCCATCGGACTGCTGTTACCTGGTTTAAAGAGGTTTTAACTTGTACACCTGGCTGGTTACTAGCTGACTGTGTGGTTCCATGTGTAGATACTGTGTAAATAACTGGTGTGAACTGTGGCAAAGCAAAGACTAAAACAGTTGTTTTCTTTAATTTGGTTGTGAATATCTTGAGTAAAACCTGGACTGGGATCTGTAATTATTATTGGCTTTTTTTTTTTTTTTTTTTTTTGCTTTTCTGGGTTGAACTGTAGTTTCCATCAGCTGAACTATTAAAAAAAGAAAGGAAAAAAAAACAAAAAACCCAGAGCAGAATCTGTATGAGTTTGTTTTATCTTTGTGAGGCTTTGGGGCTTTTTTCTTGTTAAAGGGAAAATAAGAACATTACTTTCACATTTGTTTTTCTGTTTATCAGAAGGTGAGAATTTTAGTTTCTTGAGTTGTGTGTTTTTGACATTTTCGTAATAAAAGATAGTTTAAATCTTCTATGCAAAGAGCAAGCCCCGGCTACCACCCAAATTTAATACATCACAACCTGAACAGACCCAGATAGAAAGAAGCACTTTGGCTGTGTTTGCAGTGATCACTTGTCTCTCGTTCCCTAGTTTCTGTTCTCTTCATTTAAAAACTTAAACGAGTTAAACCACATTCTTTAATTTATTTTCTGACAGTACTTTCATTATTGTCTCATCTAACTTCCTGCATGGTGACTGTTTTTATCAGTTGGTACTTAACGTATCATCCAGGAGTTGGTGTTTAAGATATTGTATAATGGATTCACATAAGTATATTTTACAGCAAAACATTTGAAAGCAAAATATTTGAATCTTGTTCTAGTTCTAATTTAACTCAGATCTCATGAAGTTTTATCAAGTTTATAAATATTTTTACCAAATGGTGCATGTTCTCTCTGTGTCTTCAAGCATACACGCCAGGTACTTCAGCTCTGACAAAGAAACTAATTATGTCCAAGGTCCATCTTCGCTAATCTTGAAAACATAAAATTTTTTGAATACAATGTATGTTTAGCCATAAAAGTAATGATACAAAACTTCATAATTTGCTGACCTCTCCTCTTTTATCAGACCTCATTGCAGCACCCTTTGCATCTTTGATCTTGTCTTCTAGGTGTATGTTGTTGATCCTGTTGCCATGGACTTTGCTCCTTGCCCAGTAGAGGCCAGAGTGGATGCCGTTTTGTATTTGCCTCTCAGGATTTTTGGCTTATTGGAGGAGTTGGAGAATGAGCGGGTCATGTTGAGCGACTGCTCCCACTTTGATCTGCTAGTTGAGGAGGAGAACCATGGTGTCTTTGAATTGCTGGATGGTGAGTTTATTGCAAGTTTTTTATCAAATAAGACTTGCTGTAGGAATGTGTGTATGAATTGGGGAATGGGAAAATCATTGTAAAGTGATTTAAGCCAATGTTATATATGGATTCGAATACTGAAAAAAGTATAAATTTATGCGGTAAAGGTGATCAGAATATGAACTGTTTTAAATGAGAAGGAAAAACTGCATTTATTGCTTCAGCAAAACTTCAGGTCAGGTCACGGTTCTTGGAATAGCATGAGTGAGATGTCTCACTATGGGATATACCAGTCCTCACTATCTCATTATCAATCCTGATTGGCTGGTGATCACAATGGCGTGATGCCATCCTAAAAGTACCTATAAGTACCCTGTGCTACAATGCAATGTTATTCAAATGAAGCACTTCTTGGTGCTTCGCTCAAGCAAGTAATTTACAGCTGCACAAATGTCCTGGATGGAAGCTCCATTACGCTCTTGACACAACACAGATCTTATTCTTTTATATATTTTCAACTGCGTCCTTGATCTTCTGTATGGATGCGTCGCCATATTCTTTATTCTTAAGAGTGTGTGCATTGTGGCGTCACTCCCAGCAGTGAGGAGTCTGGGGAACATCTCCAAAACAGTACACACTTTAAGTGAACAGAAGAGGCTGGTGAATGGAGAACATTCAGCAACATCTCTGAAAGACAGAGCAGAGACTGTCAGGGCTTTCAGAAGATCACACACCCAAGCTTGGGTGCATGTTTTGCCATCCTTGCAGCCTGGGGCAATTTCTTCCCCTCATAACATGACCTGGTTGTGGCTGTTACGGTGGTCCGGCAGGGTTGCAGCGGGTTTGCACATGGCCTGCTTGCTCAGAGTAGGAGAAGCTGGTGTCCTCTCCCCTTTCTCCCTGGGGACACTTGCAATGTCAGGCTGTGCAGCCTAAAGCGAGGGTAGGAAGACTTCATCTTCATCCTTGTCATCTTTGGATATGAGGAGCTCAAAGGTTTCCTCATTGTCATCCTCATAATCCAAATCAATGAGTGGAGGTGCTGCAGACAAGTACAGCTGTGAACCCCAGCCAGCTGCGGCCTGTCATCCACCTCGTAATCCAGCTTATTATCACTGTCAGACAGCAACCTGGTGGTGGTTAGGCACTGGTCATTGTCTGACGAGCTAGCTTGGTGAGCTAGCCTATGGCAGAGATTCTTCAGGTAGAAACAGGTTCAATGCCTGCACGAACTAGGGGCCTCAACCGCCAAGCAGGCACGGTCCAGCCCAAGGCAGTTTGAGGAGACCTGGTGTGGATCTTTACTCGATGTTTTGTTTCCACAAACACAGATACAGTCCCGAAGTTCCCGTCTTGCCTGGCGTGAGGAAGAGTGGTGAATTAGTTGGAATGCTAAAACACAAGGGTGGTGTGATAAACTTAGAAAACTAGTGAATACAAACGCCACAACCTAATGTGTGTGTGTTTCTCCATTTTGGCTTACTCCCTCCAAAAGTCACAGCAGCAGATCAGCACTGTCCACACATAATTTGGCACAGGCTTTATGTCAGATGACCCTCCTGCCGCAGCCCCTCAAACGGAGAGAGGGGGCTCAAAGACAGGACCCACAAAGGTGAAGACTGGAAAAGTAGCTAGTACCCAGCAACGGAAAACGTTTAAGGCCTCTCCTGTCGGACAGTTAACCCAGCTAGATGATATGATGGATTGAGATACATTCAGAAGCAAGAAGAGGTGTTTGAATGATGTTGCACTGTACCACAGGCTTCTTATAGGATGGTGTGAGGTCATTGTGATCACCAGCCAGTTAGGATTAGCATAGTGAGATGAATGCTTCTGAGAAATGCATGAGGGGGTGTATCCCATCATGAGACATTGAAACAAGTGCTATTGTTTTAATCTTAAATGAAATATAATCACTTTTTTCTTTAGTAAAGTGTTGATAAATATTTTTTACAGTAGGTTGTTTATGAACTGGTGACAAGTATGTTCTATGTATGGTTAATTTGATAATTCTACAGTAAATATTTTTGAGTACAATGTTCAGATACAATGTAAAGATTTCCTTGTCAAAATGTGAAGTCTAGTTACTGTTGTACCCATGTCTAGTGTATATTATATATGTCTTACTTATAACTTAAAGAGAGCCTCTTCAGTTGAAAATTGCAAATTTAAAGAATATGCAAAGTGATTTGTACATTTAATTTAACTTTTTAAAGAAGTAATTCTAGTTATCTACCAAAGAAAGTCAGTGGAAAATATCCTACATTTCACTTACTGTTCTTGATGAACAGTATGATGCAGTTTTAGACACACCCCCACCCCCACCCCCACCCCACCCCCCACCCCCCCATTTTACAGAGGTATCTTAATTATTTATGGATTTTGGATTGTCTATTACATTTATCTGTTTGGAAATTCCTGTGTTTGCAAGATGTATTGCGTTTCATTTTGGGTTTTTCTATTATTAATTAGAAATATG
>JAOWBL010000022.1:11891508-11913479 GCA_028564865.1 Zenarchopterus dispar
GTGGAAAATATCCTACATTTCACTTACTGTTCTTGATGAACAGTATGATGCAGTTTTTCACCCCCCCCCCCCCCCCATTTTACAGAGGTATCTTAATTATTTATGGATTTTGGATTGTCTATTACATTTATCTGTTTGAAAATTCCTGTGTTTGCAAGATGTATTGCGTTTCATTTTGGGTTTTTCTATTATTAATTAGAAATATGTGCTGGGAAGAATAATGAGACCTCTCTCCAGCACAGTGTGGCTTAAGATGGGGAGATAAATGAGGGTGCCTTGGAATAACTGTTTATTTTTTCAACTTTCACATTGTCATATTGAATTATACTTTACTCTTTGGCTTGGTCCACCCCCGTTCCCTCCTTGTCCAGGGAAGCTGGCTCCAGGCCAGGGGCACTGCAGTGGAGTGAGAGCCAAGGCTCTTGCTCCTGGCTACACCATTCTAACGGTCAGCTACACTTATGGCAACATTTACCTCAGTGCCAAGATCACCATTGCCGCCTACTTTCCTCTCAAAGTGAGTCTTTAGCTCTCATCCTTTGAGGAATTTTCTGATTAAGATGTTTGAGTATGAGGCTTGTATACATGATTTTTCTTTAAAGACTCAAGTACTAAGACCTAAAGTACCTTTTTTCAGATTTTTTTTTTTTTTAAGTTGGTAATGTGTCCTCTATGTGGTATATACTAACATACATGTTGTATGTGCAAAGTATTTTTAATAAAACAGGGAAGGTGCAATGTTAATTCATTTTGGTCATGATTGGCTTCTTTGTCTTCTTCAGACACAAATTTGCCTCCCTGTACACACATTTGTGAAAAACACTCCTCTCTTTTACTAAAGACAGAAATGCCATAAACACCAAGTGTAAAAAAAAAAAATCTCTTCCTGAATTTCCTGCATGAATTTTAATTATTCATTATACACTTGGAACTCTGTTTTATTATTATTATTATTTTAAACATGGTCTTGGTAAAGCACAGAAGGGAAACTGACTTCAGCTGTTGTAGCAGTATATAACAGGACAAATAACATGATAAAGTGACTAAATTTGAAATGCTGAAACATCTCAGCAATCCTGAGCAACAGATACTTGAGCATTGCTTCTCCTGCACGTTACATTCAAGTTATTAACAAAGTAACTGGTTTGATGAATCATATTTTAGACTATGCATTTTTAATCACGGGACTGCGTAGTATTCTTCACTTGCTTTTGCCCTGGCAGCTAGAGGTTGACCTAATTTTTTGTCTGTGATGTTTAGTCCTTTGTATTTCAGCTTGACTTTTCACCAGCTATGTCTTATCAGCAGTATAATGACCAAGAATGTAAATGGAAATATAAATTAATGGTTTTCTTTACATTAAAGTTTAATTTGAAAATAACGTATTTTTATCTCTTCCCCACTAGCTTATTGTATTTGTTTTTACATTTTTGACCATGTTGGTACTTGACATTTTTGGAATGAATCTCTTTCTGAAAGTGTCTAACTGTAAATGTCAAAACCTGTAAATAAAATATTGTTCTTTGCAGGCAATTGATCCTGCAGCCGCCGCCGTGGTTACTCTAGGTTCATCAAAAGACATGTTATTCGAGGGTGGCCCACAGCCGTGGGTTTTAGAACCCTCAAAGTTCTTCTGCAATTTGAAAGCTGAGGATGAGTCTAGCATGAGTCTTGCACTGATTACTCGCTCATCTCACAACTATAATCACCACTGGGTCAGAGCAACGTGCAAGGCCCTAGGAGAGCAGGTCAGAGCTGATTACAGCGTCATCATTAAAGTGTCATCTTTTTTTTTTTCCTTTTTTTTGGTTTTCCTTTTTTCCTCATGTATCTTCACTTTGTTTTGCGTTTCTCTTCAGGTGCTGGAGGTCGTGGTAGGGAACAAAGCCAGTATAACCAATCCTTATCCTGCCATTGAGCCAGCTGTGGTCAAGTTTGTATGTGCTCCTCCATCACGCCTCACTCTTGTCCCAGTTTATTCCAGTCCACAGCTGGACCTGACCTGCCCACTGCTCCAGCAGAACAAACAAGTGGTATGTGTGTTATTTCTTTAAAAAAAAAAAAAAAGGGGGGGGTCAACTTGCTTTCATTTACTTTTTTTTATTTTTTTTTTTGAGAAGTGAAAATTGATAATTTTTCTCCTATAAAGACAATGACTCAGTGCTTTGGAAGTTAAATATTTGGACTGTGAACTCAGTGCTCAAAGAATGTTTGTCTGATTTTCAGGTACCCGTATCAAACTATCGTAACCCCATGTTGACTTTGGCTGCTTTTGATCACCAAGGAAGGAAGTTCGACAACTTCAGTTCACTACAGATGTCATGGGAATCATCAGAGAGTTCACTTGCCAGTATTGAATCCAGTATGCCAATGAAGCTTCTGCTGCATGAGGATGACAACAAACAGATGAAGCTTCATGGTAAAGTGTATTTCTTTTTTTTAAATTACAACTGCATTTCCTTTAAAAATGCAGGTGTGAATGCCAAATGAAAGCTGAACTCTGCTGAAATGGTGCAAGGGAAGATTTGTGCCTGCCATTACAGTCGCTGTATACGGTGTTCCTATTTAACCAAGTGAGCCATCTGCCAAGATAGCTTAAGAAACAAACAGTATGCACAACCACACAATTAAGGTACATTAGCATCTCATGATGATTTTTAAAAAAAAAAAAACAACAACAGTGTATTAGATTTAAAGAACCAAGACTAAGCGTAAAATTCTCAAAGATCAATAAACTGCATAAACAATTTTTCAAGAAAAAAAAGAAGTATAGAATATACGTGTAAATTGGATTAAATCGTATTAGGATTTCCTTCCATCCAATTTTCCTCCGCTTATTTGAGGTTGGGTCGCGGGGGACTACTCTAAGCAGTGTAGTCCAGACTTCCCTCTCCCCAGCCACTTCAAACAGACACAGTCCCTCCAGCGTGCCCTGGGTCTTCCCCGGGATCTCCTCCCAGTGGGACATGCCCATAAAAGTTGGAGAACTAAAAGAGTATTAGCACCACTCAATGGTCATAAATATGGCAATTCATTTCCTATCGGAAAATATTCATGAAAAGCTCTATATTTTAAAAACTATAAGGATTTGTAAGACCAAAAATTTGTAGAAAATGATTTTTTTTTTTTTTTTTAAATACTAAAATTGTTGAGATAGCACATAACATTCAGGAATAGTCATGGCATAGAAGGACACAGAATCATGATAGGTAAAGGTGTGTAGTTTATTTGAGTTGCAAAGTTGGCATTAAAGGAGAGGTCTCTTCAAACAACTAAAGGAGAAATCCAATCATGTATCACCACAACTATTTTTTTTTCTTAGTAAACTATATTTGATAAGATCTTTTGTAACTGTTTGATTCTTCCTGTTATTTTTTATTGTCATTGTCTGCAATAGGACGACAGACGGTTCTTGTCCACCAACAGACAGGCAATGTTGCCGTTACAGTGACGGCTGTTGGGTACCAGGTTTCACATCTGACAGAAGCCAACGTTATCAATCGAGTAAGTAAAACTCAGTGGCTTAACTACCAAGTTGTATCAAACTGCTTTTCATCTTTTATTAAGCTGAAGCAGCTGAATAAACTATTTTTCAAAATAGTGATCATTTTTCTATGATAAAATCTTGATTTGGATCCTGTTTTTTTTTTTTTTTTTTGTGATGTGTAAATGTTTCTTTCACTTTCATGAGGTCAGTTATTTTGACAGACGAAGATCCTTTTATTTGGATAATTGGCCCATTTAAAGTTGACATGGTGATTGAAAGCATATATTTGGGTGTCTGAAATGAGTAATTTCCAAACTTTTTCCGGTGCCTTATATAGGAAATAATCTGACATTGACAAAAAATGTGAAAGAAAAAAACATATGTTTAAAATAGTGCACATTTGTATTGTTTCAAATTAAAATATAAGCACCACTGGCACACAATGCAGTTATTTCCAGTCATGCACCTTAGTATCACATTTTCTAAGTTTCTGGTCACTGAATTCTGTAATTTGCCATTTTTAGCTTGACAGTTAATTTTAACTGGACACAGATTTGATTTGATCGCTGTAGAATGAGTTTTGTTTGAGATAGCTTTTTTATTTTCCCACTGCTAGTTAAGTAAAAAGTTGATTGCAGGTGTCTTTACTGTGACACTCAATATTGGCAGGACAGACCGAGCTGCTCTGGGCTAAATTATCTTATGTATTATCTGCACTACTTAGCACTTTCTTGATGCTTTATTTATTTATTTATTTTTTACTTCTGCTCCTCCAATCATTTGTTTGGTATGACTGTTGGCAAGCGGCACCTCTGACTATGCTAGCAGTGTCCAAGCATTCATTTTTCTCATTCATTCATACTGCTCACCCCTTACAAAGGGGGAACTACCGTATAATGCATTTTTAGCTTTGAGTTGATGGAAAAACTATTTCTTTTTTTATTAAATCATCGAAAATGTTTTAGAGTAAACTTGTAACTTAAAATTATATGCATTTTAAGGCACTTCTATTATTTTGTTTTGTTTTGTTTTTGTCCCCCCCTCCACCTCCCACCTTGTCCAACTTCACGTTGCCTCCTTTGCTCTATTTTCCATTTATAATGTAAGTGTATGGAGAGTGTTTGTATTGCCTGTTGGTATAAGGAAGCTGATGGCACTCACTCTTGTTTGTGTATTTCATTCTGTCCTGGACAGAATGAACTCTTGACACCAGTCTCAGCAACACTAGACCTTCTGTTGGTTGAAGATGTGAAGGTTTCTCCTGACTCATTGACCATATACAACCATCCAGATGTGCAGGTAAGAGACTTTGTGATTGTGTTACCCATTTTCCTTCACAGCATGTGGAGGAGTATAACTACCTCTGTGTTCAACTGGACTCCAGGTTGGACTGGAGATACAACACTGATGCTGTTTATATGAAAGGACAGAGCAGACCTTGTTTCTTGAGGAAGCTCAGGTTCTTCAGCATTTGCAGCAAGATTTTGTATGCCTTTTTATAAGTCTGTCGTCATGATTGCAATCACATCTGCAGAGTTGTTATTGTACTCATCTTCACAGCTGGGTTGCTCAAAATTACAATTAATTTCATCCAACTGGCACATGCACAAGTGAATTAATTCTTTTCTTCTTTTTTTTTTAGTTAACTCTAAAGAATTGAAATTGTTTTAATGATTCAATTAGTCGATCATGATGTTATCAATCAAACAGAGGAACCTTCCTTCCTGTCTAATGAAGGAGCGCTGTTGGGGAGTTGAGGGGGTTAAACTGCTAAATAACCTGTGAAATAGGATTTTAAAAAGAAAGTCTGGTAGGGTATTTACTTTTGTTGTAACTTGTAGGATTGCCTGTCTGTCAGAAAACATGATGATTTTAATCATCTTATTAATGAGTTTTATGATTTAACATTGTGGCAAGTCATTGACGGGACGTTGTTTGTTTTATAGGGGAATCTGACCTTGAAACAGGGTTCAGAGCATTTTTTTGTCAATACCAGTATGAGAGGGATTGCAGATGTGGTTTTCCAGAAGGCCCAAGGCACAGCTCAGGTACGAAAGAACATCAATAATGTTTGTGCACAGATACCTCAGAGGAATGCAAAATTATATGACAGATTACATTGTATAATCCACAATAACCCTCATGAACAAACGCTACTTTTATCAGTAAAATAAGACGATCGCAACAAAGCCCAACTTTTCTTAGTTAATCCAAAGAACTGAGATATTGCTGTGTGTCCAGGTCTTTCCTGTCCATCCAGGCACAGTGACGGTGCTGGTTCACGACCTTTGCCTGGCTTTTCCAGTCGCTGCCAAAGCCACAGTTCATGTTTCTGACATCCTGGAAGTTTATGTAAGAGTTGTAGACAAGGTGAGTGTTCACAATTATTCCCTTTTTCTTTTTGGATTTTTATTTTTTTTAGTTGGTGTCATCCATGTCATGCATTCCTGAGATCTCTACTTTCAGTAAATGCTAGCCTGTCATGAATAAGCATGTCCGTCTGTGACCCCAAGATATTTAAATGATGTGATTCATCTTGATTACAGGTGGAGATTGGCAAATCTGTGAAAGCTTATATCAGAGTCTTGGATGATAATAAGAGGCCTTTCTCGGCTAGTTATTTTCAGTTTATGAATCTGAAAGTGAAGGCAGCTTCTACGATAGTCTCTTTCAAGTAAGTAGCATAAAATATGTTGTTTAGCTTAAGACTGTAAGAATATTAAAGACTCTAATTTTTAACTGGTTCCTCTGCAGACCATTTGCAGAGTCCACAGAAAATGATACTGCTGTTTTCCTGGTGAAAGGAGTCTCCATAGGCCAGACCACTCTGTCAGCAGTCGTCGTTGATAAAAATGGGAGAAAAATTGCCTCTGCCCCTCAGCAAATTGAGGTATAATTCAGTATTTTTCTCTGTCTGTCTCTGGCT
Source organism: Zenarchopterus dispar (assembly GCA_028564865.1). NCBI lineage: Eukaryota > Metazoa > Chordata > Actinopteri > Beloniformes > Zenarchopteridae > Zenarchopterus > Zenarchopterus dispar. Next base: position 11,897,922 of record JAOWBL010000022.1, read on the forward strand.
CTGATTTTTTTTTTTTTTTTTTTTTTTTAAAAGAGATTAAATTTTGAACTTTGATTAGCTGGACATGTTTGACAAAGAAAGTGATTTTATTTTTATCTGTATTTATTTGACTGATTATAGGTATTTCCACCATTCAAACTCATCCCAAGGAAAATGACTCTGTTAATTGGCGCAATGATGCAGGTATGTGTAATTTATAGGCTTATTGATTCATTTATTAATTAATTTCTCTCATTTTCTGTATCTCATTCTCTAATTAGAAAATTTTTTAGCATCCATTGAACGATCCTCCTCTAATTCCTGAACAATAAACTTGGTTATCAGATGTCAAACATCATACATTATTTGTTTGGACCTCCAGTTTTAGTCTGAATAGTTAAAAATGAGGATAATGTTTGCATTCACATAAATACAATCAGATCCCTCGTTTTTGACTGTTAAGTGTTAGACTGATGAAGACAATTTATGGGAATGATACTCAGTGTTTCTCTTTTTTTATTCCACTCTTCCTCTCTGTCTCAAACTATTTCTTCTCTTTTTCTGTCACTCTCATGTATATAGATCACTCCCGAGGGTGGCCCTCAACCTCAGTCCAATATCCTTTTCTATATTTCTGATGAGAAAATAGCTGCTGTGAATGCCATGGGTCATGTCAGGGGTCTTTCCGTTGGCAATGTTACAGTGACCGGACTGGTCCAGGCGGTCGATGCTGAATCTGGGAAACTAGTTATCGTATCTCAGGTAAATGTACATCTGTTATGTCAGCCATTGTTTTGGTCTCTTTGTGTTAACAAATAAAAAAAATCAAATTGTCTTATGTTTCTAGGATCAAGTAGAAGTTGAGGTTGTGGTTTTGACAGCCATTCGAATCAGAGCTCCTGTGACAAGGATGAAGACTGGAACAGAGGTAGAAATATTTTATCTGAAGTCACTTTACTGTTTACTGTAGACCTTTTAATGTCATATAAGATACATTAATATATACAATTAGTAGCCCATACTATTTCTGTAGGAGATACTATCTTCACTAATGGCTTTGATTGATCTTTTATTGCCTAGATGCCTGTATACGTGATGGGGCTGACCACCAGTCAGACACCCTTCTCCTTTGGCAGTGTTCAACCCAGTCTCATCTTTCACTGGTCCACCACCAAAAGAGATATTCTGGATATCAGGACTCGCCACAGTGAGGTATCCTCTCCTTTTTCATTACAACCTTCTAGGCTGTCTTATATGTATTGTTTGCTTCCCTATATCTATGATCCTTAAATTTTCTCTTTCTATTACAAGGCTTTTTTTAAATTATTATTTTTTTAACCAGCATCTGTCTTCTTGTTAACCACTGCCTTGTCCCTGCGTTCTCACCACTGCTGTCTTTATTTTCATTAGCTGCTGTTTTTGCCTTTCTGTTAATGGTCCCTGTCTTATGTAGGCTAACATTGAACTACAGCCAGAACACAACTTTGGCATGAGGGTGGCTGGAAAAACCGGAGGCCGGACGGGGCTTAAGGTGGTTCTCAGAGTTTCTGACCCTACTATGCAGCAGTTGGAAGGAAATCTACAAGAGCTGAGCGATGAGATCCAGATCCAGGTATATATTTTGCAGCTCTCCTCTGGGGGTGCATCTTTAATTTAAAATAAATAAATGCTGGAAAACATATTTTGTAAGTCCCTATATTGTAGACGATTTATATGCAAATATTTTATAAAGATACTTTGTGTGGGCTACCCATGCTGCTGCTGTAAAGGGCAAAAAGCTGGCATTTAAGGCAGCATAGTACTGAATCTGCTGAACTATGAGTTATCTCAAGTTGTTAACTTTGCAGAGTGATAACACTACAGATTAGTTTAAGCTGCATGGATCTAACTTCAAACTATATTAGACCAAGGCATGTCACTAGTACAAAAACATCAAAGAACGATTAACTGCAATAATTTGTTTCAACATTCTGCTTTGATCAAGGTCTATGATAAGCTGCACATTCATAATCCTCAAATAGAAGCTGAGGCATTATTGATGGCTCCAAATTCAGCCCTCAAACTCCAGACTAACAGGTGAGTTGTCATTAAGTTCAAATAATAATTTACCAATCTTTTCCAATCTGAAAAGGGAAATGATATTGCTGCTGTAGAAAGATAGAAAGTCATCATTCTAAAGTTATTCTTAAGAGTCATTGCAGTAAGTTTTACCCTTTTCCAGAAATTATTTCCTGTTCCAGTTTGTGTTGCAGCAAAGCTTGTAGAAGCATGCTGGTGCTGTCATAAGCCACTTTCACACAGAGATCATAGTATTAAGATATACTGGATGGTCCCTCTTTATTCTGCCTCGACTCTCCAGCTGTATATCCAAAGTGATCCCAGGAAGGTGCAATATTCCCTCCCCTGTGCATGCTATCACAGAGCATTATGTATCCTAAGCATTCTGCAGTCTGAAGACGCTGCCTTTCCTCTATTTCACGGTCCACAGTCTGCAACAAGTCCCCAGTGTCCCTAATCACTGACTGCTTAATTCAGTCACCACTGAATAAAACAGAGCTGAAAAACATCAATAAAAAGATAAAGTTTCTACCTGGTTGTTCCTGTGGGGTGACACACAGCTGTTCTGGCCTCAGTTTCCCCATCTCTGATGGAGTTTGCTATGATGTTCCAGCTGGAGGAGGCAGCTCCAGTGGGAGAGAGATGCCAACCAGGCTTCAGCTGGTGGATGCTTCTCCAGGTTTAACAACATAACAGGAGAGTTTGCTGAGTAGCTTGTGCCCTAAGTTGAATGACGAGGTTCAATTTTTTTTTCTTTTATTCCCAAGGACTTGGGTCGAACAGTATAGACAGGCTCCATCTCAGCATTCTCGTGACCAACTGATTTCATCCTCTGCATGGGGATTGCAGCCATCCTCACATTCCCACTATGTCTTTCCTTCAGTTTTAATTCAGAAGCGCTCATTTTCTCCCATTACAGCGCTGTTACTACTTCCCTAGGTGGTAAATTGACAAAATGAAATGTTAGGGCGTTCCAGCACCTGTGCCCTTCACACGGCGAATCAGGGCAGAAGAAAAGTGCTAAATGAGTGTAACGGACCGTCATGTGAATGGGCAGCAAAATACACAGAACTATGACAATGATGTACTACTACAAGTGTAGACTGACAGTTGTAGACATGCAACACCCATAAAATGGATGTATTTCACATAACATTTACCAACCTAATTCCTAACAAGATATTCCCTGAATACATTTTCTACACTGACTTGAGCTGAAATGTTAAAATTCTGGCTGGATGACTTACTCTTAGTGTTGCTGGTCTCAGCTAGTTGACATATTGACAAAACAAAAAATGGTGATCTGAGGGTAGCACTCGAGGTGAGAGTTTCCCACTACTGCTGGGAGTAGTAGGGGTGTTCAGAGAGCTGAAGTATACTGCTGGAAATATATGAAAAAAGGAAACGGGCATTCAAAGTGGTGTGCAAAAAAAATGAAAGAAATACAAAATTTTATATATATATATATATATATATATATATATATATACACACACACACATACATACACTCATTTTTTTTTTTACTAAATGCAATTGTTTAAGATATATGGGTGTATATGAAGATATAATGGGTATATACATTACCCATTAACTGATGTGCTTGTGTTTGGTTGACAGAGATGGTGTGAGTGTACTCACCTACCAAATCCTAGATTCCCCTGACCAGCCTGTTATTGCTGAAGTCGATGATAAGGGCCTGCTCTCCTCTGGATCTCTCACTGGTGTCTCTTCTCTGCTCATCACATCACAAGAGAGTTTTGGTGTCAATCAAACTGTCATCCTCACTGTAAAGGTCAGTTTATAAGCCACTACATGAAAGGTGTTTGAGATTTTGGTTTTAAAGCAGTATCATCTGAAAAATGAGATGTAAGCCTGTGTACTGGCCTCCTACAAAAAGCTTTGTATGTCTTACAAGAGAACATTTGAGATGTTTCTGCATTTTAAAATATCCATCTTAATAGGAGGTAAATGGTAAAGGCAGGTTTCCATTAGCTGTTGTCCGTTTTGAAACCTAGAAGGCTGGAACTGTTAACAAGGACGATTCTCCTTCAGCTTTTGTGCATTGAGAAAAAAAATCTTTGTGTTTTTTCGTCCAGTCTATCAAAAATGCAGAAAAAACCCTACCTGCAAATTAGTCACTTTTCAGTGACATTCAGCTTTCGATCAAAAGTATTATTTACGTGAATCGTGTCAAGCCTAGAAGTACCTTCCTAATAATAATTTTAATGTGGTCTTCATAATAGTTCTTCAGCCAGTCACAATCAAAATAAGGGCATTGCTTTGTTGCCATTACATGATGGAATGAAGGCAATTTTTCATGCAAGGCAAGTCACCAATGATATAACAAGCTAACGCATAGACTGTATAAAACAATTCGTTCACATGACCTATTGGTTTCTGAAGAGTGGTTTTGAAGCCTGTTCTTTGTATGGGGCTCAAGAAGCGAACAGGATTACATCTATCACATATCAAAGATGGCTTCACTTCCAACTCCTTCAGTATCAGTGAGTGTTAAACAACTTGTCCCTAACTGAAATGTATTAATTACTGCAGCACTCCTTCAGTGAGAGACTTGCCTATTAGTTTAGTTAAATCCATAGGGTGACTTTTGGCCAGGCAGTGTATATACAGTTACTGGAAAAACATTGCGCACATCAGAATTGGGCCTTTGAGTGTCTTGTTCCACTAGAGGCATCTTTCTGTTGTTGTGACAATCAGTCTTAAAACCTTCTCTATGACTGCTTCATGATTGCTATGAAGCCTTTGAGATGATATTTGACTTTGTCTCTGCAGTAACTGATTGCAACATCAACTCTCTTCTGAACTTTTCAGGTGGTTCCTGTGTCTTATCTTCGCCTCAGTACCAGCCCAGTCCTCAACACGTTGAACAGAGAGGTCCTGACTGCTTTCCCCCTGGGAATAGTGCTCACCTTCACTGTCCACTTTCACGCCAGCACCGGAGAAGCCTTACACAGTTCCAGCTCCCGCCTTACATTTGCTACCAACCGGTCAGTCACTGTGCAACAGTTATCCATAGGTGTCAAAATCAAACTTGATGGTGGAGAGTAAATGATAAATCAAGTAGTCTTGAAACCAGAGAAAACAAAGTATTTATGGTTTGTTTGGAAGAGGTCAGAGTACATGTTTTTCACAGGTTTCAGTTTACCTGCTTGCTGTGCATCAAGGGTTGGATGATGACATTCAACTAATTTGCACTGACAGAGCAGTTGTGGCAGACTTGGTTTAAAACTAATTAAACCTATCACTTGGGAATAGACTTTTAATCACTTGATGCTGTCTTCTTGTTGAGGGGGTAGCATGTTCCCTCTCAATTTGTCATTTTTTTCCAGTTAGGATGCTTTATTTTGCTCTAGTGTGAAAAAAGAAGAAAGGGTTCATCAGAAAAAGTTCAGGCACCTCATACCTGTAAACAAAAATGTTTCAGTTTATTAATTGCAAAGTTTCAGGAGTGTTTTTAATCAGCAATAGCGAGAGCTACTAACAGTAGTCAGAGGATGGGTTTTGGATAGAGGTCCACTTTCTAATTGGTCCATCACTCTGTTTGGATGGTTGCAGTTTGACTAGCCATTTAATTTTCTATATAATGAAATCTGTGCTGGTCACATTCACACGCATGAGATGCAGGATTTGTCAGAGCACGAACACAGGGACACAGACTAATTTCACAGCCACTTACACGCACACTTGGATGTTGTCACTGTAGAAGCTGTTCAAAGTGAGTTCAGGAAACACAATATTGACAATTTCCTTTGATTTGTTTATTTCCTGTGCACACTTAATTCTTAGGGACCTCCCTAGTGCATGAAAAAACACCTGCACAAAGATGTTAAAGCTTCCTAGATCAGTAACACGTTAGTAAAACACTGTTTGAGAAAGAAACAACACTTCTAATGCTGCCATCAATGTAACCAAACAAATGTTCAAAACAACCCTGCTTTGCTACAAAGAGCTGTTTCAGAGCTTCATTTTAATTTCAACAGCATGTCATATCTCTGTATATCCATATCACTGCCAGTACTTGGATTTCCTTTAACTCGACTATTGCTGTGATACACCATACTCGTTGTGGTTATTGACAGCATTAGTATCTGTTCAGTTCAGCGTTTTCATTTAAGGTCATGGCAATGTGGAGTGACCGGCTCTATGAGGAGCTCCCAACTTTCATTTACCAGGTTGCCCCTGCAACCTCATTTCAGAGTTGTTTTCACCTGAGTGAGTGAGCCAAATTAATAGGAGCCCTGAGCAGAGGCTAGAGTTGCTGCACTTCTGATGAGGGACTCTCTTTGTCTGCACAATAAATTGATCCTATTACCCTGTTCTCCAGGTGCTGACACAGTTTTAAGGGAAAAGTACCAAAATCAGTGGTAAAGGGGTGATGGTGGTGTCTTCGATTACTGGGCTGTGATTAAATCTTACACATTGGGCTTTTCTTCAGCATGTGTGTCTTTGAACAGGAAGCGAAAGTAGCACTTTTTTTAAAATTAGGAAATGAAAATGATTTGGAACTCTTGCGGTTCCAATAAAATGTTGATTTGAGTAAGATGAGCACTCTACGGTGTGTCCTGACAGTGTCTGCTCAATATTACCAAGCCTTTTGGAAACAAGGTAACCCAAAAAAAAAGACAGTGTGGGGTGGTGCCCAGTGAGGGTCTTTGAGAAGTCAAATCTAAGAAGTCGAACGGGAGTCATAAATGGAGAAAATTGAATTACAACAAAATATGGTATTTTGTAAAAACTGTAATATTGCCTCCTTGATTTCTGGTAATTCAGTAGTTATCACAAAGAATCAGTTGTTTAACCTGAACCTCACTTGATTAGTTAAAATAATACAAGAAAGTGTTTCTGATATTTATGTTTGTTTACTGTATGTTTAGACTTTATTTCTATGCAAACATGATTTTAAAGTCCTTTCAAGTCAGTTTGGATAGGGGCAACATTTATGCCTTTAACAGCAGACCTTCCCCATCGCTACTTAGTTGTGAGATTTTACAGTAAATTAAATTTAGCATTGCATACTGAAGTTTTTTTGTTTTGTTTTGTTTTTTCTTTTAAGGTTTTGCTGACATCAGATTTTAAACATTCATACATCTCAAAATTAATGCCATTCATCGTCATTTTTGTTGTTTGTTGCTGTTGTTTTAAATTAAGTATATGTTTGCCGTCACTGAATTCTATTTTTCTTTCCAATTTCCAGCGTCCCAACATAATTTTTAGAAAGACCTCAAGAATACTGAAATAATTTTACTTTTGTATTTTTGTTAAAGCTGCACAATTCACTCAAATAACCCTTTCCGATGTTCTTTCTGTACATTTATTTTGTACTTTCTCTTACAAATGCTAATTAAAATGTTGATGATGCCATAATGTGATCTTTATCTTTTTCTTTGTCTGCAGAGATGACCTTGTGCAGGTGGGGGTTGGGCCCAACAACCACACGATAACAGTGAAGACTGTGAATGTAGGTCTTTCACTTCTTGCAGTGTGGGATAGTGAAAACATGGGTGCGGCGGACTATGTTCCACTTCCTGTTGAACATGCCATCCGCATAGATGAGGCCCACAAACTGGTGGTGGGAGATGTGGTCTGTTTACACGTCCAGTTAATTAGCCCAGATGGTGAGTGGTGTGATTTTAGCGGCACACATGATAATTCAGAAAATAAGTCTGAACGTTTAAAAAGAAAAAAATTTCTTTAGTTTGTATACTGCTCTAGGTTTGGTTTGCTAAACATGACAGCTCAGTTACATTATCACCTATTGTATGTGGCACAGTCTCTGTGCTGTTTAATTTTGTTTTTCTTCTTTCAATTTGACTGCCATTAGAAGTATTTTCTTCACTCTTCATTATTGAATTTCTTTCAAGGAGAATGTATTTATCTTTCTCAAGTCCATTTTCAATTTTTGTACCCTTTGCAGCTGAATAGGTTCATATCTTTTTTTCCCTTTCCTCTTACAAACGTTTTAATTGAGCATACATATTCTCTGAAAGATAATCATTATGTTGGCTTCTCTGCAGGTGTTCATGGCACATGGAGTTCCTCTGCAAATGGTGTTCTTGAAGTGGACCCTAAAAGTGGTGCAGCTGTAGCCAGAGACGCTGGTACAGTCACCGTGTACTATGAGATACCTGGTATTTTGAAAACATACCGAGAGGTAGGATATTTGTTGGTACTATCATCTGTGCTGCTTCATAGACAAGTTGTAGGATACAACAAGAAGAGGACCCTGATGCATCATGTTCAGAATGTCATCATACATTTGATTAACGTGCCTCAGCAAACACTGTTATTTATAACTATGACAGCTGCATAATTGGAAGACAGAATTTCTTGATTTCAGTTCTTTATGCCTCTGTTATCCATATATTTTGTTCTTCTTGCACATTCTTCTTAAAGCTTTCAGCCATATATCATAAGAAGAATAAACATAATATAAATAGGTTTGTAGAACACAAATCTTGACCTCTCAGGAATACATTATCTCTGTTTAACATATGTGCAGGACATTACAGCTCTGGAGACACTTGTATATGATTAATTGTCTCTGAGTGTTGCCAATCTCCTCCCAATCATGCTCCTTCCAGTTCGTGAGCGGAATTTAATTTAAATGAATATTTCCTGTTAGCGAAGTGAGAATTGATTAGATTTTGTGTTGCCGATTTTATCATAACAGAAAAGTACTCACAAGCATTTTAACTGAAACAAATTGTTTTTATCTGCCAGTGATGAGACATTGATGCAAATGGTGATATGTTTTTAAATTGTTTCACTTACAGTATGTACTTACAGTACATCTGACTGATGTACACAGTTAGTTGCGGATCGAAATTATAATTTGAAGCATGCTTAAAATTTCTTTGGATCTGTTGACTTTTTTTTACTGCGTGTGTTTCTGTAGGTCGTGGTGGAAGCCCCTGCTAGGACAGCAGTTATGGCACAAACTGTACCTGTGAAGACTGGGAAGGAGACTAAGGTTCTAATGACTACCAGAGAAAAAGGAACCAACCTAATCGGTACTGAACTTGTGTCTACAAACGTATCTGAAAATGATTATGCCAAATCTTTACACAGAGATCAAGATTTTGATCCAGGAAGCTTTCTGGCATTGAATTGAGTTGGCAGTCTGCATAGGCTGCCTCAGTGTTTCCAGATAAATGTGAAATTTGTAAAAAAGTTACTATCTATTTGTAAAAAAATGTTACTTTCTTTTTTTGATGCCATAGTCTTGTTCTCATTTTTATTTCTCTTAGTTAATAATGCAAAGATTCATAAGGTAAAGTTACTCAGTAATATTGATTTGATTGATTTATTGGAATCACTAAAATGTTTCTGTATTTTATTGTGCTCTACACTGCAGGAACCTGTTCCTCTGCCCAGATTAAAGCTATTTCACACCTGCAGCCAGAAACGTCCGTGAGCTGCCTTCTCAGTTTTACCAGCGACACAATTGACTTTTTTGCTCATGATGTCTTCAAAACACATGTCAATTTTGACTCCAGCGTAGGTAAGACTGGTCTGATTATCTTCAGCATAAAGGAGTGTTTTAATATTATATACTTAAGCAATTTTTGCACAGGACTATGATTATTGTGGAACCTGCGGTAATTTGTAATAATTAGAGAACACACTATGTCCGTGATTTGTAAGGTAAAAATTCCACTGTAAATTACCCACCCTATGCGAGTAAACACAGAGGTCATGAGATCATTTTAATCCCATGTGACTGCACATCTCATTAATTCAGTGATTTGTGGGCAGGATTTTTTCTTTCTTTTTTTTTTTTAAATTCTGCTTGTCACCTTTTCAGCCTCTTCGGCAAACAAGGGTGCTGCTGTAACCATAGTGACATAACATTATTAGCCTATATCTACTGCATATAGGCGAATAATATGTTTTTGGTCAATAAAAATAAAGAAATTAGTCAGAGTTAGACTTCACACAAAGGCTTGTAAAAAGCAAGAAGCCCAGAGCCAAAAGAAGAGCGATAATAAGCTGACGTGCATACATGTATTATCTTGCATCAAGCTCAAAGCCCAGTCTGAAATCTCTGGTTACATTTACCATTCAGTTTACTGTAACCATGGAAACTTGAGTATCTAGGTCTATAGTCATTTTCAGATTTTGTTACCTGCCAAAATGTGACTGTGTAATCAAATGCTTTCAGCTCAGTATTCAAATTTTGTTAGTTAAATGGTAATTGTTGAAAATGCACTTGACAGCAAATCTAGGGATTATTATCTTCAAAAACTATAGTAATACACAGATTTCTCTTATCCTTTGCAAATGCAGGGTGTGAAACAGTGGCATTGGGAAGTAATTTTTTAAATTACTGCAAGTCCTGAGGTAATGCTAGGCCAGTGCAAAAAGGGCATTTGTGTGTATAATTGTGAGTATCCAGACATCTGACTTTACTTAGATACAATGTAACTAATATAACTTTATTATTAAATGTTGTTGACTCACTAGATTTTGTGGCATTATTATTTTTATTATTCTGTATTTTTATTTTATAACTTCACAGATCCTTTGCCAGAGTTTTTATGAGTTTATTTTACAACAGGGATGGAAAAATACTCTCTGCAACTATATGGGATAAATTAATAAATGGCCATAGGATGTGGCTTTTTTTTCATATCCCACTCATGCTTAATTTTACATCTTATTTTCTGTTTTGGCACTCTATTTTCCATCATAGTAGTAAGTTTGCATGTAGCTTAGACCAGGGGTTCCCAAACGTTTCCATGCCAAGGCCCCCCAAACAGCATTAGCTTCTTGCCAGGGACCCCCAAACCCAAGTTGTTGTTATTATCGATAACAGCTTGCTGCTTTTTACCATAGAAACTTAACAGACACAAAACATATTATAAAGAATTTTAATAAAGACGACAATGAGTTCTAAGGACAACTGGAACACACATTGCTGCTAAACCTTTTTATTTTTTTGCCTAGCTTCCCACTAATTTTCTGAAGCCCCCCTGGGGGGCCCACTTTGAAAACCATTGGCTTAGACAGTGTTTGCATCTGTCCTTTGCATGACGATCAAGAAAACACTGTTATACAAGCGCCTAATCAATATCTGCATTGTACATGGAATGAATTTAGCAGAGACAATAAAAAGTGTATAAGTGATGTATTGAATTGAAGAGAGTCCCTGTTGATTAAAAACACTGATCTAATTATATCAGGGGTTTGTGTTCCTCCTCATCCCCAGTTGTCTGTTTTCTCTATGATGGGACCCACTCTGCAGTGTGCATGTGTGTGTAAGGCTGTAACTGCTCGGCTGAATCTTATTGGCTCTCTGATGGCAACATTTAATTGTGAAATGACCCTGCACAAGCCTGAAAGTCTTGGAGAATATACAGTAGTTGGCTTGTATGTATTTTAAATCAGGAAATTGCATTCAGAGTAACATCCTTTTTCAGTTCTTGTTCCAAGTGCATGCAGTAATATGTACACGGCATTCACTATGTCTATTCTTGCCCTAGGCCTTTACAGATGCTCCATGACAATGCAGCCCATGACTGACCAGCAAACCCGTGTGCTCAGTATGTCCATGACCAACCTGCTGGTGAAGGCAGGCCTGGTGGGCGTTGCATTTGCTGGAGACCAAATCAGTGCCAGGCTGCCCATAGAGCCAGGCTTGTACTCCGACCAGACTGAGCTGCTGCTTTCAAACTTGCATCCATCGGCTGAATTCATAGTCTATGGCCCCATCACTGCCATCTCCGCCATAGAGGTCAGACATAGTTATTAATGTGACCATATATACACACAGAGGTGGGATGTAATAAAGTACAAATGCTTTCTTACTGCGCTTAAGTAGATTTTTCAGGTATCTGTACTGTAGTTGAGTATTTCGTTTTCTGAAGACTTTTTACTTTTACTCCTCACATTTAAACACAAAAAATTGTACCTTCCACTCCTTACATTATCAAAACACGCTAGTTACTTTTTCCAGCCTCCACTGATGAAGACCTGTCATAAAAACATTTAAGGTATCCAAGGAGTTTTGTCAAGTCAGACAACGATACAGCAGATTCGGAAAAGCAAGACTTTCCCCATCATGGCCACATTTAAAGGAAGTGTTTGATGTTGTAGCTCCAAGAATAATTCATGGCAAATGCTGAGTGTCTTGTACAAACCTAAAACTCTCAAACTTCTGGTGTACAAGAATTTGCTATCTAATCTGGAAAAACATATAATGTTAGTGTATTTTCAGTTCTTATTTATCATTTTATGGAAGTTGTTTCACAACTTTAGTGATGCTGAAGGAGCTCTGGTCAGTTCAGTCTTGATTATTTTTAACTTGCAGCAAACTGAATCTGTCTATTAATTTTCTTCCCCTTACCAGCACTGTGCAGGTTAATAAGAGAAGCTGCTTTTTGGGTCTGATTATTTTAGTTTTGCCAAGTTATTAAATGATTTGTTTATCGTTGACACCAAAAACAATTTTTTTCTTTTTACTTTTTTACTAAAGTACATTTAAGACTTTGTATTTCCTTACTTTCACTTGAGTAAAGAAGGTAAACCAGTACTTCTACTTTTACCAGTTTTTTTTTCCACACAAGTATCTGTACTTCTACTTAAGTATAGAATACGAGTACTTTTACCACCTCTCTTTCTCTCTCTTTCTGTGTGCACAAACTTACACTTACATATATACATACATACTTTGTAAGATGCAAAGTTTAGATGTGTGCAACATTTTTTTTATTCCTTTAGGTGGCCTCTGCATCTCCCAACATCGCTGTCCAAGAGAAGGAGGTCTACCGTGGGTTTCCAAGTTTCTCAAAGTATACTGTCAGCGCCGTGGATCCACAGGCACCAGCTACATCCTCCATTACCATAAGCAGCTCTGCTTCTGGACAAAATCTCTTCATCCCTGTCACTTTGATTCATGTAGCTGATCCCAACGCTGTCATGAAAGGTCAGATTACCAATTCCAGGCATTCTTCAATGTTAGCAAAACGGTATTATCATCGTCCTCATTTTTCCCTCAGATTACTTTCTGGACATGTTTTAATACTCGCCATTTTGGGTTAGTGGAGATAGGGACATTTGTCCAAATTACCAAAAACAGAAGTCCCTTACGTTCCCTTTTGTGTTTGAAAATATTAGTTGGAATATAGAATTTTCTAAATTTTTAAATGGCACTGACCTTATTGAATTAAAAAAAAAAACCCCTCATACTTTGGATTGTGCTTTTGCTCATATCCTGCAGTTTTACATTTTTGCACCATCGGTAATAGCGATGGTTCAAAAGGTTTAGCTAAGAGGCATACTACGGTATTAACGTAGTAAAACAAGTTTTTGTGTACTACAAGGCTTCCAGCACATTATCGTGTGTCATAGTGTACCTTTTTTTTCTGGCTCTAGTTTGTTAAACAACTTACTGCTGCTCAGTAATTACTGTCCTCAGGCATAGAGATTTGTTGGTGTGTGTCGTATGTTCTCAGCTCATCAAAGAGGTTTTGACAGCCTGTTAACTTGTCCTTGGTTTCCTGTCATCAGCTGCAGCTCCAGTTGGTATCACCCAGCAGAGGCACACCCTGCACAGCTTCATAAACTCCTACCAGATGATGTTCTGCACCTTGTTCGCTCTCCTGGCTGGCACAGCGATCATCATCATCAGTAGGCACCCTCATTTGTTTAAACAGCAACAGTTTTAGTTTTTAGGTTGTAAGCCACAAAGGTAAAAAAAAAAAACAATAGCTATCATCCATTATTAATAAAGCACCACATATTTGTTTTTCCATATGTTTACATAAGGAAGGAACTATGCAGTAGACATATGACTGATTGACCATTTAGCAAACAAAGATTAGGGGTTCAAAACTAAGTTAAGACATTCATGTCAAGCAAATTCATTGTATTTGTTTGGTGATAGTCTAATAATAATCGAGTTGTTAATCTTTAAGTATTTTCCACTTGGTATTTTTCTTTAAGCTAAAAGACACAAGTGAACCAAACAAGCAATTCTCTTCTCCCCTTTGCCATTTGTTATAGAAAGGTAATTTAATGAGGAGGGGAACCCACTGATGTAACATTATTGAGCAAAGATTAGTTTTCAAGGCTTTTATTAATGTCAAGAGAAAAACCTCTTGTATAAAATTATTTCAGTGCCTGAAGTCATTTTAGGATGATTGGGTCCTCGGCCTTCACATCTGCCACCTTGGACTGGGATGTCTGTTTCTTTAGTCTGGTCTTGATTACGGTGGTTTAGACCCTACTGAATATATATTAGATTGAGTATTAAAAATATTCTTCTCCGTCTTTGTGAGAATCTCTGTAATTGCTTTGTTAGTATTGTTTAAGATTGTTGTGCTGTTGAATGATGAAATGTCTGGTAAGTTGGGCTGCATGTGGCTGAATGTGAGCACAAAATACGCCTCCGTGACTTTGTATTCATCCATTTTCCTCTGTCAGCAGTGAATCATCAATAAGTGCCAGTGTCTCATTTCCATTGGCAGCCATACATGCCTTAGCTATAACAGAAAGATCTCATTGTTGGACAGATGAGGGGGTGTTTTAGGTCATAAGCCTTTTCTTTTTTGTGCTCCTTTTTCTTTCTATTCTTCTTTGGCCATGATCTGCAGATCATTCCTTTATGCCAGTTTGTAATTTTCTGTGTGCACTTGCTTTTTAAAAATATACCCAACTGTTGATTATTTTGGAAAAACCAACCAACCTTTTAATTAAATAGCTCCAGTTTGTGCATTAAACTGTGTTGAAATAAATCTAAATAAGAACCTTTATCACATTTTATTGGGATATCAGTTTTTTTTGTTTAAATTTGTTGCAACCCAAAACCTGGAGAACATGAGCTGCCCAAATAAATACAATACTATACAACAACAAATGTTTTCACTCCAGTTTTAAGAGCCACTTAATGAAATGGTGGTTCCTTAATGTAACTGTGAATGTATTTAACATCACAAAATGCTGCTTCATCAGTGAAAGGCATGTAGAAGTCGTCCTGTAACTGAACAATCTGGTTTTATTAACTGGTGGTCACAATTTGAAATACTTGAAGTTATCATGATTATCAGAATTTTCAGTATTCTTTAACAAAACTCAGCTCTCCAGATAATTCTTTTTCTTTTATGTTTTCCCCTACAGTGCTCCACTCCTTTTTCTCTCCCAGGGAACAACCATATCACCCCGCTTTTATTCAGAGGACACCACCACCTATCACAGGTAAAACAACATCACTGTTCCACACCATTTTTTGAAAGGGTTAATGCATAGATTGAAATGGCTACACTACAACATAGCAGTTAATTTGATACTTCAGCTTTATATCCTTCCTCATGTTTTCAATAACTGAAGAAAACTTTTTTTAATCCCTAAATTTGTGATGTGATTTGCAATGATGTATTTGACAGCATCCAGGACAGTACTCAGGCACTCATACCAGATTTGTTAAGACAAATACTGCCCCAACCTTCATCAGTTAAAGTCTTGATAAAGTGGTACTAGTTTGCCACGTTATAGAAAATGT
>JAOWBL010000022.1:11916625-12050061 GCA_028564865.1 Zenarchopterus dispar
ATTAACTGGAATTCATATTTATTTTCACATTTACACTTCAGAGTATTTCATTAGGGTAGTACCAGCTGATTTAAACATTTAAACAAAAGGTTAAAAAAACTATACGTTATTAAAAAAAATACATCACTGCACCATTTCCTATGGAAACTAATCCTGAGTGGTATCCAGTATATTCCAATCCAACTTTAGTGTCTCCATTTACTCCCACATGCTCCTTATTTCTCAGAGGGGGGCTCTGGGCAGATGGAGCCCCAGGTCACGCCAGAGAGAGGTTTATGAGAAAGCACCAGAAGGCCAGATGTGTAGCTCAGGCTATGACCATAACCTATTCTCTGGAGTGCTCTGGATGCTTGTTGTCGTAGTCAGGCAATGCTTGGTTTGTTTCAGTACGCAACACAACATAACAGCCAAGGAAAAGAAAACGTGTCAACTGCTGTTATGCTGTGTTGTGTACTGAAACAAACCGAGTGCTGCCTGACTGCTGCTGTGCCCTGGTAAGCACAGCAGCAAAACACTACTTCTGATTAACTGTCCACTTCACTTAAAAAGCACTGAATTGCAAAAATGGAGATGACCGTTTTTAATTTACTTCCACCAACAGTGGCACATGGGCTTTAAACGTGACCGCGCAGTGTATCTATAACTGATTAAGAGTCATTATCTGGGCTACAGTGACACTCAATTTATTTTCTCCATTAAGGCACGCAGGTTGCTCATACCCCTCCTGTCAAGCCGTCGAGCTGATCTGGCAGTGTCCTGCGTGAAAGGAAGATCGCTACAGTGCCAGAGCACTTACTGTGTTGTCAGTGGAGCTGATCAGTGAGGGTGGGTCTAAATGAAACCTGATAAAAATGGTAAAACTGCTCCTTCAGGATCTGCAGGGATATGCAAGATGGTCCACATGGATAAAGCAGCTTTTGAGCAAAGAGGCAAAGGCTGCTTCTATTAACTTAATGGAAACTGAATCATTGCTATAATGGATTGAAATATACTGGCTTTTAAAGGTTCTTAGGTGTTTAATTTTCACTGGGAATTTTCCTCAAGAAATGAAATAATCAAACTTCATAAGGCTTCCTCCAGATTAGTGCTGTTTTGAATTATTGCAGAGGCACAACTGAGGAAACTCCATAACCAATTCACCTATGGAATTTAAAACTTTATTTTAAAACTTTATTAAAACTTATTTCACATAATATCACAAAACTGAGTTAATTATTCTTTTTCTTACGATTTTTCTTTGTGGTAAAAATTCATCACACAAACTTGTATGTGTGTGAGGTGGCTGTGAGCTCAAATGAGACTATCTGGTGTCAGCAGGGGGGAGAAGAGTTTTTCACACTGCCCTTTTATCTGTCACAGCTGCCAAGGGTTTTATAAGGCTACATGACAAGTTTTGTTTCAGTTTGAGTTTATGAGTGATTTGGAAAAATATATCTCCCTGCCCTGGCATCTGCTTTTACTGGGCTATGAGTAATGATCCAAAGAAAGGAAGAGAGGACCCAGGAGCATAACGATGATGAGCAAAATGTTTAGAAGTGGCCGCTGGCAGTCATCATCAATAAGTCAAGAGTTCGAGTTGAAGGTTTGTATGATGGATATTCTGTCTGGTTAGATAGATAGGTAGAAAATATTAAATAATCTTCTTTAGTGGTTTTTGTGATTTTTTAAAAAAATCTGTTTTTCCTTTTCTTCTCTTTCTCCTCTTTCCAGCACAAGGTTGGTTAAGCCAAGGCATCAACTTAGCCAGAAGCAATTCATTGACTCATTAAAAGGCCTAAGAAGTTCTGAGTGGAGATTGATTTCAATGTGTGTCTTCTGGCTGATGCAAGATAAGATAACACTTTTGTTGTGTTAAGTGCACACAACAGGTCTAATGGTGGTAATTGTATTTTCTGGGGTGTGTAAACCTGAGATAGACAGAAGTCAGATTAACCCTCCTATTATGTTCTGGGTCAAATTGACCCGTTTCAAAGTTTGAAGATCTAGGGAAAATAGTTTAAATTATTTTTTCAGTATGAAACTTCTTCTGCTTGCCTTAAATAGTGTAATCAACATATAATTTCGAATATTTCTGGATGATTAAACATGCACTGGGTCACACTGACCCGGGACCACCATTGCTGTTCCCGACAAATGAACATAACAGGAGGGTTAAGTGACGCTTGCATTTGTGGCACAACTTTGTGTTTAGCCCTGAAATGCTAAACACAAAGACGTTATCTAAGACTCAAGATTAAAACCAAAAGTACTACAAGATGCAAGACAAAACAGCCATATTCCATCCATTCATTATCCGTTCCTGCTTCTTCTTATTTGGAGTCACGGAGACCTGCTGCTGCTGATCCCAGCTGTCTTCCAGCGACAGGCTGGGGCATAACAACATTTCACATAACACAAATGTATTAGACAAGTAACAGTAAACATGACACAACAAACTGGAAAACACATCATTACTGGGGGCAACTAAACTTAGCAAAACTCAAAGACAGACACAGGACAAACTGGAAACACAATGATACGTAAATGTGTTTTTTTTTTAAACTTTTTTTGTTGTGTTGTTGAATGTTGTTCTTTTTGGTTTATTTTTGGTTTAAGTTGGGTGGTTACATTTTGTTACAGGTAGCTGTGTTTTCAGTGTAACATTTTATCCATTTACCCCAAGTACAAACTCCTAATTTCTGTTGCGTTTTTGGTTATGTTACTGTGTAAAATATTTGCTGTTATTTTCTGCCCCGATTTTTCTAATGTAAATGCTCCACACATAGCATATTTTTAACCATGTTTTAGTGCTACAAACATATTGTGGGACAAGTATGAAAAGCAGTGTCCTGCCCAAGGACATTTCCAGTTGGAGGACGACCACTGAGCTTCAGTCAAACGTGTTTTTCTGCTTTTGTTGTGCTTTTGGTTTAGTTGCTGTGTTTTGTTCTATTATTTCTTTTGTTTTGCACCTCAGGGCTGCAGCATGTTTAGCTATTAATAGCTGTGAACTTCCTCTTGGTTGGCATATAATGACCCTCCTCGGCCACCTTGCAACAGAGAAAAACATCATGTTCTTCACGTACACTCCATGTCCCTAAACTGTTGCCCATTTCTGATTTGACACTGCTCCACTTCCACTTTAAAATTCAGTTTTATCAGATCATCCAAGTGCAGCCTTCAAGCAGTGCACCACAAAAGTGAAGGCTCAAGGGGTGCATGATTTGGTAAGAAAAAAAAAAAAAAGAATAGATCAAAAGAAAATAAGAAGTGCAGCAGTACATGTTGCACTGATCAAATAAAGCCAGTAAAGGATAGAGTGTTCACAGATGCAGGAGGCAGAACCAGTAATTCAAACTGCCATCGCTGCCCGGTCTCTGTCATTGATTTGCCTCTCAGGTCCTGCACAGATATCAGCAACAACACATCCTGGGGGCGTTTGTGAATGGCTGATTGGTTGTCCTTCCGTGCTGGTGAGTTTTGCATTTAAAACCCCTGCCAGAGCATGGAGAGCAGGAGGGAAATGGGGTATGCCACCCGTGAAACTTCAGCATCGGTCCCTTGTCTGACGGAGCCGTGCTGCGGAACCTGGTTTTACACACGCAGAAGGGAAAACACGCAAAAACTAAGACAGGCCACTCTGGTCCTATCTGTTGCAATCATTTCACTGGAGAGGACACAGCCCGTTGTGTAACATGTAAAATGGTAACACACGGACAGCAAAAGCAAACAATTCCGCAGGGCAGGGGAGCAGCTGCAACCCTGCCTTCAGCACGCTGACAAATGTAACAAACATTACGGCTCCGGGAAGCAAAGTTATACCAATTTCAATTTCCAGTTTGAAAAAATGGGATTCGTGACGCGCGTGCCTAAGCGGATGTACTTAAGATGAATCAGTGATAAAAATAACTATAATAACCGACTAGAGTAAAGCTGCGAAGCCGTTTCTTTCAAGTGACCCGCAGATTCATAAACTTAAAAAACCCCGCCTACCGGACAGCCAACGTCTGTTTACGAAAAGTCACGGGAACAGCGTGGAGCGGGAGGAAAAATGTCATACCGTGTAGGGGGAACGATCACGGACAGACGGCCGGAGAGCCTCGCCGCGGAGACTGTCACGTTCGGTGGGCGGAAATTTTGATTTCTGCTGGTGTTTACGGCGTCACGCTCGCGTTTTACAGCTAGTTTTTGAGTACCGCCAGCGTATCCGGTTAGGAATTATCCCCCTCGCCGACTTAAGAAACAATGACGAAACGCAAAAGGCGCAACCTCTCGGATTGTTGCGCGTGAACCCAGCGCGGACTGCTTACACGTCTCCACCGGCTCCGGCGACGACGCGACAGGGAAGCACGACGGGAAGGAAGGTGGTGGGGGGGGAAGCAGCCGGGGCGACATGGAGAGCCCTACCGAGAACCCTGCCAGGGCTGCGGAATATCTGAAGGAGCTTAACAAGATCATTGAGACCCAGCAGGAGTTGCTGGAGAGGCAGAAAGGCAGGATAGAGGAGCTGGAGCAGCAAGTGTCCGACTTGTGCTCGGAGAACGCCCGCGTTAAAGAGCAGTACCAGCGGCACCTGGCAACCTGCCGGCTGCTACAGGGCAGCAACAGCCTGGTGACGCTGGGAGCCATAAAGGAGCACGTCACACACGAAAAGTAAGATATTACAACGTCAGGTGTGACATTAGGAAAGTTTAATAGTCTGCATTAACAATATATATATTTATTTTGTTTTTTATATATATATATATTTTTTAAAAAAAGTTGTGAATTGTACTTGATTAAAAGCAGCCGCGCCGTCATTCGCAGTTGCTTACAGGGTTTGCCGGTGCTTGCTATTGGAAAATGGGTCGCGGAATTATACAAATACACAGAAAATTGCTGGGTTTTTTTATGTTGTCGAACAGAGCTTAGTGACCTTATGTGGAAATGCGTATAGGCGAACCTCACCATGGCAACCAGCATCCAACACTCGCACTCAAAATACAGTGCTTCATTCAGCCTTAAGGACTGTGTGATTGGCAGCGGTCAAGACTGACACAGCAGATAAATATCTGTTATAAATTGCACAAACACGTTCAATACTCTTGTGGACTGGCGTCCCCCCCCCTCCTTGTTTCTCCTATTATTTGGCATCTTTATCACAGTCTGGCATGTTTCACGTTCTGTAACTTCTCTGATAAAATCACTCACTGATTATCAAGAGCTTTTCCTGAGATTGGACAGACATGTTGGTGTTTGTGAAAGTCAGTAGCTGAAATCCGCTGGGGAAAAAAGTACATACTTGGGATAAATCCATAATGCAGCTCCGCTTTAGGGCAGGCGATGGGTTAAGCCAGGGCAGGGCGATGTAACAGAGCATCTGTTAGTGGCCCTGCTAAAGACCTTGATAGTCAGGCAATGCCCTGCTGCTGTGCTCACCCTCTCTGAGCTATATCTCAAATGTGCCTCAGCATGTAGATATTTAACTCAGCTTCTGACAGCCTGGATGGATCATGTGATCACGCTTGACCTTTCCCTCAAGGGGCATGTTGGTGTCATGGGGATCAGTGGCAGCAAATCAATATTGTTGACTCAGGGGCTGTGTGTCTTTGCGGGCTGATAAAAGCAGACTCATGAGATTAGAACGCTGACCTTTAGCATACTCAATCTCTAAATCTCACTGGGGTATGATGAGGTATTTTGTGTGATTTCTTTGGAAATAGTCTGTCACTCTCTCATTCTGTTTTGTGGCTGTATCCAAACACTTACTGAGTCCAGTTCTGGTATATAGTAGATGTTACTTAATCAGATCCCTGGTGGAAATATGATCACTTTTAGCAATGTAAAGCTTGGGTCATGGATGATTTAAAAAAAAAAAAATGAAATGGTGGTTAAGAGCAGTGAATGATGATTCTAAGGTCTGCAAAGGTCATTTTAGCATAGATAAAATGGGATTTAATTACTATAGAGTGCTTGGAAATTAAACCCTCTAGACATTTAGGGTCAGGCACATGGTATCAGTGGCCAACAAAAGAAACCAGAATATCCTTTCTTTAGTTTCCTCATTTTTCCTCAGGATTCCCCACAAATTCTTAGTCTGGGACATATTTTATCTTTCTTTGCATACCTCCGAAGTGAGATGCAACAGGAAAGGTTAACAACAAAACAAAACACAAACACTTAATAGCCCTGGTTATTTGTAAAGATGTGTGTATTATTCAAAACCATCAGCAGCTTTGAAAACATGATAAATGATCATGTTTATCATAAATTATAGTTGTCCTACAGTCACCACATGTAAATATACTACCCAGAGCTAGTTCCAGTTCACCTCCTACTGTGACACCTGTCGTTCTAGTTATGTGATGAATAACTGCCGAGCGCTGAGTTTAAGAAAGAGATGAATATCTGCGGAGTCACACAAACTGCCTTTAACCAATAATGTTGTCCATGTGAAAAGGTGAAACCTCTGGAGGAATAAAATGGAATTAAAGAGAGAGAGTGTCTTTTTTGCTGTCTTGTTAGGAATTAAAGGAGAATATTATGTATTAAACAGTGAAAACCTTAAATGCCACATCCTTATGGAAAATATTAAGCTCATTATAAATTAGAATAAGGTGACTAAATCACCAGTACAGTTCTTATATTTTCTGTGGTTAATCTATGCAAATAATGAAGTGTTGGGTGTCTTAATACTAAATTATCTTAACTGTCATCTGGGTCTTAGACTAATATTTGCTACTCGCACACAAGAGCGATATCCTACCTCTTATATCACTCGCAGCAAAGCCAGGATCTTTTCCTCAACCTAGTCAAGGACTTAAGACTTTAACCTAATTATGAATTTTTTAATTCTATATAGTAAAGAATCATATTTTTTATTGATATTTGTAAAATCAAATATTTTGCAGTCACCATAGATTTGGAGTGGCTGTATTTGTATTCATGATGCAACAAACACTGTTAAATATTACTACATTTTGTTTATAAGGACTTTATTGCATAACCTAACAAAACAGGAAGTATAAATTGAAAAAAAAAGGTAATTAACATCTAAATGAAGTGTATTTACCAATGGTCTCTGACAGGAGATGTACATTAGAAGAGGGTGTTATTCTCATTAATAAAGATTGTGATTGGCCCCTCTTTGGAAATGCCTTTGGGTCCATATACAGCATAGTCAAAAAATAAAACTAAAATTACCCAAATAAACATTACACAGGGATTCCTTCAAGATTTGGGAATGTTGGAGTTTTTTCAGAGAGGCAAAAGCTTGAAATTCCTTGGTAGATGGAACAATATGCTTTTTATGTTTGCCCCCTCACCCACCACACACCGTAACCACCTCTGTATGACCTCAGATGCCTCACAGGGCTCAGGCATCCTGTTGTGCACATCTCTATGCAGACAATGTAATATAACATATCATCCGTCCAAGCTGAAAGCTCCCTGGCAGGTTTGAACCAATTGAAGGCCATGTCGCTAAGATGTGTATGTAAACTGCTGAGCTCATGCCGACTTAAACCTCCTATCAGGAGTAAAATCGGCTTTGAACGGTTCACATCGTGCATTATACTGACGTTTTAGACTTTTACTTCTTTAGTTTCAATAGGATAAGTGCATTACATCTGGAACTTGGAGAATATTTGCAGTTTATTGTGAATGTTTAGTCTCAATATGCGTTTTAATATGGTTCACTCACAATTCTCTCTGTGTGGAGCTTTATCCCTGTTTCCTTCCTCTTTTTAAGTCATATTTTCCACCTGATGGCATGTGTTTGCATGCAGAAACAGTATGACTTATTTGACTTATCACAAAGTTATCTTTGTGTGCTGTCTGTTTGTAGTGTAAGTAAGATAGTGGTGATCTGTCCTGTATGCTTTCAGTTTGTACTGTACTGAGATGTCATCTGAAGGCTCATGTTGGAAAGAAGTGAAGAAAAGGACAGAGATGATTAAAAAAATGATACTGGGTGCAACACATGGCAGAGAATTTCTTCTGCTGAAAGATACTTTAGTTTAACTTCTGCCTTAGGTTGGATATAAGAAAAATCTTTCTGCTTTGTTTTAAATTTGTAGATGTTCCCTCGACCCTCTTCTCAAAACAATATAATGAAAGTAAGAAATGTGATGCTCCACTGATAGTTGGACATGTGTTTCCAAGTTAACAGATTTGCCTGTGAATTCTGCAGAACAAACTTCTGGGTAACACTGTCAGACCGGTTCTCACGATGTACACAACTGGTGCAATGGCATGGGAAAACATTTACGCATATCTATACACTTGTCAAATTTGCTCTATGTAGCCTCAAACAATTGGTTGAGGAAAATTATTAGAAGAAGAGCACTCACAATATCCTCAGTTACTCTCCGCTCCAGGGTAGCCAGTCCTTCATCATTATAAATGCTATTGAGCTAGGTTTTTTCCAGCTATGCTGTTTGTTTTCTAGCAGAATTTTATAGCCCTCATGCTCACAGTCAAATTAAAGTACAACCACACACACCTGATCTGACATATCATTAAATACGAACCAGTATAAAGTCTTTAAGCAGTATTTGTAATGAAAGGTATTCTTGTATGATGCAAGTGAGGCTGGTGGTTTAATCTGAGTGCATCACTCGTGATTCGAACCTGCCCCTGGGGTTTGGGGTGGAATAGTGCCTACAAGTGCTTTCATTTCTCATTTCAGAGCTGGCAGATACATATGCCTGCCCACATTTAACATTCAAACTTTGTCCTGGTCCCATATGGCCAACTGAGTGTAAACAATATTTGGTATTCTGACGTGATTGCTGGAGAGATAAGTTCCTCAGCAGCGGATGGAAAACAGCTGATATGCCATTTTCTGTTTTCACAATAAGTGCTTAGGGGGGTTTTGAATGTAGATCTACAAACTGTAATATCTTGCTTTGGCATTTTGCATCATTTTGTGTAGAAGCGAGGGATATTTGTTGTTTGTTGCTGGATTATAGAAAAATACTGTACCAGGAGAGTGTCAGCTCTGAATACTATAGTAACAGGGGTTGTGTTTGTCAGTTATTCTTGTTTTTTATTTACATCGTCATTTAAATTTATTATGAATCTAAGTTAGTGAGGAATTGTAACTCATTTTGAGTGATCATTAATGAGTAAACAGTATATGAAATGGCTGAAAAGCTCCAGTTTACATCTCATTAATACCTGCATGAGAATTTCAGCGTTGA
The DNA here is from genome assembly GCA_028564865.1 of Zenarchopterus dispar. Lineage (NCBI taxonomy): Eukaryota > Metazoa > Chordata > Actinopteri > Beloniformes > Zenarchopteridae > Zenarchopterus > Zenarchopterus dispar. The sequence goes on from JAOWBL010000022.1 coordinate 11,925,787, forward strand.
TCAATGAGCAGCAAAACTCTTGACTTGTTGATTCTTTGCCATGATGCCAGGATGTCTCAAGACATCCTGACTAGTTTCCAGTTATGCAGGGTCTTCAGGCTGGCAATACATATGGTGTACTCATGTTTTATTGAGTGGTTTATCACTCATATTTAGCAGCAACTAAACTGTAATTGCTTTGATCCTCAAGCCCTGTAGTTTAATGCGTTTAGCAAGTTAAAATAGCTGCATAATTATGCAAAAACAATTTTTTTGATGGAAGAAGAATATTTAGTTGTGTCTTGTGTACTCTGCAACCTAATTTCCATGCAAAAGCCAGATGATTGTGGAAAAAGTAAACAATGGATTCATTTAACAATGAAAGCCCAGAATAAACGACAGCTACATGTTTTCATTTTCAGTTTGATGCTAACAAAATTTTTAACACAAGTTAGTACAAATGTTTATCACTGTGTTGCATCTGCTCGTTTGCAAACATTCAAGAAGCATTTGAGAAGTACGGAAACCAATATCCTTAAAGCTTTGTTTTTGTGTAAAAATTAAGCCCCGTATTAATTTGTAAAGTGGCAGTATTGACATTTCTGGGCTCAGAGGCCTCTGGGTTGCACCACCAACCTGTGGAAAGTGAAGTGTGGCCAGATGGCTTTGTATTATAGATATTTTTTGCGGAAAAGAATGGGCGGTGAGGAGTCTGGATTCAAGACAAAAAGGCAAATCCATTCTCTTAATGCCAAAAGCCAGACTCTGTGATGCTCTGGGGTTGTATCAGTGTCTTTGGCAAAAGTCTCTTAAACTTTTGTGGTGTCTATAAATGCATAAGGAGAAATTAGAGCAATATCGAGCACCTTTTCAGGAACATCCATATATTTTCTTTATAACATGACAATGAGGACAAAGCGTTTAGCAGAAATTATGAAGGGATAGCTGAGGAAGAAGAGATTATTGAACTGCTCTGCCTGCAGTCCTGGCTAGTTGACAATGTTTGGAGGAATTTGATCAGGACAATTCTGAGCTGTGGCACAACTTATATTCAGGTAAACTAGGACAAAATGACATCTGATATTCTTAAATGCTTATTATCCTGAATGTCAGAATGCCTTTTAAATGTCCTGGGAAGAAATTTCATTCTGTTTTTATTTTAATTACTTTCAAAATTAAAGTAATTGTTACTTTCCCCACTCCTGGCTGAGACAGGTTATTGCTTCTTATGTAGACATAATGATAATGTATTTAACTTTTCTTAAAGCTTTTTAAATGATTTAGTCTGGACTGTAATTCTTGCTGGGTTTCTTTGTTTCACAAACATTTAACAAAATGTGATGCTTGAGCAGTTTGGATTCAGTTTAAAAATACTGATGTTCAGTATAGCTGCATAGAGAAACTTTGAGTTCAAATTAGATTTCACACTGATTTGTTGAATAGATACAAATGATCATGCTTGAATAATGCTGATTGCTTCAAATTATTGTCTTTACAAAACTGTTCTTTTAGCAGAGCTTGAGCTAAATATTTGTCATTGCAGCACTGTTTTATTATAGCACACTTGAAATGAACACAATGATCTGCATGTCTGAGTCTGGAAACAATTTGTGAAATTAACACTCAGGTGTTAAACGTTTTTGAGAAATATGTGGTATTTTTACAAGTTGATGCAACCATGACAATTAAAAAAAAAAACAGAAGTTGGTAAGAAAAATGTACAACCCCAGCTGAGACATACTTTACTTAAAACAAATGTTAAAACTTGTTGATATTGGCCTGTGCTGTTATCCCCTGAAAATCCCTGGTGGTTTTATAATTGCCTTCTTTTTTTGGTAGTAATGACTGTGTTTTGGCTTCTTTGTTTTAATTTGCTGCCTCATCTCCATCCCATGGATGTCCTCCTCCTGGATAAAGTCTGTGGACTGGAGATTGTAAAATTAGTAAACGGTTCACCTCAAGCTACGGTAACAGATTCAGCATGTGTGTTTTGGGACCACCTCACCAGGAAATAATGGCTTAATGGAAAAAGTTGGTTCTTGTGACTGGTCCCGTCGGCTCATTTACCAAGCGATCTGCTGAACAATCACTGTGCCAAACCAAATTTATGAGCGCATGGACTCCCTCTCTTCAGTGGGGGCTTTCTAATGAAATACCTCTGCTAGATTAGTGTCTACGCTGGGATGATTTGCATTCAGACTCACCTATAAATCTCAAGTAATGTCCATTTGCAACTTGCTCTCAGAATCAGCTGCAGGCTGTCTTCATCTGTACCTCATTGCATCTTCGTTTGGTGGCAGTTCTGCTGGAAAAAGGCCAGACATTTCTGACCCCTTTTTTTCCCCTTCAATCAGAGCTCTTAGGAGAGATTTAAGTTTGTTTGTATCCTTTGATGGTGTAAGATGTCCCATGAGAAAAGATAATCATAGTTTCACAATGGGCATTTTACCTCTGTTTCCTTGGTTAAAGTTAATACCAAAGGGGGTGGAATAGGAAAGCTTTGCATGATACTCAGACACCATATTATGTGATTATATAATATTTACATAACATATAAAGGCTGAGTAATCTAATTTAATCCCTTACATTGCTTGTGTAATTCACCAAATAGCTTCTAAAAGTCACCTGCCTAATCTCTTGTGTACTGAAAGTAAATGATTTGTTTGTACCCTGGTTCTCAGTAGTTTAAGAAATAAAACGCTGTCTTAGATTAACAGCTATCATGACGATGGAAAGTTGTTTGCAAACACGAGCATTTGATTGAGCTTTCCAAAGACTGACTGACCGACCACCCATGACCACAATGTCTACAACAAGCAGAGAATTCAGGGACACATTGCAGCAGAACAGAGAAATATAGAAATTTATCAAATAAAACCCTAAACACAGAGAAATGTTGTTAGTCATTTAACATTAAACTTAACTTTCTCATTGACTGTAAATCTGATGTAATGAACAATCTTCTAACATTGGTATGTAGTAGCTTTCATCACTTCTGTTTTTTTTAAATACCTTACACACTGCTAAAGCTTTCATAAAATGATAAATGGCATTTGTGTTGTAACACTGGGGAAAATATGAGTTGTGGCTTCTCTTTAAATTATCAAATGACAAATTTAATCAAGTCATTTAAGTTGATCAGCTTTTACAATAATGTATCACTCAGTTTTGAATTTACGTTCTTTTTCACTGCTTCATTTATTTGAACTCAAATGAACTTTCATCACCTTAATATTTATTATTGAATTTTTGTCATTTTCACTCCTCATAAACTCCAGCCTCAGGTTGATTTAATCTTTAATGAGCAAAAGAGCAGGAGAAAGTATGAATTCCTTTGACATTTCATAATAAGGTTTTTAATATTCTAACATGGCCAATATAAAGAGTAATGTAACTTCGTTTTACACATCTGTTTCTAAAAAGTTTGATCTTCAGATTGTGATCCTTCTCAGAGTCCCGATTCTTTACCAGAAAGAAGGGGAGATGGTTTGATAGCAGAGCCTTGTGCCTCATTTGCATTCTCTCTGAATCATCTGCAAACAGGAACTCAAAGCAAAACAGCTGCATTCTTGGCTTCAGCTCATCACCCACATGGTTCTTATGAATTCAGTCAAACCTACAGCTTTATGGCTTTTATGTTGATGTCACAATGTACATAGATCTGATTAGTGGAGTAGACTTCATGTCATCTTTGATAAGTTTGCTAAATCCTACCTGCTTTCCTTTTTTAAAATTCTATTTTATTTTTTGTCACATTAGAATTTGCTTTGTTCAAATGTTTACTTTAGTATTGGCTTTTCAAAAAAATTATACTAGATGCAACTTTGATAAACCACTTGGCAAAAAGACTAACAAACTACTAGCCTGACGGTTGCATACTATGTTTAACCCCTTAATGCCTGATATATGAAATTATAATTGATATTATTTCAAGTGTTTATTTTTAAATTAAAAACACTCCTAATTTTGTCTTTGACAGTGTTCTTTTACCTCTCTGTGAATACATTGGGTATTTTTTATTATTATTGTTATTATTATTGTCATACATTATTACGTTCCGGGCAATTTATTTCCCACAGTTTCATTTTTTTTCTTTCTGTCCCTGGTAATAACATGAAACGTCATGCAGCAGTGCAGGTGGATAGGCAGGGGACAATATTTTGCTAAGTTTCTTGCCCAAACAGTAAATGTTTTACAACAGTCAGCAGCCACTTAGCTCCTTGCTGTTTATTTAGTTTCTTCAAACAAAGTATTTCATTTCATTTCTCTTTGTGTACAGAACAAACTAATTGAAGCGGCTGCTGATAGCAGTTTTGTATTTAGTGTAATGAAATGTTATTGTTGTCAAGCTTTATGTCCAACTGTGGAAAAAAGTGCAGGCGTATGTTCATTTAATGCTGTTTATAAAAATACAAACCAACAGCCATTCCTTCTTTCTGTATACTGACGTGAATTGAAAACAATTATTATTGTTATGGGAAAAGTACGTAATTATTTTGTCCTTGTACTAAAATTTAAATGATGTTTAAAAAAGGTTGCTTTTGTAATGGATATAAATGGACCTAAAACATTGAGTTCTATTTTGGTAATTGTAACAAAAATCCATTTATTATAAATCTTAAATATATTCTGTAAATGTATCACTATTTTTGCATACAATTGTCTCAACCATAGAGGATTTTAAGTCTGATTTTGAACCAAATTTGTCTCTCAGTGAAGTTGTGGGAGTGTGATCTGGATTGAAGCTTTCCACCAGCGATTATTTGTCCAAATAATTTTTAAGTATGTGGTTCCAGTTAGATTTTTTTTTAAAACTAATATCTGACTGAATGCCCCCATGGATAACGAGAATGAATTACCAGCATCACCAACCAGATGTTGCATACGTTTTAATGGCTCACAAATCAAAGTAAATGCAACACACCAAAACCTAGATTAAATTAAATATTGAAAACGAGGAATAGCTTGCTTAATCTGCATAAAAAAGGAATGCTTTTATAAAATGTAATTAATTTGTTTTTCTTCTAAAGTCACATTTGATCACACAAGTTTCTGTGGATTATATCTGTGGAGTCCCCATTGTTAAACTGTTACTAAAAGAGTTACGTGTGTGGTCTGGCAGTCATCTAATGTGTGTGTCCAGAGGTTTAATATATTAAAAACTGGTTTAGACTGTCTTTATCTCTGTGTGGTCATGCATGTTTTTAAATCAGTAAAGATTTGAAAATGCTCTATTTTGTAGCCAGCCTTAGTTTTGTGATCTTATTCCTCCCTCCTTTAGTGTTGATTACAGTGTAATGATAAAGCATCATTCTTGAAGAGGCCACAAAGCCAGCGTATGGTTGGATTGTTCATTCTTCATTTCTTCACAGTTGAACCAATTATCCGCCTCACAGCTGTCAAAAGTGGCTGACGCAGCAGATGAATCGTAGGCAATTTGTAGCGTAGTACCTGTGGAGAGCCATTTGAAAGACTGCCACTAGTTTTCTGCCAAGTGCTCCGTGTGTGTGTGTGTGTGAGGGGGTGGGGGTGGGGGGATGGGACGGCTGACAAGGTGGAGGCTGAGTCAACAGCTAAACACAGATGAGGAGTTATCTGGTGTCATCACAGATAGATGTCAACTCAGATTTCTTCATAGCTGGTCAGGTCCTTGACTGTTAATATTTCTTTGAGGAGCAGTTGGAGTCTTATAAACAATTTTTCTTTAGCGGTTCAGGATAGCTGGCGTGTGTTCCTCCGGAGAGTTGGAATGAATTTCTGGTCCAGCAGCTTGCATTTGTTTCCCTTCATGGGCACGAGTCATAATTTGTGTGTTTCCACTTAGGCTGCTGGCATGCGTAGAGATATTGTGTTCTATATCACCTTGGACTTGACTAAATCCTAGCCATATATTTGGGAATGCAGCCAGAATGAAAGTGTGATATCCTTGCATCCATCTCCCGTGTTAGGTCAATTGTTTAAAGGTATCTTGATTTAAGGCTGGATAAAAGGGCAGTGTGCCATTTCAACATGATCAAGTGCTTTAATGACCTGGGATATAAAAAGCAGATCTTATTAACCTGTTCCTCTCCCTTTTTTTGTTGGAGCAAAAATGCCTGAAACAACACATCCAAATGAAAATGCTTCCCCGTAACCAAGAGAACATGAGTTTGTGAAGTCTTGCCAGAGAAAAATCCTCTAAGTTTCTTATGAAAGTGTTAGAAAAACTGTTTCTGGTAATACAACAAGACTGTAGTTAGTCCTTTTTTTAGGTACAACTTGTGTTGGGTATCATTTGTTTTTTGTCTAGTGCTGAAACCGAAAAGTTCACCTTTCAGATTGGCATTATTTTGTAAGTAACTAGTTTAAATTGTTATTATTTGGATATTTCTGACCTCTAAACCATCTAAAGCTGTTGTTCTAAGAGGACTAGTGAACAGTAGTATTTCAAGGTTCAGCATGTAGAGAACTTGTGACTTACAATCACAAGTTCTTCAGTTTGTCACTTACTTGGTAAATTTAGGAACTTTTCTGTCCCATTTACTGGTGTTTGTACCTGCCACTGATTCTACTGGTGTTTTGGACACATACTTGACAGTACTGCACTGTTCAGAAAAAACTAGTAAGTTGCTTGCATATATCCAGTTCTGAAGCATCTGTCCCATAGCATTTCTGACTGGGTGGTGATTGCAGAGCTGTGCCACTTGCCTATTAAGAAGGATGTGTTATGTTGAAATGATATTCAGACACATCGTCTTGCTTCAGGGCAAACTTCAACCAGTTGTGCCAGCTAGCTAGCTAGTAACAGTGCACAGACTAGTGGCTTACTTCTCCATGCCTGAACAGCAGTTATGGCTACCCAGTTTTCTTTAGAGCCGGGAGTGTTTATTCACAAGTCGTTTGTCAGGTTTCTGATGTTTAACATGCTGCCTGTTCTCTTGCATTTGGCACTCAGCTAATATACAGTTTCTTAGTTAATACACCAGTTAATGATAGTTGATTCTGTCCCTCCTCACACCAAAGATGATGGGGACTCTGGAGTTTGTGTCTGTGTTTCTGAAAACATAATTTTCAAGTAAGGGGTCACACCATTTCTGTTCAAGCAGTCTGTGGCTGGACCATGCCCATTTGAAGATCATAGTCCCTGGCTCATACAGGCAAAGTATCTGTTTTACCTTGAACGGCCAGCTTGGCAATCTGGTTTGTTGAGAAATGACCCTCGATTGACCACTGTGCCTAAACCACTTTCTTCTGCAGGATGTTTCATTTTTGAAATCTTAGCTATAGATTTATTCTGTCCTCTTCAGAGGTACAACAAATGCCTAATACTCAGGTGGTTCTAAATGAAAGTGGCAAAGTTATGTTATCTCAAAGTTATTGAGCTGGTAGTGACTTAAGATACCCAAACACATGTTTTCAAGCATATGGTATATATGTTTTTGTTTTGTTTTTCTATGATTTGCACCCTTTAAAATTATTCAGACTTTGTACTGCATTCAGATTTTCAGCTATAAATAAAAGGATAATCTGTCCAAACTTGAGCTTGACAAGAATAGCAATGAATCACAGGGTCAGTGTATCATTTCATTCAGGTCCAGTTCCTCTGCGGGTGGGAACTAGTGCTTTTTATGCTGTTTGGCATTCATGTAATGCATTAGTACAGTGACAGAGAAGAGGATGAGAAATAATAGTCCGAAAGAAAACTGTTGTGAACAGTTTTTACCGTCATGTATAAAAATGCACACCACTGTGGAAAAGTCTGAGACCACCTCTAGTTTAGTTGTTTCATCAAAGTTTTAATGACATCCATATTTATTGACCAAGGTCTTCTCTCTCTCTCTCTCTCTCTCTCTCTCTCTGTCTCTCATTCTCTCTCTCTGTCTCTCATTCTCTCTCTCTCTCTCTCATTCTCTCTCTTTCTCTCATTCTCTCTCTTTCTCTCATTCTCTCTCTCTCTCTCTCTCTCTCTCTCTCTCTCTCTCTCTCTCTCTCTCTCTCACACCTGCCTTCACAAACACAGAATAGATGAGAGGCAGTCTCTGAGTTCAGCTTGCAAAAATTGCAGGTAGTGTCAATATAAATGTTTGAGGTACAAACAAAGTACAGTGATAATATTTGCATAAATGTTAACCTCACAGTTATCAGAACAAAATAACTACAGGCTAAAGTCACTATTTGGTTATCCCCCCTCAGAACCAAGCATAGACCACTTTTTTAAGGAGACTTTTTTTAAAGGAATTCATTGGTCCCTGTTCCAATGTTTTGTAATGATTTTAATCAGGAGTTCACTCTGTTCAGGTTTAAGAGAGCTAGATTCTTGTATTTTTCTTGTTACCTGTACCTCAAATAGACTGGAAATGAAATATGGGTGGTCACACACACAGTACTCCATATGTGCACGTGTATGTTTTTAACAGACGTACCGTTATATTTTGAAGGACCAAACAGCCAGTTTGGGCAAGGCTCCACAAAATCCTAATACATAAATGATTTGACAGTAGCATGAGAAACAAACCTCAACAGAAGAGCCCAGACTGAGTCATTAAGTCACATTTGCCAGACACATTTGTGCTTGTAATTCAGTGGTGATTTATACAGATCATTTAAGTGTCAGTAATATGGATAGCAGAAGCATGTAGTGCACAAAGGAGCACGTAATGAATACCGCTCATTTATTAAACCCGAAAAGCAGACATCAAGGCGTGCAAGCATGCTTTTTATCAGAGAAATGAGAGCAAATTCCTCATTAAATGTTAAAATTGTACATGTTTATTATGATTGCAGTGTTGTTCATGAGAAAAATGCATCTTATAAAATATTGACGTAGTGAAATTTTGCACAAGACAGTCAAACACCACGGTCTTACTCTGAGGAACTTGTCAGTTTGAGTGAACTGTTGTAGTCGACTGCAGGTTCCAGTCATTGATCACTTCAAGACATTGTGAGTGGACGCAAGAGCCACAAGACTGCAAGAATTGCTGTTTGCTTTTCGCCTGTAAGATTTATGTTTCGTTGGATATGATTTATTCTATTTCATCCCAGCTCGGAAGTGTTTGTTCTGAACAGCTTGAAATTTTTTTCCCACAGTCACTCTGAATGACACGGTATAACAGTTTAGATAACTATAGAGATGGCTATTCAGATAAGTCAGTTTCATAATCGAATTTATCTGTCAGCTTCATTAAGCCGACGATTAAGTTAGGGCTGCGTGTCTTGATTGTTAAGCTGAAGAATGTTTTAAAAATTAGAAAGCATAATAACAAGAGCATGCAGCACCGCAATGTTCAGCCTCCTGTGCCAGCAGCATCCTGAGTAGCCACACTAGTCTTTGCAATGAAGACTTACTCATCTTGTTTTATTGGGTGTAGTCACCTTTAAAAAAAAAAAAAAAAAAAAATCCCACTTTTATGTACTAATTTTGAAGTAGAAAAAGTATTGGAATATCATCAATCACACACATTGGACATTCTGTAATTAGCCCTGTTTTTCCTTTGAATAAAGGAGAGGAAATTGCCTTATATGTATTTCCTTTATTGCCTCGTTGTTGTTTTTCTTATTTCCATATTAAAGGTAGTAATGTGCTGCTGTGCTAGTGGCCATTCCTCCAAGGCTCAATCCTGCTCACTATTCTTGAGTGGAAAAACAAATAATGGGCTTGTAATTGCATTGGAGCAGGTTTTTCAGAAAGAGGTGAGTAAAAAGTAAAACATTGTTAGGCAAAAGCGTCCACGCCTTTTTTGATGCATGGTACTACATCTGAAAACAAAAGAAATATTATACTGAAAAAGAATAAGTATCATGCAGAGTAAAAAAGGGATTCACAGGCTGAGATGTGTGTTGATATGTGCATTGTGGTAGCGCGCTGCAGTAGATGATGCTCCACTTCCTTTGAAGCCAAGCACCCTCGTTCATTTCTGCAGTCGTGTCCAGTTGCACTTACTCTTGCAGAAAGGCAGATTGATAAACTCTGAGTCAGCACTTTTTGTCCTCGATGTGCCCTCTGTTTTATTTTTTTTACCCTGACAACAGGAAACAGACTGTCCTCATTGCAACAGATCCTGTATCTGAGCCAGAGGAGAGGGGGCGTGATTGTATCCTCTACCACCCACATGCACTGAGGTAAAAGCCATGTCACCGACATGGCAGAAAAAGTTAAAGTTTTAAGCTATGTCTAGATAAAATATCTGGAGTGAAGTCTCAATTCTTCCACTGCAGATTTGGCTCATCTTTGGACCAATATGGGAGAAAACAGTCACACAGCTTGTGGAGGCCTTGGTGTGGAATAATACTTCCTATGGGACTTGGGCCTTTCATGTATTATTTAAAAGACTTTGGGAATGTACCCCAATGAGTCTCAGTAGACTGTGTTGCTTGGCAGTGAAGGAGAAAAACTGTTCAACTTGGATTCTAACTTCTGTTAAAGGATCCACCTTCATCAAAATGATAGATAAGGTAAAGAAATTAATTAGGGAAATTCCTTTTTTCATGTATAAATTTTTGTCCAGGATGAATCAGAATTCATTGGTGCTCAGTGATGATCGTTCCCCATATCATCCTGCATGAAAATCTTACCAAATCAAACCAAAATCTTTCATTAAAGAAGGTATTGACTCTGAATCATACCATACTTTGTTTCTAGATACATATCAGGTTATCCCATAAGACAGAGATGTATATGCCTAGAATGCAAGCAGCTATTTATGTGCATGTTTGCCCATTAACTGAAACAATGATAATGTGTCAGTGCTGCCTTTACTGGTATTTGCAGCAGCCTGTCAATAGCCAAAGAAAACTTAACTTATCAAGCTGTAGCTCAGAGGTGCATAAACTGAGGTTCCATTTGAATAACAATGACTGATGATACATCACACTGTGTAAGATGCAGCAGACACACCATTTATCTTGTGTAGAAGTGGGACAGTTGCAGTCTTAGAATAACAAAACAATTCACCATGTATGCAGTCTTAACATTTGTAATGGTAGTGATGATGGCAACATTTGTAGTGGTCTTCTGTAGCTGGACAGAACCATCCAGGGCACTGACTGTGCTTTCTTGAGTGCTTTAGTTCGCATGGCTGGGCGGGCAGCTTAGAAGATGGGGCAATCATTTATCATTTACATGTTATTTATGAAATATGCTTTTGCTTTAATGTTTTTTTTCAATGATGTACCATCAGTTCAGCAATCAATAGCTTCTCTAAGTGCAATTATATTTGACCTGCAGCTGCATGCTGCTGCTGCATTACACTGACACTTCTCTGGCTTTCACCTGGACCTTTTCTGCATAATTATCATGGGATTTGCCTTCATCAAAACAGCAGCAAGATCCAGTTTGTTATTCAGTTTCTGGAAATTATTTAGAAATGTTGGCATGCTACTGGTAACCTATCCATGGTGTACCCCTGCTTATCACCTATAATGAGCTGGAATAGGCTCCAGTGGACCCCCGTGACCCTGTAAAGGGTTCAGTGGGTATAGAAAAGTGATGGATGGTTGGATGTTTGCATGCTTCGTTTAAAAAAAAAAAGACACAACTTGAGGTAGATATTTAAGAAAGACACTGCTATTTTGGAATTCAAAGAGAGGTTCATAACAGCAAAAATGAATCAGGAAAAAGTCAGCTGAGGAGAATAGAAACCACAGTAGTCAACCACAGCTTTATGTAATGCAGATATTTCACAAAGAGTACAACAGTATCTAAAAGAATCATCGGTGTCTAATGGTGGAGTCAGTTAGTGTTGCCTTTACCTCACTGTTTTCTCCATTTGAAAAGTGAGAAGAGCCAACAAGGCGGCTCATAAATTTGCACTAATGCTGCCATGCAGTTGCTTTATTGCCCCTTAGGGCTACGGTTTGCAGACCAGGCTACATGTTATTTTTGTGGTCTGAGGAGTCCTTCTCTTGCTATTGGAGGACTATGTACTGTACTCTTTATCTAACACTGCCTCTGAAATCTCATTGTAAAATGGAAAAGAACGTTCATAACCATAAATATGTCTAGCAACATATCCCTGAATATACAAGAACAGTCATGCCTTTGAAACATCTCAGTACCAGTATCACTTCATTATGTCTGGACTTTAAAATGTTTCTCGCACTGGGCATGCATCATATCAGAAAAGATGCAGTTTGTATATGTTTTTACATTTTATTTTATGTATTGATGCATTTATTTGTATTTTTATCTATTATTTTGTGTCGTAGCACATAGCTCTTTGTGCTACAAGACCAAAGATCCACAGCTGTACCCGCCAAGAAAAAAAGACAGTTAGACGCTTGATTCTGAGTTCTTCATCCTAAATGAATACAGAATCCATTTTGTGGGTTGGTTCTGTATAATCAGTTTTCTCCGAGTCATTTTTCAGAAGGCAGTCTCCCCTGTATACTTTAAAAGAGGATTGTGAGCTTGGAGATTTGTTTCTTCACAAAATGTAGCTTGGAAATTGTAGTTATCTTGTTTTTGCAGTTTTATGTATGCAGACTTCTGCTTTTGTTTCATTTATCAAAGAACCACTCATTTTGTAACAAAGTTTGTGTTCTTTTATACTAATTTATATATTTATATCAGGACAGTTTATATCGAAACAATAAAGCGGCAACATTTAGCTAAGAAGACGCCTTAATGATGTTAGATTTATTGTTGGCTTTTTGTTTTCTTATGGTGTATGTGTGCAGTATTAGAAACTTTATGGGTTGAAAAGGACCTTAAAATGTAAACGACACAGAACACACCTTTTTGTCCTTATTTATCTGCAAGGACAAGAATTTGGATTCATAACCTGCACCGTATTTGGAAAGGAGGCAGTTTTGTCACACCCAAGTTGCAGCTGGAGTAGAAATTGAAGCTTTTTCCTCAGAAACCAGACTAATCTGTTTAGTACAGCACCTGTCAGTACCAGATAGCTGAACCTGTCTCCAGCAACGTAGTTGCTGAATTAAGTAACGTGGGTTAGTGGGGCATTTTATGTAACTGTATATGTCTTTAGTTGCATTACTGACACACTGCAGCATCCTTAACTCCACCTGACTCACAAAATCACATTAGTGTTTTTTTTTTTTTTTCCTGCCTTTTCAGGTCTGAATGTGACCCCTCCAGAATGGTCAGGTATGTCCATCTGCTTTTATAATACAGCCTTTTCTAAGTTTTGTATGTTTTTCCATTGAGTATGATGTTCATTGAATATGCAGCAGTGCGATTTGATTGAAAAGAAAACATAGATGGAAATATAAAAAAAAAAACAAACAACTTCTGCACAGTGACGACACTGCATTACATAACTCACCTGATTTGACTGTGGAGAACTAAATAACAAACATGACAGTGGTCAGTGTGAGCGGTTTTCTTCTTTACAGGACTGAGAGGGGTGTGTGTGTGTGTGTGACAGTGATGGAGCCTGTTCTGGTATTTGTGGATATTACAGTGTGGAGGAAATGATGAGATTTTATATCAAGGTCACATTCTACTGTTGTTAGCTGTTGGCTGTGGAAACTTATGTAGCCAGAGATTTGTAAGAGTGCCTGCACTGACAGAGTTGAGATTTAAAACTGTAATGTGACCCTATCTTTTCTGTGAACATTTCTGAGAACTAGGACCACATTCAGATACTAGACGGGCTTCTTTCACTGGTAAACATACTCAAAATCTGTCTTTTTTTTTTGGCCTTGTTTTGAGATTCAAATGGCCTCTACCTCTGAATTGCTGTGTTTAAAGAATCTAATACTGCTTAAAGGTTTTTTTTTCCATTTAAAAGTATAGCTTGTTTTGTGCTTTAAACAATTTCAAGGATATTTGGCCTGGCCAGTCAGTTCTTTCCTCAGGTGATCTATTGAGTCTGCTCTCTGGACTGTGTTTCTACTGCTCCAAATGTCCTATTACAAACTTTAGGCAAATTTAGTGGGCCACAGCCTAACCCTGTTTGGTAGTCTTTGTGTATATGCAATTTCAGTATAATTTTATGTGTCTCCATATACATGATTGACATATATTTGTGAAACTTGATGCTACTCATTTTTGTCTTCACAAGTTGTGAAGACAAAGTTCTCTTGTCTTCACAAGAGAAAAAAAATCAGTGAAGAAAACTTTCTAAATGAAACATGAGTGTTTTTCTAGATGATTTAAAATATTAAGTTTGAATTATTTTGCAGTTGTTGACAAATAATGTCAGTAATTACTAAATGTTACTAAGCAGAAAAAAATGTAAGTAGTACTTTTTTTTTTTTGTAGATTTTGTGGTTCTTGTGGTCTTATATTGACAGTAGCTAGATAGGAAAGATGGGAAGATGCACCGCCAAAGGCTGCAGGCCGGGACTTGAACCCGGCTGAATTGAAGCCTCAGCCTGTGTGGCGTTTGCTCAGCCAGATGAGCTACTTAGTTCCTCAGGTGGTGTTTTTAACTAGGAATCTTTACTTTGAATAAAACTGTATGTGAACAATAGGATTTCTCTAAAATAATAAATAATTCAGTTTTATTTCACACTTCAATTTTGACTTCTTTTCATCTATAATAAATGGCATTCTTTGTACTTTGTAACTCCCAGTATTAATCATTCAAAACTGACATCAAGAGAAAAAATACTGAAAAGCAAGAAAGTATTAGACTTTTACAGATTTCTAAAAAAAAATGCACTATCTAAAATCAAATACATATTATTTAGCCCATTGTAAAGAACATTACATTTTATTTTTCCTATTGGAACAGATGCAATTAGATCTGATTCTTACATCTGCTTTGACCTTATTTTTGCACATCTTTCAGCATTAGTCAGTGCAGTGGAAATGGAGGACAGAGCTTCAGCGGCAAACAATCCCATTTCACCAAATTGATGTTTTGATGTTGTTGGAAAGCTCCCAGATGGCAGCATCACTCTGCATTCTAGGTTGTAGTTTGGCCCCAGATCTCAGAATTTACTCTTTGTTAATAAGACGTTTGCAAACCAGGAATATTAATATTGATATTTTGTTTAAAGTAATGTTCAGAATTCTTATGTGCATGATTACTTTAGATCATGTGACATGTTGACAGTTATTGAATGAATGTGTTTAATCACTTTACTGTTACAAGTCTATAAAGTGCAGATTCAATGTAAAATAATTCAGGACTGGAAAAAAAAAAAGTCAAATAGACCTGACCAAAATTTGAATTATTTTTATAAAAGAACCAATAGTGTGTTTTTAAAAAAATCAATTGTATATTAGTACTATAATTTCAAAGAAAATCTATAAATGGACAAACAGGAAATATAGATGTATCATTGCACCAAAAGATTCATTAAACATCCTGCTTCGTAGTCTTTAATGCACCCACCACCAGGTGTAGTCCAGCCACTCAGCTTTTTGTGAGAGCACAGAGCAGAACTGCAAAGTGCTTCCACAACAAAGCTGCATTCATTAACAACACTCGGTAAAAAACAGGCTTGTATTTCAATGAAACACATATAAGAGCATCATGTAAGAGCGTCATGTCCCACATACATAAATTAATTTTTGCTTGTGCATTGTGCCTTGCAGTTAACTTTGGAGTGTAGAAAGAAGGGATTTATATCTTAGGAGAAACAGATTTTTTTCTTACTTTTCTTAATCATATATTTTACTTTTTTTCTTTTCAGAGTTTGCGAATTTAAACGGTAAACAGACATTGATGTGCTATAAATTATTCACCTGCCTCCAGCATAGCTCAGATATGTCGAGACTTGGACACGTCTCTAGGGGTGTGTAGCAGTGGGAGGTCGAGCTGCAGAACCTTTGGGTGCTTCCGGTTGCAGGTGAGGCCTCAGTAAATCAGGCTTGTTCTGGTCCTTCAAGTGAATGTTTGATCAGATTGGGACTGGGACAGAGCTGGCGTCTGTTGTTTTGTTCCTTGAGCCATTAGTGAGCAGTTTTATGGCTTTACGGGGTGCATTGCCACGTCGGGCGTGATATGGCTGGGGAGCACCTTAGGGACTGCGTTAATTCTGCAGCAGTGTTTAGGTACATAGAACATGTCGACATTAATATCCGGACCTAAGGTTTTCTAACGGAGCATATCACTGGATAGATAAGGTTGTTGTAATTTGCTTTATATGGAAGTGGGCAAAATGTCTGGGCTCATCCTTTTAGGGTTCTGTTGTTCAAAATTATATTTAGATCTTGCTTACAATGTAACCACATAATTTCCAGGTTAAGCTATTCAAGTACAAGCAAAAAAAAAAAAAAAAAAATTGGCAAACACTGCTATTGAAGCAGAAAAAATCAGCAATGAGAGCTCATACTTGAGTCTGAAACATCAAGTATGAAAAGGTGGGTTTTTTTTTCTATTTTGCACAAAACTTGAAATGCCCCTCCAGACAATTCAGAGGGAATCGCTCAGACCTCCTACTGTGTGAGAACTTTCCTGCTTTCTTGTTAAGACAGCCTCACTGAACACTTCCTCCATGCTGCTGCGCCTAACGCGTTTACCGTGACAGCGTATAGTATAAATATCTCAGGGTAAATAGTCTGGAGCATCTGTTTAAAGTGAAGGCAGCAGCTGGGACTAACCATGAATTTCTCTGGCATTGTCATGGTCTGTTGTGGCTTTGAGTTCACCGAAAGAGACCTAAAATCTCTACAACTGCCAAAACAACCTGCTGTTAATGTAAAGTCCAGTTAGTTACTTACATCTCCTACCATGTTAATACACCGCAGCGTGACACCAGTGAGCTTGGCTGTTTAAGATGTGCATGTTACAGGGCTCAGTGCATTTCATCATCATTAATAATGTAAAAGCTTCTGAACTTGGCACAAGTGGTATGAATAAATAAGCCCCATTTGTGCAGGATTACTTTGCACTGGTTTAGAAGACGTTTGTGTGTAGAGAGGAATTGACCCAGTCACCGATTCTGTTATTCTCAGACACGCTCCGTGCTTAATGAAAGAGGAGTATCATCACAGTGGTGTTTTAAGTGGTCTGTTTTTGTGTGATCAGAATGGATGGCTTCTTTCAGATGTTTGATTACAACTTGGCTGAGATGTTCAGGCACCTCTCAGCATCCTCAGTGACCTGCTTTTATTGGATTGTTCTTCCGTGAATGTCTGATGATGTTCTCCCACCCCTTCTCCACTTGTGCACAGCACTCATTCATGAACCCAATGAGCAAAAGGCATGGAGAATCGTCTGCGACTCTACCATACCAGATGCAATGAGAGTATTAGATGAAAATGCTCTTGTTTTATTTATGCTTGCTTAATTTTGACTAGTAAGCTTTGTGATGGATCGCAGTCGTATTTCTCTGAGTGTAAAGTAACCAGTGACAAATTGAAATATCATATTGTTTGGTACTTTGCATCCATGACTGTGGACCCTCTGAGCAGTACATGTTCTCTTTGTGTATTCAACATTTGACTTGACCGGGAGGCCTGGGGAGCTTGTCAGGAAACTGCAGTCCCGTGACTGGCTGGAGGCATTCTTGAAAACCCGGGCAAGGCTCGTGGCTTTTATTTTCCTGTACTTCTCCACAGAGACTTGAGGAAACACTGAGGCGGGGATTATACAGCTCAACCATTATGATAGAGATGACGGTGAAGAGAATAAAGCTTTACTGGGCTGTTGTGGTGGAGGTCAAAACCTCTCTCAAAGCAGCAAAGTGTTTCCAATCAGCTTAAATATTTGCTCAGTTCAAATTTTGTTTTTTGAAAAAAACAAAACAAAACAAAAAAAGCCAAAGCAAAAAAACCCAAAACAGAAGTGTGATAATTAATAAGGCACAATTTTATACCAGAGGAATTAACATATAATGCAAAAGGGGAACATGGAAACTGCAGACTTGCAGATTCTTTTGCAGATGAGGTGAAAAAGCTAGGAGCTGCGTGTTTCCTGCAGCTGAACGGCAGGAGATCTTTGAAAACAGCACAACATGTGGACTGAACTGCAGTAAATTCATGGATGCTTGTAACCTAAAAAAGGACAGTTTGTCCTTCAATTTAGTGACAATTTTTCCAAAAGCAGTTAATGTGATATTTGTCTGGAGTGACAGAGCAGTGACGGTGCTCTTTTTCTGATTTGCTATCGTGCTGTCTCACACCTTCAGCCGATGTTTCTCCACGGACCACACAAATCTATTGTCCTGTGCTGCCTCCTCCACCATCTCTGGTTGCTAAGGAGAGCGGTCTTATCTTTGAACCTTGTGTCTTTTTCCCCATGCAATTTTCTTTTAACTGGGCAAACTGGATTTGGGGTCTTAATCAGTCATTACTCCAAACAATCCCCTCAGGATTTAAATAACATACAGAATATGTATGGGTGGTGGAAGAAAGCAAAAATGCAAACAGCATGGGTTTTCAGGTGGGAAACTGCTGTCACTTTTTATGAATTGTGAATGTTTGTGAAGAAGTCATTGCTCTGACAGTTTTGAAGCATGATCTGAGTTTTTGACAGGGTGGTGCTGTTGGAGTAACTAATGGGAGGAAGCAAGTAAATTCACTCAAAGTCAAGGTTCATATCTTTCAACTCAGTCAGAGCACAGACATTAGCATTTTCAAAGTTAATAATTTATTATGTTGAAATGGCAGCACCCATGATGCATTTGGCCTTAGATGTTTTTCAGGACCTCATAGCTGTGTGTGTGTTTTATTTCTAATCTTAGTAAGCTGACTTAGAGTGAGAGCTTAATACAATTGTTTTAATATAATCCACAATGGCATGGATGTGAATTTATTTTAGTGATGAACAACTAATTCTCTGAAATGGGTGGGCTTTGGTGTTTTGTGAAATGACTGCTTGGAAAATGTGCTCAGTCCATCTGAGATGACCAGTCAAAAGGTGGCACGGCTCAGTGACCGGAATTGCTGACATGGATGTGAGTTCACACATCCTTCCTCTGGGTCAAGATGGTGTGTGTGTGTGTGAGAGAGAGAGAGAGAGAGAGAGAGAAAGAGAGGGAGAGACTGCTGAGAGAATACCGTTATCTGCTATTATTGTTCAACAGGACACATTATTGTTGACTTGAATCCATGGAGTTATATTTTCTTACAGTTGTTAGAAAATACATTGGCATGCTATTGTAAATGCACAGGAAATTTACAGAATGATTACATTGAACATTTAAACACGCTTTAAGTCTTCTCTTCGAATTGGAGTTTTAAAAAACTAAAAATAAATAGGTGCTCGCTTGTTTGGGAAATCTCATAAATCCACCTGATTTTTCAGATACTTCATGTGCAGCGCCTTAGCATGGCAAGAGTAAGCCTAACACCTACTTAAATAGATTACACTTACTTAAATAGATTACTGAGCATGCATGTTAAACAAAAGAAAAGTAGGTTGTAATGTTGGACTGAATGCAATGTATAGAAATGAGAAGCCTCTTGGGGGGGGGATGAAGAAATTATGGTAATTATAACTCTATAGAGGTGACCATAACACTACAATTAGGTCCAGGAGTATTTGGAAAAATCCAAGGTTTTTCTTCTTTTTTTTTTTTTTCTCATGGCCTTTTGATATTGTCAAGCTCACAAGTACTTTTTCTATTTTTTTTTAAGCTACATCTAAGGTTTTTGCTTTGTCTTTTATAGATTCATGTTTCATTATTTTTTTCAGCCTAATTATTAGCCTCCTTCACTTGCATTGAGATATTCTTGGACTTTATACTTGTAGCTCTAGTCAAACAGCTGCCAAATGTCAACTCAATACGTGATGTCAACTCCAGACCTTTTTCCTTCTTTAACGAGGCAGTGGAACACATTGGGCCTGTATTTACATCCAAGTACATGTGAGCATTTAAAAATGGAAATGCTTGAGTTAAAATGGCTCTAATTCCTGAATGGAAAGTGCCATATTTTTTGTGAAACTTCATAAATTAAAGCTGAAAGTATTGTTTTTATTTAAATGCATTGTGCAGGTGTATGAAGGCAAAAGCATAAAAACTTTCAGCAGGGGAAAATATTTGTGGACATAATTGTACATAACTCATCCTTCCATGTACCACATTAGCTGATGGGTTTCTTTTTTATTTATTTATTTATTCTCATGGCTACCATATTTGAAGTTTTGTTTATGATCATTTTTCTAGATGACAGTGATATAAATGACAAATCATAATTATTTATAATTATGAACAAAGCTTCCTCTTTCCATTCATCTTAAAATTGATGTTGTACAAAAAACTCTTCCTTAGCTTTTTTTTTTGTTTTTTTGTAACACCCCCTCTCCTTCCAATCCCCCCAAAGCTGGTCTGTATTATTATTCAGTGCTGGCACATGAGTTAATGGGCTAAGTACTAATCTCATAAATTAAATATTTTAGCTCTTCACAAGCTTAACTCTGCTTTGTCCAGGTCATAATATTATGAGCTTAGCAGTTTGAAACCTATTATATTCAGCCATTCTTTCTTTGAAAATGTGTATTATAGATACAGATATATGAATTAACTGCTTTGTAGCATTTGCAGTATCACAGGAAGACTATTTAGCACTGCTCTAAAATAAAATAACATTAACATTAAAGTATACTCCACTGAAGTTAAGAAAAAAAAAACAGTCATAAGCTTCCCTTTGGGCGAAGTGGAAAGTGGATGATATATTGATTAGCAGACATTTCACATTAAACAAACACTGTTTGTCCTTCCATAGGAGACATGCATCTCTACCAGTCGAAGCTATGGAGAATCCTGGGAGGTTGGTGTCCGAAGGTTGCAGAAGAATTGTCCCGTGTCGCAAGTGGAAGTCTGCGTCCTTTGGGTACAGTAAGATGTTACTTTTACAGCCTTAATGTTCATTTTTCCCACGGCACTTGCAGCACAAAATTGCAACAATTTCTTTTCTGTTTTTTCCTGCTGTTATTGCCTAAAAGTCGTCAGCGCTCACACTGATGTCCTTCTATCTAGCCTTTTGTTTGTCAGATGGATTGGCCATGACAGTTTGACAACTACAAACTTTGAAGTGTCCTGGTGTTTGAGGCTTTGCAGCTGTTCTGCAGTCATCAGCATTTCATGACAGCAGTCTGAGTGCTGCTGCTTTTTTCTCCTGATGCATACCCTCAACTCCTGTGACCAAATGCGCTGCAGGAGATCATTAAGCTTAGCATTAATGAAATATGATCCCTGCGTAAATGAACCATCAGTAGTGCTCAGCCATTAGTCTGTGCTGAGCTCGGACCTTCAGAGAGCCCCTCAATAAACGAGGAGAGGAAGGAGCGTTCACTCACATCTGTGAGTCTGACTAAGAGGGCTTCAAAAGAATGGAGAAAGGCTTAGAGACGCCTCCCAGTGCTTTGTACTTGATCATTAAAAAGAAATGTATGCCTAATCCATAGCCCACTTTTGGCTCGTGTACAGCCCAAAAATAAATCCCACTGCGTGGCTAGAGCTTGTTCTATTTTTAAAAAGCGGTGTTAAGAAGTTTCTGATGAGTAAGAACATTTGTGGTTGTTTTTAGACTTTGGTAACATTGCAGAAACTAAGCATTTTCTTTTTCTTGCTGATTAATTCCTTGCACAGCTGTGCCCTCTCTGCTCATCTTGTACTGGGCTTTGTGAGTAATTTTCAAGTATAGCTGAAAGCTAATGGGTTAAATGAATCATGACTTTGAACAAGATTATTGCCGTGAGCAGAAGTTGATCATTTTCTTATTTAGCTCTGCAGACTGGTTTGCCTCTGTGCATTGTAGGTTTACCTTTCTTTCTAAATGATATGAGTGGAAGTCAACATGCCCTCATAAGAACCAGCTCATTTTGTTTTGGTTAATGTATTTCAGAAAGTTGGATTATTTTTCATTCCTGTATTACTAGTTGCGTTACTTTGAGCCAGGGTTATTTTACCCCTGAAAAACACTAGGTTTCAAGCTGCTTTAGTTACCGCAGACATTTTGTTGAACTCTTCTGTGATGTAGACAGGCAGCTAAAGGTTGGTTTAATGTGTGAAGATAGTCAGCAATGCCTACTGTTTAAAATGCTATGGTGGATTCTTTTACTATTTATTAGATCAACAGAGCCAGGGCAAAAATTTATGAGATTTTTGGTTTTTCAGGAAGATTCTGCCAGTAGTCTCCTGTGGTACATGTTGTGATAGACAATAGTCACATGGTTCATCTGATCACCTGACAAGTATTTTTTCTTGAAAGCATTTTTTCCCCCAAGCAGTTTCCCTCAAAGTTTTCCTTGGTAGTTCTGAGCAGCAGACCATGTGAGGTACTTTATATTCTGTGGCAAACATTTGTGATAATTTACTTGTTGGTATTTTGCATTTCTGGCCAGTTTGACATATGAAAGAAAAAGTGTGGAGCTCAACCTAAGAGCAGTCATTTGTTAAAATGCCGTCCTGGTCACAGCTGTCTTTTGGTGTGTTATGCCATATTTTTACAGGTTCTTTCAGCAGCGGAAGCTCACTTGATATTATGTAAAAAAAAAAGATCCCATGCCAAATCTGAATCTAGGATGTTGCACTGATGTGGTTCCCATTAGACCTTGGTCCTCAGGGGCCACTGTCCTGCATGTTTTAGCTGTTTCCTTGCATCAACACACCTGATCCTAATTCATGGTGGCCATCAGCTTGCTAAAGACACAGTCATTTGTACCAGGGTGTGCTGAAGCAGGGAAACATTTAGAACATGCAGGACAGTGGGCCCCGAGAAACAGCGTTGAAGACCACTTCACTAGACCGCGGGGTTAGTCGGACGTCACCTTTTCTCGCATTGTGTTTGAAGTGTTGAATGATGTTGTGTAATTATTCCCAATTATAGCACTGTTGTCGTCTGAGACTCTCAGTGAAAGACAGATTTTTGTGCCGACCTTTTCTAACTATGTTTGTGTAGCACTAATAGGAATAAAGAGAGTGAAATATTAATTATGTTGCCATTTGTGAGCTCTGGTGTCATGTAAGGCAGCATGTTTATTGCCACTCTGATAGAATGATAGAAACTTTTCAAGACATCTTTAACCATCTGAAGTGTTTTTAGGTCTTCAATAGTTCACATAAATGAGCAAAGCTTGGCTTAGACTTGTTTTAAACTCATATTATTTTAAAACATCTATTATCTTCACTTTAATTGTAGCAGCTTTAATAATTACTGTAGACTTTCTAAAATGAATTCAAGAAGGCATTAGAAATTAATATGAGAATACTGGTGTTAAAGCAGCGTTGTTCACAGAGACCAGCTTGCTCAACATGCTTAATACCAGAGTTGGGGCAATCTCTGGGGATACCTAATCAGATTCTGAGCAAGCAGAACAATGGTAATAGTAGAAGTATATTCATGAGATATATTTAAATGTTGCTTCAGTTCTGTTCTTCTCTTTGTCCCCTGTTTCTTGTGTTCACTCTACTACAGCCTCTTCTTTAATAATGCCAATCTCCTCTTTGCCTCTTGCGCCAAAGCAGTTGCATGCATAATAAGCATTTGATAAACTTCACCACAGAATTTCACATGCAGTCTATTAGCTTATAATAACTTATTTTCTTTGGTACGATTCTGGTTCAGGTGATTCTGTCAGTTAAGCATTTAATTTCACCAAAAGAGGGAACAATGATTAAATAGCCTCAGCACAATGACAGTCAACCAAGAAAACTTGCAAACAGTACAATTACAGAACTATTAGCACCTGTCTGGACCCACCTTAGTTTGCTGTACCTGAAGAGGGTGTCATCTACTTGCTTCAGTCATCTGGACAAAGCAGATCTTTGAGTAGAGAAGAGATGAGGTTGCAGGGAATGGGACTTGGACCATTTATCTTTCCCCTACCCGGAACACCACAGACTTCCAGTTAAGGAGCTGTTTTCTGCAGAAATGTTCAGAACACTCTTACTGGGGAGTTTGTCAGTAGTGCAAAAGAGACTGAGTACAGGGAACTGGTGGACTGATTAGTGATATAGTGTGAGAGCCATCATTTTATCTTAAACATGAACAAAAGTAAGGAGATTATAGATTTTGGAATAAATGCTGTTTCAATCATGGGAGAAGAAGTGGGTGGAGAACAAATATCTAGGTTTTCACCTGGACCATGGACTGGATTTGGGATGCAATTCTTTGGCTGCATGAAAGGAGAGAGTGGGTTGTACTTACTGATGATGCTTTGATATATTCTTGCATGTATTTTTGTAGTCATGTTGAGCCAGCAGCGTCAGGGTGTCTCAAAGAAATTGAGCCAACCGTTAAAGGAAGTTTGCTTTGTCCTGGGGACTGATGTGGAGTCTGCGAAGGTGGTTGTGCACAGAAGAATTATGCACAAGTTGCTGACTGACATTTCATTCTGACAATATACAAACAGAATTATATCCTCTACTGGGTTTCTGATTCTGTATAACTGTAGAGGCATACTCAGCTGGCCACACATTCCCCTTTAAATAACTTTAATACAAATTCAAAATAATCCAATTTTATGAAACAATTATATACGTTTTGTGGCTCTCACCCTTTACCACAGTTCAAATGGAAAGGTTTTAGTAATGTAAATGTGTTTTTAGATATTTCCTTTATTCAGAAAGTGTTTTGAATAAATGGTTCATTTGTCTTTTCTTGCAAGTGCAGTAAGTTTTTATGGCTGCATTATAATAAACAGAAAAACAGAAAATCTTTTAAAAGCTGTTATACTTGCTATGTAACATGTAACAGTGTGCCAGTTGTGTCAGCCACATGTTTCATTGAAAATAAAATGGATAAAAGGTGTTCCAAGCTTTGCCAAGACTGATTTTAACTTTAGACCTCAAAGACTGAAACTGGGGTCATAATCCTATTGTTCATGGGCTTCAGCACCTTGGACAGTGAAAAGATTCTGATAATATGACTCCAGGGATTCACACACGATCACCCAGTTGCAATGGGCACAGTCCTGTCCTTGCTGCAGCAGAATATCTGAGCCAGAACAAAAGTGTTAGATTACCTGACCTCTATCAGAGCACCCTCTTCAGGTTTGTGAACATTTGTCGAGGTGTTTAATATCTTCCAGTCTTGACTTGCCTACATCACTCACAAGCATAGTTGGCAGCTGACAATAAACTTGAACCCGTAGACCAAAGAGCAGAAAAAGAAGAGCAGTCATATCAATATATATCTTATAAAGTCAATACTACAGTGAGAATTATTTAAATAAAAATGGAAAATCACTTTTACATGAATAATATGTATGAACTTTAACTGTTTTTTACTCAAAAACATCTCTGCTGCCAATATGAGTGAAAACTGTGACACAAGTTTCTTAAAAGTAACCAACTGTTTTCAAATTCATTTTAACAATCAGTCCAAAACTCACCAGTAAAGTAGTTATAGGATCATATGTGAAATATGATTAGACATGGAATGCAGGGATTTACATATCACTTTAATCTTGAATTTAATAGGAAAATGTTACAAATACAGCATTTAAAATCCTAAAAATGACAGATGCTCATTTTTGAAATATCTATGCTTCATTTCAAATTGACGCCTTTAACATACAAAAAGTTGTGAAATACAACAGAAGACTGGAAAAGTCAGGGTATAAAAAGATCCCAGAGTAGCTGTGACTTTCAGAAGTGAAGCAAGAGAGGAGTTTGCCACTCTGTAAAATAAAAAGTTTAAAATAAGATGTAAATTTGGGGATTTCATCTTGTAGTGTATAGAATATATCATTAAAAGATTTAGTGAATCTGGAGAGATCTTTGTATAAATTAGATGTAACACAAAACCAATAAAGTATGATTGTCACCTTTGAGTCCTGAAATAATAATAATGCAGACAAAAGTGAAGAGTTCTGTTGCCTGAGATCACTGACTCAGGAAACTGAAAAACCAGAACACCACTGTTGCATTTAAAAAAAAAAAAAATTAAAATACTGCCATGCAAAGAAGCCACATTTATAATTCTTCTCCAATTAAAAAAAAACGTGGTTTTAATCTTCCCTTTTTTCCCCCCATTTTCTATGTTCTAACACGTATGAGCAAAAACTGCCATCAGTGCTATTGCTTTGAATTTCTGCTTTGACACTCGAGCAATAACAGCCTGACAAAGGTGAGGATAGACAGCCTGCATATGTTCTACATAGATCCAGTCCAAGATTGGAAGACCTGATCCTGGCTACTTGCAGGATTGGCCTAGAAAGCTAATTTACATTTACTGTAAGAAACCGATGAAATGAAAAGCTGGTGCAACTTATCAGGAAATGATAACACAAGCCTGGTGAAGAAGACCAAGGAAAAAGAAGGAGAAGCTAGTTGGTGTGTTTTCTGTCATTGTGAAGATGCCACACCTGACATGTTATGTTTACATCTGTGATTGCATAAATGCATCCATGTCATGTTGAACTATGACATATTAGTATATTTAAAGTTATACTTTTCCATCAAAAGTAACATGAGCACGTGTGTTGCTTTATAAATTGGATGGGAAAAAAGCTTACCTTTTCAATGAAGTTAATAATAAAGTTTGATGCTGTTCCAATCAATTATTCAGGTGACAATAAGAGTAAAGACAGACACAACAGTCAGCTGGGTAAGTTGAATTTTACTTTTCAAGCATTTTTCTCTGTTCCACTTTTATTAGCAAGTCCTGCACTCAAGCAGCGAGTCTACTGGGAGGCGTCTGCAGAGGCACGTACGTTACAGCTGCCGGTAGTGGTGCAGGTGTTCATAGCATAGCAACCTTGAAAATAAATTGAGTTCAAGAGGGGGGTACTTGTCATGTGAAAAGCCATTGAGTCTCACTCTCTGTGTGTGAATGAGTTAGCAGTCCTAATTATTAGCTGTTTTGTTTTTACAGTATGGGCCATTACATATCTCCGTGTTGAGATCAAGGTTTAGCGAACATGAATATGATCTTAGCAGCTTATAATGTCACACCAAAGGCTTGTTATGATGAAAGAGATGGAAAGTAAAAAACATGACCATTGTGATATTTCTGCTTACATGTAACCTTGTATAATTAGTTCTTCCTCTATCAGGCCATAGTCATCCGCTGATAGCTGGGAAAAGATGTGTATTATATTCATCTCTTTTTTTCCTTCTGTTTATTTCCAGATTTTTACTTTTTCAAAAAATTGGCAATTTAGACTTTTGAGCAACACAGATGAGTTTTTAGGGGGTTAGTATGCTGGGTCTGGAGTAATTCTGCATGTATTACAGCCTCACGGATCCACAGTAGAAGAGTCCATGTGCAAAGCTGTCCTGCCAGTTGTCCACACCAATGTCCACTGACTGTGTTCTTTGATTCTTTATCTTTTCGCTTTGGTACTCGTTCTTTCTCTTTCTTGCTTCCCCATGATCCTCCTCTGCATCAGTCTGTAATCAGCTACGTACATCTTCATTGTAATAAAAATGCATGCTTGTCATGCTCTTTTGTTGACATTGTCCTCCCCATAACTACTGTGTGTATTGTGATCTGCAGCAGTGAGAGGTGAACAATGGAAGTGTGTTTATGATAGATTGACACAGTGAAAGTGGAGCAGTCTGACAGGAATGCAGTCTCGCAGCTTTTACTGAGACGGGATAATTGTTCTTTACTGTAAGGCTTATTGAGGAAGAAGAATCATAATCCTATAAGGTCCAGTTTGGAGGGGTGGAGGTGGGAGGGTGGATTACTGTATTTATTATATGCCCATAATCTAACATGATCATAAAGGACCTCATCAGTTGAAGAGGTAACTATCTTTTTCTATCTGCAGTGCATTTTTGTCATCATGAAACCACGTGAAGAAAAAGCAAGATTTAACTGATTGGGTTATTGCCCGTGCAGTAGTTGCTGTATTCATTGCCTGCAGCTGCCTTCGAGTTCAGTCCTGTGCAGAGTTAAGACCTCTCTGTACCCATCAAACCCAGCTCAAAGCTGAATGAGTGCTTTTAAATACCCAAGATGCTCTCTCACCCTTTTTTCTTCACTTCACGCTTCTCTTTTGATTCCCATCTTTTTCCTCTAGATATTCTCTTTTTTTTTTCTTTCGCTCACTCAAAGAGACATCTGCAGGTCTACATTTTCCTCCCTCTCTGACTCTGTCCATCTGCATCTCTCTTCCTAGCCTCTATTATGAGAACACATCTGACTTAATTCATAGATATTTGGCAGGGGATTTACAGGGTAACAGTCGGGCTTGGCAGCCTTGCTTAAGCGTAAATCTTTTTCGCCAGTCTTGACACCCCTTACTTAAGAGGGCTTCCATGGTATAACCAGAAGGTTGTAACTTGTGATGATTGCACTACTTATTTGACTTGTAGTTTCTGATTGGGCAGCTTATCTTTTGAAATAGATCAGAACTTGTAGCTCCATTTCATGTATAAATAATTGATATGGTTTATGAACTTCATTACAGTGAAAATACATTTCATATCAGAAGCTGTGAATTATCTCCAGGCCCTTAAATAATACCACTGCAGAGTTTATTGATTCCAAGGAGTCACATACCGCCAACTTCCCCTGCTGAAACAGCCGCTGTTTTATTTGCTGACTGCTGGATGCAAGAAGGCAGCTCAGGAGACTAGGATGGAGGGGTTAATGTGGTGAAGGTGGCACATGCTGTGGAAGTGAAGAAGTATTGCCATATGTGGGTCCCTGAACCCCTCATCAAGGTTGTCATTGCACATATTTCACCACAGCTTTTTCCCTCTGTCAGGCCTTGACAGTATCTGAGGTAATTTGGAAGAGGGCTTAATGACACAGTAAACATTTATTGTATGTGGCAGCAAACTGTCCTTGCTAAATAAATGAGCCATCATTGTGTAGAGGAGTTGGTGCTAGTGTCAAAAAATTAAAAAAAATTAAAAATTAAAAGCTGCAATGAAATGCGGCTTCCACCAAACTTAAAATTCTTTTAGTTGTATGAATTCAGTCTTTATTGGCCTTTTTTAATTTACTGCTGTCAGGACTGTAAAGTTTACATTCCACCAGATGGGAAATTTCAACTACACAATTATTTAATGGCTCCATAAAACAGAGGCCCTACTTCCGTAATGTGTTTGAACTCCAGGGAAGGCTAACTTTAAAGTTCCTAGCTACTGTTTCATCATCACATTCTCTAAGAGTTAATTACAGGCTCCACTCAGCGCTCTGAAGCTGGATCTGAGGAAACACAGAGTTTTGATTCAGGAGTGCATGGATGCCATGTGGTTTATAAGTTTCTTTGACTCAAAAGTGGGAGGAGAGACTCTGAGGTCCTCTTGTACCATGTGCTTTTTACTTCACTCACTTCTGATGACGATCCTCTTTTCTGTCCTCCATATTTTGTCCTAAATTTAGGATACATTTATCTGATGGGATTGTTGCCAGGAATAAGGATGATGTGGATTTTATTGTATTTTGTTTTTTTTCTAGGTTACACTGATTGCAAAGAGAAAAAGGGTCATGGGGCAAGCAAAAAAAAAAAAAAAAAAAATTAAAAGCATGGTTCTCTATTCCATATTTCCACAAAAAATATGAAATGAACAAATAATAAAATAAAATAAAAAATGGTTTATATAAAAACTGTTTTGTTACAGTGCTTTCTTTAGAGAGATTTTCTTTCTCTCTGCTTTATTGTTTACTCCATTATGATCTGATGTGACGTATCCATGCTCTTACTTTTATGGGTGGAGTGACGCACGCATCACATCAGCATTTGTAAGGCTTGTAAACTATGATATATTTTCTTTATGAATTGATAAACATGATGGCAAAATCAGCAGTTTACAGAACAAAAGGGGGTGGGGGGGATAGATGGATTAATCTTTTAATGACATTTTATTACAGTTTGTAGTTTTTGTTTTGTTTTTTTTTCAGAACTGAGATATCCAAGGAATCAGGTTTTAGTTAAAGGTTTTTCAGAAAACCCTCATGTTCATCATGTTCAAGAAAAGCTTTAGTGGGTTAAAGGTGAGAACTGTCAACAAGGAAGTACATGGATACCTTGAGTTGCAGTGTCCAAACTCTTCTTTAATATTCAATGCATCTGCAGCCTTTAAACTCTTCAATCTTGACTCAGATATCAGCCCTCTCACTAAATTGCCATGACATTATCAAGACATAGTTCTTTTAAAAAAAAAATCATTTAAATGTCTTGTTCAGCACAAGGAGAAAAAAATACTTTCCTATCTACAAAATGTATGCATGAACAAGCAGCTAAAAATATCAAATTATGTATATGTGGGCTTCTTTTTGGAAGGAAAGACGCATCCTTGAGTTTTAGTTGATGCTCTTTTTTGTGTCATTTTTTTGGGGGTGGGGGTGGGGGGACTATTCCTTTGCTATCACTGTCATGCCCACTGCCACTTCGCCTAGCAAATTAGATGTAGAAAGAGATTAGCAATGCAGTGCAACTCCCTCACAGCTTATCCTTTCATCATTTCCATGCCGCTGTGATATTAGGCAAAGGGGCCTCCGAGCGTATAAATCTGTCAGTCTGATGGAGGTTTTTCCTATTCGAAAGCACTGTATCAATACTCTCATCGACCAGCATTACTGCCATTGTCTCTCGGCACCCAGGTGAGGTGTAACACACTTTTACTCAGGAGATGAAACTTGAGAGTGCTGATGCGGACTCTCAGCTTGGGAAAGGCGTATGCACGTACAGCATGATAATAACGTGTGTGTTGATGCATGTAAATCGACTTTTTGACTTGCATCTATCTTTTATCAAGCACATTATAAAATCAGACCGATAATACTATTTATACCAGTGTAACCTGACCTTATCCGTTTCCCCTGTAAACTTGTATCAGTGTGTGCATTTCTTTTCAGTCATGGCTAAACTCCACCCCCTAATTTTTCACTGGAGCAACTAGGTGAGCTTCAGGCTTGTTTGGATCTTCTCTTCATTTGATCTTGTCTGTGTTTTTCTTCTTCTTTTGGCTGTTTTACAGTTAATAATATAACGGTGAAATGTTGTTTTACTTTTCATAACAGGGAATGTCCTCACTTAAGTAATACATGCAAAACTGTAGGCTGCAAACTCTTATGTTGTGTTACTGCATTACTGTGGAAGCATTCATGTGCATGTCTGAATGCGTCTTAGAATAGAGATGTTTCCACACCTGTAGTATTTTGGCAGGTCTTTTATTGACATTAAACTCTCTAAAGAAGTCTAAACCTGTGTGATGGCAGCAAAGATGGTCAGCTGAGGCCTGACAGATCAAGTAATGGTGCTGTCTGTACCACACAGAGAGACATCTCTCAGTTTGGCCTGTTGTGAAAAGCTTGTCTGTCTCCCGCCTCTGATTTTCTCAGGCTCGAGGCCAACTTAGTGACAGAAAAAGTCTTTGCACAGAATTGTGTCCTCAGACAGCGATCTATAGAGAGGCTGTGCTGGGCTGGAACATGGAAAACAGCAGCAAAACTTAACCTCTCACCTCTTATCTGTAGAGCAGGGTGGAGAGGTCACTGTCTAAATGGAGGAGGGTGGTCATTTTTCCTAGTTGTTTTTCACTGTATTTTGGAAGGTTAGGAAAAAATTTTTGTGGGGGAAAAAAAAGTGTTTATGTTTTAATCTTTTATGTGGGAGTGTGCTGTTGATGGTGAATCACAGCAAAGCTGAAATAACTGAGGAGGAAATGGGTTGTGGTGTTTTTCTTTTCAGCTGAGACTACACAAATCATAAATGGGTTTTATAACTAAGTTAGTCTTTTTTTAACTCTCATGTCTTTTACTTGTACTTTTTTCATGCTCATAATATTAATAAGAATTTTATAAGAATGAAATATTGCCTGATTCAGTACCTCACATGTGGTCTGATAATAAACCTCTTAAAGCAGAGATACTGTATTTCAAACATTAGTAATAATATTAACATGCAGAGGAGTGGCGTACTGCCATCTAGTGGTTAAGAGATGTTAGTGCTGTGAAAGTTTTCTCTTTTGTCCCTCCTACCCTGCCAACTTGTTTTTGAGTTGACTGAAGTTTATCAAACCATCACAAAAAGTGGCCAAACCCTTGCCGAGCTGTACAGTTTGGAATGAAAAAACGCAAAACCCCCAAAACAGTGCAAAATAGATTGCTCTTTGATGATGAACTCTTTGAAGTAGCTGCTAAATCTGCAAGCAGGAAATGAAATAATTTTGCCTCTTTTTCATAAGCAATTAAACTTGTTTACAGAAACAAATAGGAAAACATTGTTTCATGTGAACTAGTGCTGTGTATCTGTATTTACTACTAGATTGTAAAATGTACATTTAGGGGGAAAAGTGTTAAAAGTGAAGCAAAATCTCTCTTTATATGCCTTATTTGAGAGACAATATCCAGAACTCAGAAAAAATTAAATTCATTCTATCGAGAGTCTCAAACAAATATATTTTTGGTCTGTTTTGCATAAAACAGTCATCAACAGAATTGAAGCTGGTCAATTCCTTTTAAGCTTGAATAGAAGGCTAATTGTGTCAGCTAATGGTGTAAGAATCAGAGTCACCCTCAGGCTGTTCCTATGATTTCTTTTTTTAAAAATTATTATTTGCCTTTTTTGTGTTCTCACTACCATTTAAGATCTGTGCCTGTTTTAAAGGACAGTTCAGTGTCAATCTGTTTCTTCTTGACACTATTGGCTTGTGTGGTTAAATGAGCTAAAACTTATTAAAATATGGGTTTTTAAAGCTTCATATAAAGTGTGTGCTCATTCGTTATTTAAGTTTTCAGAAGTGTTGTTTCTAGCTAATAATGACACTAAAATCTGTACTTTATCAGCTAACCCCTTCTCCCGTCACAAACATCCCCTCCTCTCAAACAAACAAACAAAACAGAAAAAAACTCAAATGGTCTTAAAGGGGGGAATCTTTAAAAAAAAAAAAAAAGTAATTAAAATTGAAGGGAATAATTCTGACCATAAATTTTACAAAGCAGCACACAGTAATACCCAAGATATATAGCATTATAATAAAAAAAATCCTGAGTTTTATTTGAGGCATATTCAGTTGGTGCAAAAATAAATAAATAAATAGACTAAGCATACAGGCGAATCAACAGTCAAGGCACTGCGTGTTAGTGTACCTGTAGTTTGTTTTTCTGGATGCATGCCTTTTGTGTGTATATCTGCCCAGAATCCTACAGCTATAGTTAAACAACCCACATAAGTCTGCACACTCAGGCCAGCTGGAGAAAAAGGGGCCATATGGTGAAAGAGGAGAACTGGGAGGCTAGCGCAAGAAGGCCAACATGTGCAATATGTGTACATCTAAAACGGCTGCACTGATGCATAACTTGATGTGTGCTGGACTATATGAGACCAGGTAATAAAGTTGCATCTATTGTGTTCTCTAGCTCTTCTTCTGTGTTGAAAACTGCTGCCATGATTTTCGGGGTATTTGTCAGTTTAAAAGAACATCTTGCTCACTGCTGTGCTGCTCTGTCTGTGTGTGCCCAGACTCCTAACACTCTGCTCTGGGTTTGAACATGCACGTTTAATGTTGAATAGACTAGAGCTCACAGCCAACCCTGTCAGAGCCCCTCCCCGACAGCCTTTTGTGTTATAACGCTCACTCATAAGCATACTCACACGTGTACTGAACACTTCTAGAGGGGGCATGGAAATTGGCAGGAAGCTAAGTTAGATATGATTACATGCCAATCTCTGGTGGAGTCATACTTGATCTTTATAGGAGCCCCTTGCTAATTAACAGTCTTGGTGCTCTTTAGGTGGCATTACAAGACGTGCATTACAGTTAACTGGTTAAAAGGCTTACACTATGAGTCAGGATGCTTAAGGCTGAATATTCAGAACATTCAGTAATTAAAAATAAGTGGAACTGTCATTACTGTCATTTTGGAAACCTCAAAGCCTTTTTTTTAAAAAAAAGCAGACTAAAAACCTTCAGCCTCGTTCTTGATAACATGAATTCTTAGACTGAACACCCTGCTCTTCTTCTTTTTTTTTTTTTAATTACCGGTAAAGCAAAAATGTCATAAGAGTAGTCTATAGATGGAAATCTCCCAGAAATTGTGTTTTGAATATGAGATGGATGAATGAATGAACAGTGCATGTTCAAAAATCGTTCAGTATTTCCCACACACACATGCTTCCTTGTGCAAACGCACACACAGCTCTTCAAAATCAATATGCCAGAGCCACACAGATGAGCACTTGTGCTTGATGATTACAGGCCGGTTCAATTACATAGTTGACGTTCCTGCAGTTAGATGATGCGCGTATACAACTGCTACACTGCACGAGTTCATTAACAAAAAAACAAAAGTCACACATAATCAGTCTACTTGACATTAGCGCTCAAGACATCAACAGCACTGCCTGCTGCTACTTCAAATGAAACGTGTCCTGTACTGGAGACCGTGAACTGCCAGCCTAGCTTTTCTGTTTCTACCCTACTCTGTGTGTGTGTGTGTGTGTGTGTGCGTGTGTGTGTGTGTGTGTGTGTGTCTCTACACATACACATATCCTGCTGCCTGATTGCCATCCTGCTTTGGAGGCTTTTATCTTATAAACCTATTGACAACGATGGCATCTGTGGCTGTAAGAAGCCTCAGTGTACTGTATACCTTCCACAATTTGTTCTCATTTTGGCCTATTTTGTAGCCAAAGTGACATTTTTTTCTTTCTTTCTTCTTTCAGCATCACTTGCTCATGATGCAATGTCTTAGCAAGCCATAGATATCTTGTTGTATTATAAAGTTCAATGCAGAAACACAATTTGCAGCTTTTTACCCAATTACCTATTTTGCAGGTCATTTTATTGTAATAATTTCATAATTTTCTTTGCTTTGTATTTTATTTCTATCTGCAAATGTTCTACACATAGCCACGAGGCATGTTTATCTGCTTGTACCATTCATGATGAGTTTGAAAAGCCTCATGTGTGTTTTTTTTAAGGACAGTACAGAGAAAAGTAGATTGATTCCAGCAAGGAAAGCGATGCGAAGGGAGGGCAGGGGGGTTGAGTGTGCAAGGAAAGAAATGGTAAAAGAGAGAGAAATGAGAGAAGAGAAGGAGTGAAAACAAAAAATGGGAGGGAGGGGGAAGAGAACGCTTGATGATGAGCCCTACCTCTGACACATCCTCCTGTTTCTATGGAGACCAAGGAGCCAATGGAATGGCCCTGCTAAGGACTGTACTACTGAGAGCAGATAAGAGGGTGGAGAGAGGTGTCTGCAGATGCTTCAGTGTCTATGAGAGAAAATAAAATCCTATTAAATCTCACAGCTTCTGCCCTGCAGGTCGTGTCCTCTTGCATTGATTTTTGTATGTCAGTGACCCCTGTCTTACTCACTCTATACTTTCGAACACAGGCTGACTTCTCACCAGACAGCTCCCTTAGCTCCACAACACCCCACCCCTCAGCTCTTCCTCTAATACCAGAACACCCACCATCCCCCTCCCCACCAGCTGCCAGCCTCTTGGATGCTCCTCGTTACATCACACACACTGCTCTGTGGCAGCCCGTGTTTGTGACTGGGAGGGAGAGGGGCAGCGATTGTAGAGTGAGCCTTTGTGCGCACGCCGTCCCATCATTGAGTCCCATTGCCCTGAACACAGGATGGACAAACCAAGCGTGTGGCGCGCCGTGGTGAGCAGCACAGATCCCCGGCGAGCGCGAGATCCCGGGACACACTCGAGCAGACCAGGCTCTGCCATGGGTTACCGGCTCTACGACATGTGAGTATCATGAGTCGTGTACATGCTTTCAGTCATGCAGACAGACGGGCTCGCCCACCTAGGCGGCTCTCATTCACAGATAGAGCAGTCAAGCAGGCGGCAGTGGAAAACACGGCATCCACCTCTCCACTGTCCGTGCTGAGTCACTAACAGCACCCAGACCTTGCTGTGTCCTCTCATGTTCCCTTCCTGTGTTCTTCGTAAACAACATCTGCCTTGTGGGGAGGGGCTGCTAGCTGCAATGTACATTTGTGTGAATGACATTCTCAGATTTCACTCTGCTGAATTAATACCATGTGTGCTCATGTAAAGTGATGACACCTAAGGGATGTTTTGCAAACCTACCGTTGAGGCAGTGATCACAACACAGTCATGTGAAGAATGGGTTTTAGAGCCTCGGGTGGCTGGAAAAATGACTCATTTCTGGATGATGCTGTGACAGCTCGCACTGGGCACACGAGTTCCTCGCAGCTTCTGCTGTATTATTGTGGGTGTGATTGTGCTCTTGTGTGTGATTGGCACAATTTGTATGTGAGTGTGGCATCGTGTCTGTGTGTGTGTGTGTGTGTGTGTGTGTGTGTGTGTGAAATGTGGCTTGTTTAAAGCTGTTATTCTGGGATCGCTGTGAATGTGTGGAAAGCTTGCATACCTACTTCAGGAAATCATATGACGGCTCTCCTGCAAGCCAAGTTTAACAAAATGTTATGTTCATTTTCGTAGTCAAATTACTTTCTGTTGGTGGTGGTGCATAAAAATTGCCTCCACGCAATCTGCCGATCCCTCGTACACAACACCATCTGCTGATTAAGCATTTTTCTACCTTATTTCTCCTTATCTCTCTGCAGAGGGATGTTTGGGTTCATTTCCATTCATAGTGTAGTCTTGATCACTTTATAACCCTCATAAGTGTGACCATGTATGAGATTTTATTTATTTATTTATTTATTTTTACACATGTACTGAATTACCTTATCACATCATGATCTAATGCCATCCATTGTGATCAGTCATCTTAATAAATATGAGACCTTCATGGGTCCCCGCTGAGTTTTTTTTTTTGTTTTTTTGTTTTTTTTTTTACAGGCGATCTGCCATTTCATGGCTCAAATCACCACCTTGTTTCCATCCCTTGTGTAACACGCATTGGTACAAAATGGTAAACGTGTTCCTCAGCAATTACATTCCTGCATACTTTCCGTGTGTTTGCTGTTTCACAGTAAGCAGGTAAACATGTCATCTCATCTGTGGTTTGAGATGGTGGCTGATTTCTTTCTTCCCTCACAGGTTTAATCCAACGCATCTTTAACTCCACATGGTCACATGACCTGGTCAGACAGACCTTACAAGGGAGAAAACGTGCTGTGCAAATTGGCGACTTTGTGAAACATTTTCTTTTAGTGGACAGTAATAGATGGACACTAATATGTGTTGCTTTTCTGTCTGTTACACAGAATCTGTCAGGCCGATACCCCTTTAATGAGGAGCTTGAGTTGGACGAGCCTGTTCTTCTCTAAATGCCATTTCATCATAGCTGGCAGCTCCCTGCCCCTCTGGCATCCTAACGTTGTTCCTACAGTGCTAGAGGGGCAAAAGGCTCAGTTTGTCCTGAGTGGTCTTTTAAGGAAACTACACATTAGTGTACTCGTGAATGGATGCAAAGATTTTCTTGGGGATGTTTTAGAGTATGTCATTATAGAGGGTGTTTTGTTCTGTTCAGAACATTTGAGCAAACATATTTTACAGATCGTCAGGGTTCTGCAGTCATGTCATAGTTGGTTGTCATACACTTTAGACGAACAGAACCTCACAACTTTGCATTGAGATGGGCTGTATTTTCACATTGCACATTAAGAGTTTTTGCCAAATAAAACACCTCATCACACGAATTGAAGGAAAACAGATACTCTCATAAAACTTAAATAGAAGAACTAGAAAAACATTTACTAATTTATGTGCAAAAAATGCATAATTTCTTTCTAATATTAGACTTGTTTTTTTCTTCATTTTCTTTTGTCCATGACTTTATCATCAAGAGCTTTGATTATTGTACATAGATTATTTTCTTAGATTTCTAAATGGTTCTCTGCATTTAGAAAATATGTAATATGAGTATGTAACCTTTCATGCACATGGTCGATAATAAACTTAGAGGGGCTTTACCCTTCATCGGGATAATGTCATTAATTCTCAGAGGGCATTCGTGCCATAAACCCTTTTCAGCAGGAGTGCCTGTTTGCCGTTACTGGCTGAGATGTTTTTAATGCAAATGCCTCTGTTTCATGTGACGCCAGCACTGATGAAAAAGAGAGCGCGTCATCAGAGCTGTAAGGCACTGACAGCACATTCCACCACTGTGAGCTAGAGGCTGTGACATCAGAGTGTGCCTGGTCTGCAGACGGGAGGAGTGAACAAAGGCGACTGCCAGCACTGCTCTGAATATGTCTTCGCTTTGGAAAACAACTATCAGATGCATAGTGCTATTGTGTAAGACAAGTACTGCATACTAGGTAGTTTATAGTCTGCGCATTGGCTGGCATGGAGCATTGCCAGTTCACATGGCATCAGTGGATGGGGGGCATAAAGCTGCAGTGCAGGATGTGAGTCACTTGTAAATGCAAGGACAAATTCTTAGGATGCACATATAGGCTTTTCATAGTAATAACCCTTTGATTATGCATGCATTTGAAATTTGCAATGGCTGTTCATTGCAGCAAACAGCTGCTGTTTGTCATGGATTTACATTATCAGGAGTAAAAATAAATACAAAAATACAAAACATCAGAGCAATATCTTCATCTTCATCAATATCTTCAATTCTTTATTGAATCTGTTGTTAGGGACTCAATAAAGCTCTGTTTGATTCTTCCTTTGTTTCTTAAATAAGCAGGATTTTTCACACCTTGCATATTTTATCCTGGTCCATCTATAATCTTTTGACTCAAATAGAACATTATCAGAATTCAGATAACTGAACTAACTGAGAACGGATCATACAAAAGTAAAGGCGTATCACACTTGTGTGTTTCGGCAGTTCAGATGAAAAATGAGCTCCACTGAAAAGTCACTCCTCAGATGGAACTTTGGCTCTCGTCAAACTTGCACAAACTTATCTCACGCTTAGACTCCCAAACCTAAAGGCTGTTATTTCTGTGCAAAAACATCAGCAGCTGGACATCTGTTGTCTGCCACTCACTTTTCAGTGGGTAAGTTTGCAGCTGGAGCTTTGTTAGCCATGTGGAAAGATGGTCAAACCAATGAGAGCTGCTGGGCTCTCAGGGGACCTTCTCAGTGAGCTAAAGTTTCCTCTCGGGAGAGGCTGGTGCAGATGCTTTTGTGGCTTGAAACAGCCCATAATAAGCACCTGCCTTTGCCAACAGAGCGACAGGCCAGAAGAGAGGGGTGTTATGAAAAGGATGTAGCTCCAGAACATTATGTTCTTCTGGCAAAAAATAAAAATAGATATCAGGATATGTTTATCAACACCAAACTTATATAATCACAATCAAAATCATGTTCCTACACACGAACATGTGAAAGAACGTGATTTTTGCATGTTCCTTCACATGGTTTTATGGCTGAAAAATAGTAGCGTTGTCAAAGTAAAATACATTTGTGTAGTGCATTCTGAATTATTCTGGCTTATTTTTTTTCTACATACTGGAGTTTTGTTGTCATGAGACTGCAATATCTGCATTTTGTGTATTTGTTTACATCATAAAAGCCATGGTAATCCTGTCATGGGTTTTATACGGTGAATTTCATGGCAATCTATTAATGGCGGCTGAGTCAAAAGCTGCATGTATTCAACATGTATTTATACAATTATTTGAAAAAAATTAGAAGCCGTCATCTTCTTTGTATTGCTGTAGATTTAAAAAACTTTTTGCAACTCTAGTTTGTTGTTAGATATGTGTACCGCTTCGTGGGGGTCCCACATGTGACAGGAAAAATGGCATCCTGCATAGTTTCTGTGACTTTGTTGCCATCATTGACGCCTCTCATCCTCTCTTTATTTCTTCCTGCTTTTGTCTCCTCTTCCTCTCTCCTCTACTTTTCAGTCTCATCTTCCCCTCAAACTACGTTCTGCATGGCTGCTCTCAGGCTGCCAGCCAGACAGCTGTGCTGTACAATCTGTGTGATGTGAGAGCTCGTGTTTTTTCCAAAATGCACTGTAGTTTTAATATAAGATTTGCTCCTGTGAGATCCTCTCTAAAATGATGTTATCTTCTCTGGAGTATAAACTGGCATGCTGGAATACTTGAGTCTCAGTGGCTCCCTCCATGTCAGTAATAGTATCTCCCTGCTGGGTGCAAGATTTCAGATTTTATTCCTTGCTGAAAGATAAGCAGAACTGTGTGACCACTCAGTATAGTGCCATTGGTACATACTGATAATAATTGTATTTATGCTGGAATTATCTTTAAAAATGAGACCTTTCTGATCATTTAAAACAGGATTTTGTAGGGACATGCTAAGTTGACAGACTGAGATTTCATATTCATTGAAAGTCTTTTCTGAAGCAGTTTCTATGGTAATAAATAACTTCAATGATGCTTTGTTTGGAGATACACTCAGAGTAAATCAGCATGTTTTGTCAGGCTCCTCATTCTTCCGATCACATCAGCAGCTCGCTGGCTCAACATTTAAAATATGGAAACTACTCAAGTCTACCACTAGGGGGCGTACTTTTCTCACACAAACTTTGAGACAAACCGCCCTTCATATGCACATTAGTATGAAATTGTGTCATTTGAAAGTATATATAATGATGTCTGACTTGTGTTAACCTTTTAACCTGACAGTTGTAATGTATTTCGCCAATATTTGAAAGGGTTGGACTCAGCAGGATGATCTTATGAACAGTCAGAGCATAGATTTTGTTAAGTCATGTTCCTCATGCATAGATTAATGCAAAGTCTCATATGTCTTCACTTCAGCTTCTTATTTCCGCATTTTATTGTGAGCGAGCAGGTTTCTTGATCCAGTGTAGTTCCTCTTGCTCCTTGGCCACATCGTCCTACAGTGGGCCCTTTTCTATCAAATGTGTTTATTGACTGCACATGGTGAAATCCTCAGGGCAGCGATCAGCCCCCTCACTTTATGTTCAATATCAGCTTGTATCACTACACAACAGCACATTGCAGCGGCACAGTAGATGCTAGAATTAGTCAGAAGGTTTTTCAAAGGGGTCATTTGCTCAGATTGATGGCCAAACGGGCATGCTGGGCTTTTGATGCCTGAAACAGTGAAGATTTGTATTGATCCACCTGCAGTGAGTTTTTTTTTTTTTTTTTTTTTTTAATTCAGGACAAAAGGAAATATGTCATTTTCCCCCCAATTCTGTCTATATCGAAATTATGTATTGGCTTACATATGTATTCTTCATGTGATACATGTGATGACTGACTGTGAACAGCCATCTGCTAATGGTGGTTTTCATAGTTCACACTGCCCATCGTAGATCTGGGGTGGATGGGCATTTGAAATCATAATGAAGTGGCAGTTTGAGGTGTCATATCAATCAGGCATAACAACAGTGCTGCTTAGAAAGCACATCATCCTGCAATTATTAAAAACTGCGACCCGCACCCCCACGATGATGGAACTGGGTCTTCCCTTGCTCGTGGTCTGCTCTTTAACAGTTTTTATGTTTCTGTTTATATGTAATTGTGCTGGCGTTGCAGAGGGATGGACAGAAAAATGGCGATGATCACTTACCTGTGTCTCAGCTGCTGCTTTGGTGGAGGGAAAAAAAAGTCTCCAAAAGAAAACCATTTATTTGCCTTGTCTTGGCGCTTGACCTTTAGGACCTTTGGCCACTGATTGTGTCTGCCCTCCACTAGTTTCTGTCCTTGGCAATTTCCTCAGGTGTTTCAGGGTTGACCTCCTCCCCGTCTTTTTTTTCTTCCCTTCTCCATTTTCTTCTGCTGTGTCTCTGTGCCAGGTGTTTCTTGTGCAGCTTCTCTATTGCTTTGCTTTCTACCAGCCTGTTTTGTGATGATTGTTGCGGATTTTTCTAAAGGTTTGTCTGCTTCATGTCCTCTTTGAGATCTTCTTTTCAGCCAGTTCTGTTCACACAATGACTTTTTTTCCCCTTTTATCTGTGTGAGGCAAAGGTTGATAAATGCCTGCAGTCTCTATGTAGTCCTCTTGATGTTGTAAAAGTCAAAGCATTGGTCGTGAGTAATTTGTCACTTGAAGCAAAGGACTTGTGTCCAGCAGTGAACAATGTGAACTGCAACTAGGAGAACCTACACTTATCAAATTGTGGAGGCGAACTCGCACAATGTAGTAGATAAAACGAATATCCATCTGGAAGGGTACTTTTTGATTACACATACCTGGTCACATCAAATACAGAGGTAGCAAAGCTCAGCATTATTAGTAGCCAAACCATCTGCTCAATAAATTATAACTTGTTGTGCTTTCACCCCCTTTTTTTCTGCTTTTCATCAAAAACCAGAAGAAAAAAAGTGCTTAATTCTGAACCACCAAATTTTTTTTTGCTCATGATGGTGCTATAAAGTATGGTCTTCTCTGTCTTTGACGGACTCTGATATGTTTGGCTTATGTATATATCAGGGTTTCCACATGCACTAACCACTTATGGTAACTTCACATGAATCAGAAACGGGGAACTAAAAGGGTTTTTCTCCATCATGAATGAATCAGAATGATGAGCAGCAGTCATCGTGTGCTTTTGGAAGCTGATTTTTTTTTTTTGTAAACGCAGTCACTTATCTTTTATCTGGATAAAAACTTTGGTTTCTGGTTTCTGTTTCCATGTATTATTTGGTAATGTCCTCTGAATATGTCTCGCAAATTGCGTGTAACTCATTTTTAAATAAGAATACAAGCCCACTTGTCATTTCAGAGAGAGTCTAAGAGTCTCTTTTTCCACAGATTCAAATGAGACGGGGAAAACGGTTGTCTGTGGACAGTGTTTGGTCATTTCTGTGAGATGTGTACAAATGATGAGCTCTAAGTGGTGACAAAAGGCCGATGAATAGTGTTTAGATTAATTAATTCCTTTGTGTTTCTGCTGTTAAGACAGGCTCTGAGTGTAGCTTTTGTGCTGCTCTGGTCTTTCTATACGTTGGCTTGGAAAAACAAATGAAGCCCATATGGTGCCAGGAGTTGAGTGAAAAGACTCATGTGGCGATTGACTTGTTAAACCAAATACATCAAACTATACTATTAGTATAGTTTATTAGTGCATTAATGTGTAAATGTGCACACTAATTAATATGTTTGTTGCATGTGTTTGTGTAAACGTCTGCTTGTTTGTGTAAATATGTGGCATTGTCAGTGTGTTTGTGGACACTGAGCGTGATTGAATATTGATGAGAGGCCCTTCCATACCCGTTTCCCATGACTGCTGGGACTGAGTGACACTGCAGCATGGCACTCCATCCCAGACAGAAAGAGCACCACTGTGTTCAACTGCAAAACCCTCTCTAGCTTAAAAAAAGGCCTTTTAAGTGTTTAAATTTGAAGCTCTAATGAACACTGCAGCACATTTGAACATGCATCTAATGAAGATGATCCAAGTTTAAAATGCAGGCATTTAAAGGTCCAGAATTTGAATTTAGCTGCATTTGTTATGGTACATCTCTGCCACTGCAACATTCGTATGTAACATTTTAATTCAGGCCAATTACTGACCAAAAATTAGGATTTTTTTTTTTCTTTTTCAGTCAGACTAGGTGATTTTTTTCTGTGATGCTTCTATGACCTTTACGAGTCAAATACAG
This sequence comes from Zenarchopterus dispar, assembly GCA_028564865.1. Classification (NCBI taxonomy): domain Eukaryota; kingdom Metazoa; phylum Chordata; class Actinopteri; order Beloniformes; family Zenarchopteridae; genus Zenarchopterus; species Zenarchopterus dispar. Next base: position 11,968,973 of record JAOWBL010000022.1, read on the forward strand.
CAGACTTTCCTTTCTTCACTAGAAAATGTCAAAATATGAAGGCACTTGGAGCTCATATTTATTTGAACAAAGCTTGTGGATAAACTCATGTGGTCATACAACATTGCCGCAGCCCCTCCCCATTGAAAGCTGACCAATCACTGCCTGCTAGGCATCCATTTGAAGCTTCAGTAGTACGGTAGTGTTGCCCAGCAACCAGAATCGGCACATTTCTCGGAGGTCCTGTGTGGATGGCAGCAGCTGCAACAGGGAGAAAGAGACAGAGAGAGCAAGAGACTGAGGAGAAGGGGACAGGAATAGGAGGAGAGAAAAGGTGCAGGATTTCAAGGTGAATATGGCATTCAGCTGAGAGTGAGAGAAAACATCCAGTCTCTTGTCTCATAGGAAAGTTTGTTCTTGTAGCAGAGGAGGGAACAGAGGACGGGGGCATTAAGAATCCCAACTGAGTCGGTTCAAGCAGAGATGAGTGGGTTTTGGAGAATTCCTACTTGTGTTTGTGCTTTTACACATTCCAGCACCTAGAGAGGTGCCGAGCTTTGGCTGGATCCATGATGTCTCAAAGGATCCTGAGCTGACGCACTGTGGGAAGGGACCAGCAAAGAGGACAGACTGACTGACTGACCTGGATACGGGTTAAAACAGAACTGAAGCAGCCAACGCAGCTTATTTTAGGAGGTGGATCCCAGGAACAAGTACTTGGTCCAAATTAATCTTTTACAGCTCCTCTTAGCCCTGACTTTCTGGGTTGTTGGTGACTGAGACACGTCCAGGAGTGATGTGGTTGTTCTGGGCGGGTTAAAACCACTCAGGCTGTGATCCAGTGGCAGTGGTGAAGCTGGAGCTCCGGCGGACAGAGCTGACGCCCATGCCAGGGACTGACTGGCGGAAAAAAAAAAAAAGGAGCAGCCTGCTGTGCTTTTGGTGCCATGGTACCTTTTAACAGTGTTAGATCCCACTACTATTCCACCCTGTTGATTGTCTGACCCGAGGATGTGGAAGTTCAAAGCGTTCTGTCTGGATTACTGGCATGTGCTGTGTTTGCACCCACACAACAACTTTTACAAGAGGTATGTATAAAACGGCTACATATCACTGTCTTGTTTGACTTGTACTTGTTGTCCTACACATTTTGAATGGCTCATAATTCACAGAGCACTTTCAGCTTCGTAATGTTTCTGGCTGTGCTGATTTGGCCCCAGAAGACATATCAGTCTGTTTTAAAAACATATAAAGATTATTCCATCATGCATTGTCATTTGTTAGAGCCGCTGTTGTGGTAATCAGATCTGCTGGCGTTCTGGAAGATGTAATGCAGGCGACTACAAACTCAATGAGCTGTTCTCTGAACAAACCTGGTTACAGCTGCTACCTCTTTAGCAGCACCCAGTTAAGTAACTTGTCAGAATTGTGCAGCGTCTGCACTGCTGAGGAGAGGAAATTGAGGTGATTGACAGATTCTCCAGTTGAGATGTACTTGGAGACTTTTTTGCACAGAGATATTAGATTGCATTGTCTGCTGAAAATGTAAAACGGAAGGATGTTTGGATTATTCACAATAATAAAGGTGCTTGGCTGATTTAGTGCTTTCTTTTGAAGACTACAATTTCAGGTTCAGAGGACTAGAGTTGTTCAGAATTGCTTTTTTACCTGAAACACGGGCAAGCTGCAGTGTGAAAGCACTGATCAGAGTATGCTCACACACACTGTTGTTATGACCATGAGAATTCTGAAAAAACTGAAACTAAAGATGGAGTATGTTCATGATTCATTTATAATGCATCACTGACTGTATGGCTTTGAACTGTTGCCTTCAGGGAATCACTCATCTACAGGAACAACCTCAATATCACAATGCAATCAGGTGAAAAAGATATTTAATCTTCATTCTAATATTTGATTATCAGTATATAAGAATCAAAAGCATTTGGTCTCTAAGAGATCTTAAAATGAGGTATAGAATCTCTGCCGAACAAAAATATATTTTTAATCTGTGTCTTTTTTTTCAATCTAACAAAACTAAACTAAAGTGCAGACACAGTGTGTTTAAAAATATGCACCTTTTCTGCTTCTATATGGGGTAAGTAGCTGCCAGGTGCTACAAAATGTTCTTGTTTAATTCATCATCATTAAATGTGACCACTTGTATGTAAATAAAAACTTTGGCAATTTGGTAGTCTGCTAAATGTAGGTTTATGATAACATAATGCCAAGGAATAATTACATCAGCAGTGATCTTAGAAAAGCATTTGTTTCTGCCCATCAATCTTGGAACATTTACAATAACATTTACTTTTTTCTGCATTTATATTAATGGTTATTGCCAAATTTGGCAAAACCTGAAAACCACATATATATGCATTTTGATTAAATTGTTTGGGAATGTCTTTTTTTTTTTTAAGTCCATGATTTAGCAATCACAAAGGTCATTCACAAGTGAAAATACATTCAGTAAAGTTGCCAATCCTCTCAGGACTTGATGCCTGAGCAAGTCCACTCCAAAGCAAAATTGTGCAATACTCTGAGAAAGTCCAAAGTCTAAACCAGAAAAAAAGAAAAAAAGCCTATTCTCTCTTTTAAAAACAAAAAAACAAAAAAGAAAAAAAAAAAACATGGAAGCACGGCTTAGATTTGCAGAGTTGCATCTGAACAAACCACAAGACTTTTGGAGCAATGTCATACGTACAGAGGAAACCAAAATTGAAATGTTAGACCATAATGCACAGCACCAGGTTGGCAAAAACTAAACAGTATCAGCACAAACACCTCATACCCGTTGTGGAGCAAGGTGATAGATGGAAAATTATTTGAGTTTGTTTTGCAGCCAGTGGAGCTGGGTATCTTGTAGGCATTGAGTTAACCATTAATTCATCTGTAAACCAAAGGATTAAAAATTAAATTTGAGGTCATCTGAGGGCTAAAGCTGGGACGAAATTGGGTTACATAACAGGAAAGTGATCCCAGACACACCAACAAATCTGCAGCAGAACAGCTGAAAAACAAAAGAATCGAGGTGTTCCAGTGGCTCAGAGGGCTCTGCATAAAAAAATACCTGAAAACCATGAAGCGTGAAGCAATGTTGTAAAGACGATTGGGATCAAATTCTTTCAGAACAATGTGAGAGACTGATTGATTCTATCACACAGAAAAGTAATTAGTTTGGTTTATACTACTAAAGATGGTCTCACAATTAACTGAATTATTGAACTGCATGGTTATTGCACCCAAAACCATTTATTCTAACAATGTTTTCATGATATCATTAAAAGAAAATCTCAGAATGTCTCCGAATCATTGCTTTTTTGCCAGATGACCTAAAATCATAAAGTCAAAAAAGCCTACAATTACTGCTTTGAAAAGTTCTACAAAAACTACAGTCTTCAAGCAATAACATTGTTGTTTTGTATTGTGAATTCAAATCACAAAGTTACAGACATTGTTGTAAAAGTTTGGTAAGCTCCATGGCTATCGGGTATCCTCAAAGCTAAAAATGTCAAAAGGTCCTTTTTTTTCTTTCTGATATCTATTTTTCCTCATACCAGGATGTCAGGACATCCTTATATTGAATCATAGCCTGTTTTTAGTTTTTGAAAGGATACTTCTTTATTTTAGTTTAGTGTTTGTTACATAAATAATACAAATACACAATAAGTCATGTCAACGTTATGTTACTAACTTTAAAACCTTCAAAAAAACAGATTTCTGAAATTATTGTGTCATAAGTCAAACTGAAGTAAAGAGAACATGCTTTTATTTTTTTTACATGAATTTTGGAGTTAAAGTCACTTGAATCATATTTTGTTTATTTATGTGACGTTAGGAACAAGGTATCTGTAGTCTATCTTGTTCCTAATAATTACCCTGCTATTTTGCTAACTGCTGCTAACAGGCGATCTCAGACTATGATTCAATGTGCTCTGAAATTATTTTGGAGAACTGCTTATGTTTTTTTTCCGCACACACTGAACAATTCATGATCTGTCTAATTCCACAGAGTTACTGGAATATCCTGGTCACTGGGCGTAACTCATTACATTGCTCTGGCTTCAGTGTATCACAGATTGTATCCTGACACTGTTCTGTTAAAGCAAGGTCAGCGTAGTAACTCAAAACAACCTCTCCCAGCCGCTGAACTGGGGTTCACCCTCCCTCCTTCGTCGTCTTCCCATTGAGAGTGATGTGATGATTGGACGCAAGCCCAAGATTTACCATACGCACTGAAGGCTCTTGTGATCTTCCTATCAGTCCATCTATTATTATTACTCTTTCTTAAAAAAAAAAAAGGCCAAACACAGATCAAAACACATAACTCTGCACAGCACCACTGGGGAGCCAGCATCATGGGAGCACCAGATCAGGGAAAGATTGCGTTGTACAGAAGAAAAACAATACAGAAGGAGTGTCTGCAGAGGGGAGCGAGATGACTGGTGCTTGGTTAGTTGGGGGTGGAGAAGTTTTCCTCAGAAGAGGCATGATTTTTTTTTTTTTTTTTTTTAAATTCTGCTTTACATGCTGGGCCTTTACCTTACTTGGACATTCGGCAGCTTGCAAGAGCAGCAACTCCAAGCCCAACATAAACTGGGGCAGGGAGAACTTAGAAAAGACACAGACGGAGTAACTTTAGCAGTAAAAGAATGAGTCTCTATGTGGCTTTGGCTATGGAAAGTGAAGGATGTGGGGTGTAATTTGTGGTTGAGGAGGGAGTGAGCACAGGCTGTCCTTCTCCTGGCTCTTTTAAGAGGGAGTTGCTACAGTTTGGGGTTTTTTAGAATCGCATGCAGTGCCATGCTTGTTTTTTTCGGGCATGTCTGATGCCTCCGGTGATGTCACTGCTGTATGGAATGCGATGTGGAAGTACTGCATTTCCAGCCGAACTATAAGGTAGGAGACCATCTGGTGTAGACGAGTGTGGATGGCAGTGGCCTGCGGTAAAAGTGCTGGTTGTCTATTGGACTGACCGCAGCAGTTAGTGCAGATATTTCTGATGCGATCAAATAACGTTCCCGTCTATATGATCAAACGGAGTCAGTGGTTTCCTTTCGAAAACCATGGAAATATATTTTCACATAACTGAAAAGGAGAGGGAGGAAACGGTAAAGACATTTAGTCTGCTTGAGCCTCATGACAATTTTATCTTAGTTTTGCCAAAGAGGACTACAGCAGAAATGCCCACTCACTCTTTTGGAATGAACAAAGAAACCTGCACGATGTAACCATTGTGTGAGAAAGATCTTTATTAAATACAGAATGAGTTCACAGCAACGGTATTATAATATCAATTAACCTTTTCATCTAGTCTCTTCCATTATGCCTTTCTGTTACATGAATGTTTGACCTGTGATCTGACTGAAAACATGGAACCTGAAAGGATTTTCAGGCTCCATGTGTAAATCTCTGAGTATTTCTGTAATTCACACTCAAGTTCATTTCTCTCAGATGGATATTTTTCTTTCTTGTCACTGTTGCATAATTGAAATGTACAGGGAGGTTTATAATCATTATAGATGGCTAAATATATAAGATTTTTTAAACCAGATTATTATTATATAGATTTTTCTATTTTTATTCATCACCAAAATTCATTTGATCAACTAAACAAGCAGTGAGAATTATAAAAATAGACTTCTGTGACTAGAACAACAAAGAGTCCTGCAACTGATGATGTGGCCTTCACAGATCCTGGATCTGAACATCATCGAGTCAGAACAAAACATTAAAAGACAGGGGGAAGAAAAACATCACTCTGACTAGTTCAGCATCCATTCTGCTTCATAGTTGAGATAAGAATGATTATGCTTTCGTAATTGTCATAATCATCTTCATTCACCTGGATGAAAAAAGGCATGAGAAATGTCACATTTCCACTCTGTTTTTCCTTTTTTGATCACATATAATGACTTACAAACTTGAATCCTTTATATATTGTTGCATCAGAACATGATAAAAACCAATCTTGTGGTCCTTTCCATTTCTTATAATCAGATAAATATTTCTAATGAACAGCAGCATATGACAAATTACACTGCCATTATTATTATTTTTTTACATAAACTAAGCCAAACTGCAGAAACTTTGTGCACAATAGCTCAGTAAACTTCATAATTCTAGCACTTACAATAATTTTAAGTAGCCATTTTAAATGTTAACAATCATTTGGATGTTTATGTGTATTGCATCATTCATTTATGCACACCTCTGTTAATGTCCCTTCCCAGCATTTAATCAGGTTATGATCTGGCCTGTGACCAAGTCATTGAAAAACCTTGATTCTTTTCTTTTTCAGCCATTCTGTTGTATATTTGCTGGTGTAATTGGGATTGTTGTCCTGCTTAATGAACCAAATGCATTGCTGCAAGTAATGAACCAAGTTTGGTAAAGCATTAGTTGTTGGGTCGATGGTCTCATATGTGACCGAAGTATTTTGGTTTGCAGGGGAGTTCATGATCAGCTCAATGACTTCAATAATCACAGCTCCCGTGGCTGCCAAACACACTCCAGTCATCACAGTTCAGCCACTGTGACTGACAATTGGTGTTTATGCTGGTGTGCACTTTAGTTTTTACCAAATGGATTATTATGGTCAAACATCTGTTTTTTTTTTCCTTCTGTCCTACAACATTGTTTGAAAAGTCTTGTGGTTTGTTCATATTGAATTTTGAAACTGTCATTAACTTTGACATTTAACATGCAGCCTTAAGCCTGTAGACTCGGAGAATTAGCTCTTGGGTTCAGCACTCTCGGGTATCTCTGACCATTGCACTAGGGCTGCAGCCAAGGACTATAGTCAGTTAGTCATCAAATTTTGCAGTGATTAGTCTGCTAATCAGATTATGAGTCTCATAAATATTAAATGGCTCGATTTAGCTCTCAGCTTTTACATTTTGCATGAGGTTGTTTAAATGATATGCTAATTAAAAATAAAAGACAAGAAAGATGGACAAGTCATTCAAAAATACATCTTTTAATGAACTTCTGATGTCTTAAGTTGCCGTGGGATTGCATCGGCGCTGCCATATTGTTTACCTGACACCATACTCTGTTGTGCATGTGCAACTCTCATCCGAGATAGGAAGGAAAGGAGATGCCTCACTATGTTGAAAAACACGTGTGGTGAGGATAGCAGCTGAACTCTGTTGCAATTCACATAGAAATAGGAAGATGGGAAGAAAGAGGATGCCTCACTCTGACATTTGTTTTGCCAACAATAGTCGACCATTAAATTAGTTGGTAACTATTTTTATTATTGACTTTTCAACTAATCGCTGCACCCCTACATTACACAGTGGTGAACTTAGTGGGAAATCCCCTCCTGATGACTGGGAACAGTCCTATATGTCTTTCATATGTGAATAATCTTTTTCACTGTGAAATGATGGACTACAAATTGTTTGGAAAAAGCCTTATAATCGTTCCCAGACTGATGGGCAGGAACAATAGCTTTTCTAAGGTCAGTGTTCCCCAACCTTGGTCCTAAAGGACCGCTGTCCTGCATGTTTTAGATCTTTCCCTGCTCCAACACATCTGATCAAATGAATGGATCACCATCAGATTGTCAAGGTCTACACAAGTTTGTGAAGGACCTGTTGATGTGAGCTGTGTTGGAATATGAAAACATCTCAAACTTGCAGGGCAGTGGTCCTCCAGGCCTGGAGGGCTGGTGAATACTGTAAGATTATTAGTTATCCCATTTCCTCAATGGTAATGTTTTCTCACACTCCTGACTGCTGCAGACAGGCAAATTGCCAAGACCTTCATCATTTATTGGGTTGCTATTACATATTACATATTAGCAGCTTCTGAATGATACTTAACAGTCTTATTTCCAATAGAAACAGTAAGAGTGGGCATTGTTTTTCATACACTGTGTCTGTCTTGGCATTTGCAAAATAAATAAATACACTGTGCATTATATACCCTATTGTATTTCATCTGATATGCCTTTCCAGTTTTAATATCTGGTAAGAACAAGAAAATTTTTTATTTTTATTATTAATATTAATATAATGTTCCAGTAACATAAAACCTGAGAATGGTAGGAGTTTGTTTACATGACACAAATAATTAATATCTTATTTAGTATGCTGAAAGAGGTTCCTTAATAAATGTAGCACAAAATGCAGTCAGTTTCAAGGTGCAGAAAGTAACAGTATTTTAGTCTTTTTGAATTATTGTAATTTAGCCCATCTGCCAAAGAGATCACTATCAATGTCTAATTTTATTTTGGTCATTTGCTACCATCAACAGAAGGCCATGTCCACTCAAACTGAAAATAACAGTCGTTAATCTACACATCTAGCTAAAGTCAGCCTTATATTGAACCTTGTATTAAACTCAACAAAATTTGCATCTAAAATAAACCAACTAAAGCTTTCAATTTTATTTGCAGTGATGTAATGATAAATAGAAAGAGGAGTTGTATTTTTTTTTTTTTTTTTAAACAAAAGGAGTACTGCCTTTGCAATGTGTCGTCTATTAAAATCTTAATTAGGAGGCCTCTAGCACCACTTTAAGCTAGTATTTTATCAAAAACATAAGTCTTTATTATTTCCTACTTTAATGAGTATGCCCTCCCAAATATTAAATAATGAGGTACTAAAAAGAACTCAGTTTCTTTGTGCACTTCATGAAAATGATGCCTGTTGTATAAAAATGTTTTATTGCATCATACTTTATTTCAAACATGATTTAAGAAATGTATTTTTAATCTGCAAGACTGGGCAGTGCCCTGCTGTAATTGTTGTTATTCACTAATTATGTAATGGCATTTGGTTGAAATGACATATTTGTTGCCTTTGGGGAAGCTAAGTGGGGAACGTGGTGTGTACATGTTTTCTTCCAAGTCTCTCCCACTGGCTGCTCGGGATCTTCCCAAGGAACCATGGGAGTTATGTTCGGCTAGTCCCTGCTGGCTGCAGTATTTCATAATAACACAAACACACAGCTTTGCTCTCTGCTATTGGTATTTTGGTATTTGATGAGGGGAGTGTCAGTGATGCAACTCCAGCATCGCTGCTAACGTTTTGCATCAGGATCCCTGTAACTGAGCCGTGATCATGTTAAATACAGAATTTGAAAATTTACCATTACATTAATGCTACACACAGCTAAATCCCCCTTTCTCTGCTGTTGAACCTTCTATACCGCCTCCTCTTGTACTTTCCCGGTTGGACATGGGTTGAGAAAAACAAAGAAGCAAGAACTAGAAACCCAGTGAATTTTGGTGGAACTTTTCACCTGCTAAATGATTAAAGAGATTAAAGTAAAAAGGCAATGTACAAGTATGCCTGAGCACATCATGAGTCCCATCTCTGTGACACCATAGACACCAGGGTACATTTGATCCAACTGGTTCAGTCTCACTCAAAGAGTGTGACGATAAGGGTATTATTTATTCAACACTGCCTCCTTGTCCCGTTGTGTGTATCCATGGAGCTGAGCAGTGACGAGAAGCTCTGACAGAACTGGGATGTTGAACACCTCCTGACAGACTTGCACTACTTCATGACAGGTAAAAGAACTCAATTTGTGGAACAGTAAGTTGTGCTGGCATCACTTTGGTTTAGTTTGACCAGATAAAACATTGTAAATAAAATGAGAGCAGATGCTGCCCCTCTGTTTGTCCTCTGATTTTTGGGTATAAGGACAAGTAATTTTTGGATGGGTCAAGAGGGACTGCTTGTAATGGAAAAGCAGTCAGCTGCCAATGCTAGCTTGCAGTTTGAGTGTGGTGAGTGTAGGGGGGGAAAAAATTGTGGAAAAGCTGAGACGTGTCTAGGATGGAAGCTGTGTTTAGGTCAGAAATGTCAGACTGTTTTTAGTGCTTCTGCAGTCGCAGTTAGACATAATAGAAAAGTTGGTGGTCCTTCTGACTTCTACTGTTGCTCTTGAATGTATTACTGTTGATAGCATGGTTGTTTTTGAAATGAAAACGACAAATGCAACTGCATGCAACTATAATCCTAGTGTTGATTCAGCGCAAGTCCTCTCACTTGTTTATTTCATTTTTTGCCCTCATGGTCTACCAAATGCTCATTCAGTGGAAGATGAGTTTGCACTGCAACAGCATTTAACTATAGGCTGTTTCAGTGGACTGGCTTTTATCGTGAGATGCATCATTGTTATTTTTTAATTATTTAAATCAGTACTAATAACTGTTCTGTTTTTTTTTTTTAAATGAGTCTGATATCTAAAGCACTTTGTATGTACAGGTTTTTTTTTCATCCATGCTTAAATTGCAGTCTGTCTCCACATACCACTGAATAATTTACAAGCATGTCCCTCCCAGAGGGACATCAGCGTTGTGCAAGAAGATAGTTTTTCTTATTTAGTCTCATTTTCTTTAAGAGTTGTTATTGTCTCTAATGGGTTATTTGCCTTGTTTGGCAGCAGTTATTCAGGGACATATGTGTTGTGCCTGCAAGTGAAAGAACTATATTATAAACTATATTCTTTGCTGTCTTCTCCCCTCATATTGCTGTACAGTCGAAACATTATGGCTCTGTATCTGGGAACACTGCCTCTGCAGCAGTATTTACACAGCTCATGCTAAGCTGGGCAGCTTTTGAAATGCTAATCATCTGAGAAGGCTTGCTTGTTTACTCTAATGCTCAAGAATGCCACCCTCTCCCGAGACCACATTTCATGCTCAGGGTGTTTATTGAGGTATCTTATGGGGAGAAATCGCATAATACTACCAGAAGTCATATATTTGGGGAGAGGGGGGGGGGGGGGGGGGGGGGGGGGGGGGGGGGGGGCTGATGTTTCATTAATGTCACACAATATGCTTCAGTTGTACACATCATGTCTGTGATTAAAGCAGAGCCTAAATATGTTTTGCCTCCGCTCTGCTCTTTGTGATCCATGGACTATGACAGCTCAGAAAGAAACATGGACACTGCCTGTTTCTAAGGATTTTTTTTTTTTCCATCTTTGATGACTTATTCCTTTTGCATCTCTTCAGAGCGCCTGCCTGGAGAATAATGAGGATGCGTGCAGCATTAACTTATGTAATGGTGTGCAAGAGGAGGGCTGAAATGGTGGGGGGTGGGGGTGCTTTCGAGGAGGAGGGGTTGCAGTGAAAGAGGAGGGGGGAGAGGAGAAGAGTGATGAGCTCATGCTGCTGCACTGCAGCTTTTATAGACACTCTCCACCTTTTGGTCTTTTTTTTGCCATGCCAGTTTGTGTGCAATAATCAGTTAATTGATTTATTCATATGACAATGTGCATGCACGTGCAGAACCTAGTTAGCCTTCTGCTGCAGAATTTAGATGCAAGCATGTCTGATTTTACGTCACTGCTGATCTATCTGTGAATTATTATGTGACCACTGTCCTTTCCCTGCCAAGTTGATGGTACAGACGGTTGAGGCTCAGCTGTGATCAAGCAGAGCCACCAGAGCTCAGCTTAGTAATTGCCTTTAGTCCACCAACTCTTCTCAGTGACAAGGCAGTACCTCATTATCCAGTGTGTTTTGATTTATATGAGAAATGAGGAAGGTGGAGTATGGACAAGGGATTGGGGGAGTTGATAATGGCGCAGCAGCGTATTTATGCCTCAACACAGATTGGTCCCTGTGGGATCTTTTAGCTCTGTCTCAGCCTGAAGTGCATAATAGATGGATAAAATACTGCTCTTTAGTAGACACCTAAACAGTGGGAACGCCATTGTCCAAGAATCTAAATGCTAATATTGTATGTACGTGAATCAGTTGTGGTACCGCTAGGAAGAGGAAACGCTACATTGCTATATGCTATACATAATGAAGTCTTATTCGTCAAGGCTGATTAAAAGAAGAAAAGTTGAATTTTTCTTCTTTGATTCTTAGTATTTGATTGTGAGGTGGATTTTTCTGTGTGGATTGCAATTAGCACATTTCCCTTTTGGATGGTGTAATAACTGTTCTGTCAAGAAGGCTGTGGTTGTAACTGGTAAACAGTCATTAAAGTTTAATGTTTATTTTTATCGGATTAATTGCTTTGGGACGTGTGTAAATTGTGGCTAAACTGTGTCTGATATTTCTTTTTTCTTATGTATACAAACATCTGGACCTGTTAAGGGTATTGATAGAGCTCTTTATTTCCCTTCATCTGTATGCCTGGTTGTTGCCTTGACAACTAGGCAAATGCCTGAGCACGTGCTTGGAGTTGTGATAAAATTCAGTTTTCACTCAATGATGAATTCACAAAGAAATAAAAGCCTACATCGTTCATGGTCCTGTAGTCTCCTAGTTTCTTCTCAGTAGCATCCTCTAATTCATTCATTCCACGCAAGTGTTTACAAAGTTAGAAAGCGATGCACAGTTTAATGCATAATTATCTTTACTATTGTTGTTACTTCTTCCAGTAGTTGTAATAAGTAAAGAGATGTTTTTAACTTTTCATTCAGACTCGTGACCATCCCTTACCTTTCAGTAGAGGTGCATCAATGCTGCAGTTAATCAGTCATTTTTATCAAATGAAACTAAGAGATCAAATTATTTTCCCCATGAACATGCCTGCTTGCAGCTTAAATAAACTCTGTTTTGAGGCCCTCCGTTCTTTCTGCTTTTTGCAGCAGAAATCCTCCCATTCTTGTTCTGCTTTACATCAATGTGTTACCCCGTCCTCTTTCAATAAAGATTCATGGATTTTCTCGGTAAATTATATATCCCAAAGTCCTCTATCAGTCTTTGTGCAGTGGGTTGTACACCAGCACCATCTGTTGGCAGTGAGACTTCAGGACAGGGCACAGCCCCAAGGACTAAGAAAACCTCCAGTGAGGTCTTACATTAAAGTCCCAGCTGCTGCATGAATGATCTGCATTTGAATGTTTTATTTGTTTAAAAAACAAGCAAGCAAACAGAAAAAACTTAAGTAAACTTAAGAAGCCATCAATGTTGTCTGGTGTTAATGGCCAGACAGACAATCGATTTGGGCCTTATGCTGTGAGCAAGTCAAGGGCAGAGAGCTAGGAAATTAAACAATGGGAGATATTTTTAAGTCAAATACATGAGAGGGCCTGAATTCCACTGTGAGTCATCAGAGAGGAGAGAGAAGACAAATTAAGGCAGATGGGGGCTCGTGCTTTGTCAGGAGTCCCACAGAGACTGCTGCGGCCTTGTAGATCGTTTCACTGGCTTTTTTCCCAGATAGCTTTCGTTGAGCTTTACTGCCAGGGTTTACATAAATGTTTTAGTGTTTTAATGATTTTACTTGGAAGTTGTTTTTTTTTTTTTAAAAGTTAGTGATGTACAATCTGAATTATTTAAGGAATGTTAGTAAACCAACAACACAAAACTTGACTCAGTTTCCTTTTTTTTTTTTAAAAAAAAAAAAAACTTATTTCATAGTAAAAAGGATTTTAGCAGGATATATTTTGTTATTGCTTTTTTCAGCTCTGCACAAGAACACAGGGCTAGCCAAAGCAAGACATTAAATCAGATACAAACATGGAGAGGAAACTTTAAAAAAAAATCTATTTTCAGGTGACTTAATGTGACGAGAGTTCTTGTTTCTCTTAGATGTACGTGATGGTTTGATGACCTGTTATCTAACTGTGTACTTTTCAGTTTGTGCTCTGGCTGTCCGAGGATATGCTCTGGTTGAGAGCTCAAATTTCCCCTTAGGCAACACCATGTGTCCTAAAGAGGGAGGAAAAGGGAAAGAAACGACCAGTGACCTTGTAGAGCTGCAGCACGCAGGCTCCAAACATGTCCCTGCTGAACCACAGCAGCTAAGTAAATGACCACAGACTCGGGCAGAGGCGTGTTTGGTGGTGGGTTGACACCTGATGGCAGAAATGGATAGATTGACTAATTAGAGAAATGGAGACACATTCAAGGAGTGAGTCAGGCTGAGGAGGATACAGTTGAGTGAGGCACGGGGAGGGTGCTTAGCGTACGGAGAGCCTCCTCTTTCATTGACGTTTTGGGGAATGTGCTGATTAGTGGAAAGTAAACCAGTCAGATGGAAGTTCCTACTCTGCTATGCCTGACAGTGAAACAGTAGGTCTCCAGTCACCACGGTCGGTTTACCCTTCTGCTTCTTGTCATCTGAGCTGGGATCTTGTTTCGCACTGTATGGACCAACCCAGAGACAGATGTGTGGAGGTAGGTGGGCTCTGTGCAACGTGTGTGATCTTTCTGGCTGTGAAATACAACTTCTTAAAGGTTCTGCAGCAGAGAAAGCAGCTGTTTACGTTGTTCAGCACTGCAGGTGTGTTGGAAGCTGGTTTGTTGAATGACTGAAAAGGAATTACCAACAAGTTTGATAAGTTCCAGCCATTGGAAAGCATTTTCTCTATCATGATTAACTGAATACCTTTGTTTTTCTAGAGGTGTAGTCACCAACTCACAGGGCTCTATGAAACAAATTTTTAAATATTTTCTATCTTTTAACAACTAAAGTAGATAGTAGATTTTAGAACTATCAAATCTTGAAGGAGTAAATTAAATCCAGGCTGCTTTTGTGGGGAACATTTGTAAGATGAAGGTATTCTTGTACTCCTATAGACAGATATCAGACTTGTACTAATGCTAAATGAGCACAGACGAAGAGTTGGATGTGTTTATTTGTGTATCCTGTTCAGGGTCAAATTACATCTGTCTCTAAGTTTGATGTACAGTTGTGTGATTTATCCTCCATTAGTGGACTTTATCAGGTTATCCTTGTGACTTGGCCACGACACAACCTTCCTCCGACTGACAACTTGGGCTGACATGCTAATGACATTTTAGTAGACACCTATGCTTGCCTGTTAGGCTTTCAAAACTAAAGTTATACATAGTGTCACATCCACAGCAAAAGGCATGTATGTAATGACATGATGTCATTAAAAAGGCATCAACTCTATCAGTGAGCAAACTATTAAATGGTGGGCATCTATATGGCATTTTTGCCTTTTTCATGGAGCGTTTTTTGTGGGGTTTTTTTGTTTTGTTTTGTTTGCACATAATGATATCCAAATATGATCACATTCACATGTAATTGCAGTTACACAGTGTCAGTTGTGACAGGTCGACTAACAGCAGACTGCTTTTGATTGTTGGCTTATAAGATGCACCTTGTTGATGTTTTTCAGTGCAGCCTATAGCAGGACATGTGATTACTGCAGATTTTGTCCACCCAGACCCCCTCTCATTAGGCCTGTTAACAGAATAGATAGCTTAGTGAGGACATCATTATACGCTATTGGATGCACAGAGCGTGAGACTGCTTCTCCCTCATTGGTCTTGCAGATCATTAGAACAATGGTTGGAGAGAAAGAGCTGCACTGTGAATGCATGCACACTTTGCACTCTCTTTACATCTCATGCAAGTCGCCGTGTTCTCTGTGTTCTTCTCTAGTCCATTTCCTGCACACACTCATCTCCATCAAGTCCCATGTATTATTGCTGAGCTTCATTTCACAGTACAGCAAATAAAAGGCAGAATTCCCTACTGTGACAATTAGGCACAGTGCAGCAGCCATGAATCTCTAGGGTATTTTATTACACCTGCTTCTGTGGTGTTTCATCAGTAAATGCACAGTAATGGCAAAAATGGTGAGCTAGCATTCCTGGATGAGCTGCTCATTATTCTGCAATGTGTCAACACTGGAGAAAGTTACAATAGCATCTAAAAGCCGCTTGAACACGTTGCAGAAAAGAGAAGATTTTCTTAAGAGCATCTCCTGATCAGATGCAAGGCCAGCAGGCATTAAGGTGACCTATCACACTTGCAAAAACAATTCAGTGGACCTTTAAGCATTATAGACAGAGCTGCAAATGTTCAGCTTTAAATGTATGAATAGAGGCAGGTAAAAGATTTTTTTCTTCCTGGTATGAGTTATGGTTTATGAGCATGTATACCCCTCCCTATGACATTGCTCGTCTCAGACGTCACTACAAACATGATGTGGTATGGCTTAGTTTACACAAACTTTAAGTGAGGCATATGACCTTTTTTATACAATGGATTTGTTGAACAGCCTGGATGATGAAGTAGGTGAAATGTGACGATTAGTGGATGGAATATGCTCCCTACAAAGCACCACAAGACCTCACAGTGTCTGCATTGCTCAGTAGTTAGGTAGTTAGTGGCATTTCATAACTCTGGGTTACGAATCAAAGTATCTCTTCTGCCAAAAAAATGTATTTACTGATGAATTCCTTTTGCTATTTAAGAAAAAGTACATGATTCAACATTACAAGGCTTCACTTGGCTCAGGAAAAAGATTCTTTTCTACTCTTTTAAGGATATCAAAGCTTGATAATACCTTTATACCAGCATACTAAATGAAAATGTACAACCAGGATTGTGTTAGCCTAGCTTAGGAGGAAAAAACAAAACAAAAACAAGGTCAATGATTTTCTTTAGAGTCAGGTAAGTGTGCAAGTGTGTGTGTTTTACCTCAGTACAAAGCCTGTTTCCTGCCCCTTTGCTGAATTTAATTTTTTTTTGAATATGTAGTTTTAAATGTCATGAAAACTAGATAGTATTTTTGGATCACCTTGCAGTTTGCTAATTGGAATAAGATAAGCAGTGGAGCCAGCTATGGGAATTAAACTGTGTTACCCTTAGACTGGTCCGAAATATGTGGAGTACAGGACGTGCACAAAAATGCAAAATGCCTGGCCGTCCCTAGGCACTGGCGCCAGAAAATCTCAGCCTGTAGTAATCAGTAAGATAAATAGATAATCAAATCTCAATCAACCTATTTTGGTCCATTCCATTATCACTCTCCATTTCCAACCTGTTAAAATTCATTTAATTATTGATGTAAACTTTTATTTGTTCATTTTCTTTTGGGATTAATAAAGTATTTTTAATTGACTTTAATTGAATTGTCCAAGTATAATTATAAATGCTGAAAATGGCAAGGTCCAAAAGTCAAACTTAAATAGACTGGTGGGTGATATCACTTATTATGACAGACTAATAGTAATTAGGCCAAAGTGAATGTAAAATGTGTCTCAAGTTGCTTCTCATAATGTTTTCTTTTACGTCCCATGTGTTACCTGCACTTTGTTTGTACCTGAACGTCATGCTTAGTCAGAACTCCAGATTTCACAGACAAAAACATAACATCTGTCACCATTTTTCTCAAAGATTAAATATTTACTTTCCCAAGTTTTCGCCGGCCAAAAGACTGGTGATCTCTTGGATTTCAGACCGTAACTTTACTGTAAAATCAACTAGAGAAAATAGACTCCACCAAAAAAAAAAAAAAAAAAAAAAAGTCATGTTCTTTCTTGACCCTTGATTTTTATGTCAGTTATAGATTAACATGTGGGTGTGAGAATTACTCTGCACCGATTCTGCCTTCTGCCTTTTTATTGACCCCTGAGGGCATTAGGAAGTTCACTTGATTTTAAATGACAGAATTTTTCTGGTCTTTAGTTAGTGAAAAGAACCCAAAACCAACATGATGAAACATGTTGTCTCTTGCTTACTCCCACAGTTTCTTAAGAAAAGCTGTAGGATTCCAGAAAATGAAAGGTGGGGAAACATCCTGCCAGTTATCAAACCCATTTATATCTTAGGAATGCGTGGTAGAACAACAAAAATAGAGCCTGATGCTTTTTAAGAAAGGTAATTAGTGTATGTAGCTTTTTGCTATTTCTCAAACAAATGCAATCATCATCACTAATGTTGAAACTTTGCATTATTGACGTTTTGTTGTATAAAGAACAAGCTTCTCACAGGGCTAGTTTATTATCCTGCGGGCTCTCAGAACCAAGACAGAGGGCTTTTTATAAGTAATTGAAGGGCTACAGATCAATAGGCCTGCAGCATATAAAGACCTGGGCTCTAGTTCGAGTCAATAAAACAGTAAGCTTCTTGGAGCGTACATCAAACCTCCTAGGACACAACTAAGGTAGCAGACAGATTTGCACTGTATTTGAAATAATTTCCATTGAAATGACAGGAATTTTCACGTCTTGTTTTCCTAAGTGTGCTTACTAAAGCTCAAATAACCTTTTGCTGTGTAGAATTCAACGGAAGCCAAACATCATTAGCCACTGTCAGTCAGCAAATGGCACTCTCTCAAGAGGAGGCTATAAAAGGTAGTCAGAGTAATGAAGCCATTGACACGGTGCTGATTAACCGCTCCTCAAGCGATTGTCATAATGAATCCATGTCCTCTTATTATTTGCTGCAAAGCCAAGCGTCCTGGACCAGTTTCAGCCTGTCTGAATGGAGTTCATGTTGAAATATCAGATCTGCTGACTTGCATCCACCAGGTCTTGTGGAGACGTGGTATGAATGGAACTTGCGCACTCAGGATATCTTGTTCCACTGAAATATGTCAACATGAATTCTTTCTCAGCACTCACAAAAGATTTACTTTTTACAGGAAAGCAAATCAGGGATGACTGCTTTATCTCTGTGCTTTTGTTCTGTGATTGATTCCTTCCTGGTAGTCTATATGGCTTTGGAAAAAAAAAAAAAAATTATGAGCAGTTAATTCCCCCCCACCCCCACCCCCTCCCCACACACACACACACACACACAAAATCTGGACAATTTGACATGAAAATCTACTTTCAAGAGAAATTGATTGTTTATTTTTTTAATTTTTGAAGTGGCTTTCTATTAATATTAAAATAAAGTCAATCAAATTCTGGTCACAGCTGGGCAAAGCGCTCATTGCATACAAACTCATATCAAGCTGTGTTCATGTTCATTCTTAATTGACTGTATCTAGAACAAAGGTTGTTTCCTACTTGGATCTGCAGTGTTGGAAAAAAGGAAAAGAAAACCCGACGGTCAGGATTTCCTTTGACAAAATGAGATCCTGACACAGCAGTTTGGTTCAGTTGCTGACTTTCATTACAGGTCAGAACTCTTGACTGTGGGAGGCAAAAAAATTACCAGAGAAAGCTATTTCTTCTTGAGCATATATTGTTGCAAATCTATTTAGATTTGCTTTTCAGGATCATCAAAACTTTTTCTTGTTATTGAACACATTCAAAGCTTAGTTTAACAGCCTTCTGAGGTTGTCCAGAAACCTTAAAGTTGTTAAGTAATATCTTTTTTTTTTTTTTACCAGCTTCTGAAGAAACCACAAGTTTGAAATTAAAAAAAACTGCTAGGTTAAACTTTCCACTGTATATTTAAAGAAATTGTAATAGTTCACATAGTTTGAAAATGTTGATGTCCATCAGGCTTAAAAGATAAAAAGTGGACATTCTGTTAAGGTCAAATTTATTAGCCCTCTTTATGAAATCAAACAAAACCAATAACGTTTCTATGAAAATGACCATAACCAAAACTGTTAAGTTTATTTCATTTATAAGGGAACAAAAACAAACCTACATTAAGCTGAATTAATATATTTACTGACATCTTCTATTGAAAAGAGAACAAATAAAAATAGCAAGACCAAAATTATTATCCCTCTAGTGTGTGTGTGTGTGTGTGTGTGTGTGTGTGTGTGTGTGTGTGTGTGTGTGTGTGTGTGTGTGTTACCACTGACAATCTCTTATGATAGTTCCCAAGTTGGCTCACGTCTTTGGAGAGATCACACCAGGACCTTAGTTTTGGCAGCCTTCCAAAAGTTTTGGAACAATAGAGATGTATGTTTTTGGTCATTGTCTTGTGACCCAGTCGCAACTTAAAGTTTGACACACACCAGGTTTTGTTGCATTTTCCTCACTCTCCACTTCTTTTTTTTTTTTTTTTTTTCCATGATCCCATTCACCAAAGCAAGGTTCCCTATATCTGAAGCAGCCAAATATGGGCAGAACATGACATTTCCACCACCATGTTTCACTGTCTGGGCTTTGATTTCTGAGTTAAAGGCCTCTCCCATCCTATATCAAACAAAAGTAGCATCCATGTGCCCAAACAGCTTAAATTAGATCTCATCAGACTGAAGGACAGACTTTCAAAACTCATCTTCATGTTTCAGATGTTTATACACAAACTTCAGGCTGGATTTGATGGGTCGCTTTGTGAGTAGATGAGTTCTTCTCATTTGACAACATTGAAGACTTCAACATCAACATGATCCATCAAGTCCAGAAGAAACCCGTCCACTAACAGTCATCTTATCTCTCTGGGGATTCATCTTGACATCTTTCACTATCCTTATCTTCAAACCTTTGAAAATCTTGCTCTGTTGACCATGTTCAGATTTGTTTTTCACAAAATTTCTTCTCTTGTTCTTTGCAATAATGCAAGAGACATCTCTTCCAGACGCAGTAAAAGGCTTTGAAATGGCAGGAGCCTTCCCGCTTCAGATGAGCATCTACTATCTTATTTATGATTGCCAGGCTGATTTCTAATCTTTCTGGCATTGTGATATCACTTCTTAACAAGAATTTAACTGGAGCCTCTCTCAGTTAAGAGTTGAAGTGTTTTCATGGTCTTTAAGTAAGGCTCAAATGCTGACAGGTTGGTTTGAAGGCAAGAATTACTCAGTTTTCACTCCATTTTGTATAGATAAAACTTCACTATTTATTTTACATTCAAAACTTAACCAAATAGGGGTGTTGATTAATATTTTATGTGAATTTTTATGAATAATGCAATCATTGATCAGTATTTTAGAAAAATGTTCGTTGTTTGTGAGTTCATTGGAGGATTTTAATTTTGACCTCAACTGTGTGATGTATCAAGTCATAACGAGTTAACTTGTGTAGTGGGAGTCTTGCTCTGATTTTCTCTCATTAACGCTGTGGTTGGGCTGCTCAGATGGTTTAAATCACAACAGAGGAGAGGCTGTACTTGCATATTTCTTTTTCTTCTCTGATGTGACTTGAATTCCCTTGTTAAAATCCATTATGTTAATACTGCAGCAGATCATGACAGTGATAGCTTTGTTCAGTTCCCCTCATTGAGTCGTGCTATTTTGGCACCTTCTCCTGAAAAAGCATTATGTTTCCTGTCAGCCTAATGAGGGGCATGAAAATGAAATATGTTCTTGTATTGCTCTTTTACATCCAACCGGATCAAATTCAGGGGGAATGTAATGCTCTTTGTGATTCTCTCAGTAATGACTCTGGTTTGCATGTCCTAATAGGAAACTAATTATTATTTGGCAGTTTGACATGTTTATATATGTCATGGTCATCACTGCAGGGCAGACTTTCCCTGAATCAAAAACTGGAGTGGTATGATGGAGCAGATATGAGACAGGCTGTTTTTATATGTAGTGCCAATGTAAACAAATGACGTGCCTGTGAGGATGGTTGAGCCGGGAGACGCTCCTCAGGGCTCCTTGGGGCTGAATTGTTGCTGTGTTTACGCTGTGGGCTCTGAACGCCATAGAGGCGAAGTTACCAGGGTGGAGTTTAAGGCTGGAGGGAAGCAAAGTGAGTCAAATTATGCTGAAGTGATCGGACAGACATGTGTGTTGACAGATGACTAATGTTAGGATGTAAGCAGACTGAGTTAAAAAAGAAATTAGTTTTCGATCTGTTTTTCCTCACCTTGTGGGTTTCACCACAACATTCATCCTTGCTTTTAAACATATTATATCAGAGATTTTTGAAAGCTCAGAAAAGTAATTATCCATATTCAAATTGCTTCTTCCAATTAAAATTTGCCTGTTTGTATACCAGAAGCTTAATTATAACTTCCTACAATCAGCTTTAAGCCATAACACACCATTCATGCTCGACCGCTGCTGGAACCTTGCGAGTGACTTGGACGATCGAGCATCACACCATTTTGGAGATCATCAGTTATGTCACGGTAATGAATGGAAGTTGATTGAAACAAGAGCTATTAGCACTGGAAACCTTCCACTCAATTTTCCCACTTCAATATCGCCATTTAGCTCATAGCTCCAAAGTGATTTTATCAGCAGACCACCAAACACAATTGGGTACGCACAACAGACATAAATTATTTTAGGAATGTTTTTGGTTATATCCAGAGAAAGAGAAATATGGTTTATTAGAAAAAGCATGAATATATGGCTCTCAGAATGCTGTCCACTGTCATATGACTATTGATTTTAAAGTATTGTTAGAACTTTAAGTGTAACAACGCTTATCTTGTTTGCCTTCTTTCCCTGAACTAGAGTGCCATGTAAACAAGATGACTTTCTTTGCTTCACTTGAACAGGTGTGGGTCTGCTGCAGCTACAAATAGATCTTGCACCATCCCCCAGTCTCCACTTCCTCATCCACAAATTTCTCAACCAGAGGAGTCTGGTCAGTTACATGCCAGTGCCTTTGAATAACCCAGCCATCCTTCCCTGACTGGTAGACTTGACAGAAAATGTCTGACCTCGGTCATTATGAATGACATCAGTCCTGTACATGTGGCATCTTCTAACGTGCGTCTTCAAAGAAACGTGTAGTCTTTCTTCTAACCAGTGGGTGGCGATGTCATGCTGAGAGACCTCTGTGGACAGGGTCCTAAAGTGCAAGGGCTCTGGTTTCTCATGCTTGCTGCCTGGTGACAGGCTGCTGCGGTCATCATGACCACCAGGAGTATTTATACCCACTGTGGCCTTTGTCACATTTACAGTCATGGCTGCTCTGAGCGATCTTTACAGCTGCAGAAACTTTCTGAGTCCTGCTCTGATTTCCATCTGACCTTAAATTTGTACAATGACATTCAGAAACGCTTCACATCGATGTGCTACAAAGGAGCAGATAAAAAGATGAAATCAGCAGGGCGTTCAGTGGATATTCTATTGTGTTAAAGTGAATCCTTTATCTCATTCTTCACAGCTTTGTCTCTTTTGCTGTGTTTACCAGAGCATGTCACCTCACATGGTCCTATTTTTAGCAGGGAGAACTGTGTGGTAGTATGTTTCTGTGTTGGGGTGGGGCTGCTGTGAAGAGATTCAGAGAAAAATAACCATTAATGAGGTGCACTGAAAAGGTTCTCCGTTAAATGTGCAAACAAGGCTCATAATTAGTGATGGTAGCAGTAAATAATATAACACCTCTGTTGGAATTTTATATACATACAAAGAATACGCGCACAATCGGGAGTAGTGCAGCTTTAAACTTTAGTTTACTTCTAAAATGTATTTTCTCTTTAAGTGTAATCACAGAAAGGAGTACACAAACATGTGGTCGAGTTGTAAAGTACAGGTTTGTTTGGTTTCCACTGAAAGGCTGTTATTTAATTCAAGCAATTTCTCTGCCCACTCAGTCATTTTAAGGATTGCACAAAATGCCCAAGAACTGGTTATTCATTCCCCGCATTCATGTTTTAGTCTTAACCTAACTTATATATGAATGTGTGAGGAAACCACAGAACACCCACACAAAAACGTCACCAAGAGCTCAGACAAAAACAGTCCCTCTTTCCCTCATGTGAGCTACCCAGGTATGCAGAAAAGCTTTATATTTTTCCCTCCAGTGACGAGGTGAGTGCACGTGTTTTTGTTTTTGTTTTCTTTTTATCCTATTTTCATGAATGTCATAAAACCCAGTGGAGAGCTGGAACATGGGGAAAGGAAGAACCCATTAAATTTCGATGGAGAACAGGGAACTTTTGTTAAAACTGTAAAATACAGCATTACAGTGGGTGGAGGATGGTCTCCACCTAGTGAGTCAGTAATTCACCCACTCAATTTATACAAGGGTTTTACAAGAGAGTTCATACAGAAA
Organism: Zenarchopterus dispar; assembly: GCA_028564865.1. Taxonomy (NCBI): domain Eukaryota; kingdom Metazoa; phylum Chordata; class Actinopteri; order Beloniformes; family Zenarchopteridae; genus Zenarchopterus; species Zenarchopterus dispar. Next base: position 11,992,509 of record JAOWBL010000022.1, read on the forward strand.
ACAGTAACATACTTATCATAATGCTAGCAAAATTGAAATTTAAATGAGTATCTTTTTTTGTTTGTTTGTTTTTCTGGCAATGCTGGTCTGATAAATGATCTTTTGTCTCAATCAGCATCACATATGTCCAAATGCCACAATACTGCAATTAACATAAAGGAAAAAGGCTAAGTAGATGCCGTGAAAGTGTACAAACACACCAAGGTGCACTACTTGATTCTATAATTAATATGGTGTAAATCTGGCAGTTCTGATCGACCCCACCACTCCACTTTTGATCCCCATCTAAAGGCAGATGTCCTCTAAACTACACCACATTTGTTACATTTTTGGCCCAGTGTTCGCTATTCATTAATAACGTGAGGTCTTGGAGGGACTGAGGCAGCAGAAAGTGACTTTTGGACGTGACAGAAAAGATTCCCACAAATTTTAATAAGGTTTTTAACCAAAGCATCACACCTTCACATGTGACTGCATCCTCGTTGCATGTGTGCGTCGTCTCAGAATAAACGAAACAGGTGAAATCTAAAAATAATTTCAGCAGATGGACGCAAATTATGCATCATTTGTTTTTCCACACCCACATTAAGTTTCAAAGTTATCTATTTTCACCTGGATGCTTATCTATGTCAAATGCAGAGGTACGCATTACCAGGAAAAACAATTTCCTAATTCTCTCTTTCACTAGTAGTGCCAACTTATCAGGACAAGAATTTTTGTAATGTAAATAGGCAAGAAACTCTTTGCTTCTTGTTTAAACTTGTACTTCCATGTCCAGTGTATTTGAGTAGCTATGTGATATGTATTTGCACTCTTAATATGGCAGAGATGACTTCTAAATCCATGGTCAGCTTACAGTTTGTTTTGTAACGTCTGCCTCAAAGTAGAACCACAATTCATCCCTAACTAATCCCAAACAAAATATAAGTCATCAAGCATAACTTCCACAATATTGAACAACTGTTTCAGTTTCAATAGTTTGCTTGTGAGTTTTATTTTTCTTAGACTTTTTTCACCAAAAGGTATTGTATTATTCCAAAGAGAGGCCATATATTTTGGGCAAGCTGTAAAGAATTAATTCCTTGGTTTTCAGTGATGTTTTGATGGAGCAGAGCTCTGACTTCATCTCGTGCAGTTCGGCCTTCGGTTTTGATGCATCTGGACAAACAGATTGTTTCTATCCAGACTGGGATTACTTAGTTACTTACTGCAGTGATGTATAAACAGTGAAAGAGAAAAGCCTCTCTGACATGGTCCGCCACTGATGATCTTTGATCATTCCCAAAAGATTCCACAGTCAACACATCTGTTCCAGCTTTGTTTCCAAGACTTGATGAGCAGAGGCAACATATCCTTTAATTACTTCTACTTTAGTTCTATTTATACATCTGCTGCAAGATCTTTCTCATGCTTCTTTGTACTTGAGAATTTACAGGAAAAATGTCCCCCTCCCAGAGGGAGAAAAAACACACACTTCTATACAAAGTCTTCTGTGTTCGAAAAACTCTCCTGGGCCACTACATCTCATTTAGTATGCTGTTGTATCAAACTATGACATCAGCCTGCTCTAATTGTTTCCAGACCGGGCAGGGAGAGTTTTCGTTTTGTTTTCCATTTCTCTACACAGGCCTCATTTGCACAGCATCCTGCAAAAAGCAGATAATGAAAAAAGACACGATGTCATATAGACTGAACACACTGCTCCAAAAAACTTGGGACCAACTTTCCAGGACGCTGTCACTTTCCCCTTTGATTTCCTCTGCTATCTTTTCCACAGCTCTGTCTTTCTTCACTCTCCTTGCGACAGGAGAGTTCTTTTTTTTCCTTTTTTTCTTACTTTGACAGTATTCAGGTAGCACATCTGTGGGAATTCACCTGATAAAGGCGTTTGTGTGGAGCTGACATTTGGATGCCTCTGTGGTAATGTCCAACATTCTTTCCTCTAAAACAAGAATTAAGAAGAATGGAAGGGGGAGGACAATTGAACTGAAAGGAATGGTGATGTAGAAGGAGCTGAAATGCAGAGACCATATGTATTGAGTTGAATAAATGCTGGTTTATGAGCAGAGAGCGGGCCTCTGCTTGGAATTCTCAATGACATCATGCCGAAGCAGCCAGAACTTAGATGGAGTGGGCTGACTAGACTGGGTCATAACGCAAAAAGAAAAAAACAAAAAAGGAAGCGAGAGACATTGAGTCAGGCTTACTGAGTTTGTGAAAACATTTACTGCACAGCTTTACAAGGAATTCATCTAATTGCATCACTTCAGGAGAATTCTCCTTGATGCTTAATCTGATGCTGCCCCTGAGCCTCATGTTGAAACAATCATGAGGATTACAAACATCACATGCTTGCCTTCAAAATGAAAACACGATATTATTACTTCATATCTCTTTCACAAACAAATAAACCTAAGTTAGCCGCTCCCTGTGGCCCTCGGGCGAAACAAAGACCTCGCTGAGACGAACCTTGAATACCACACACTTGTTATCAAAGTAAATGCCTTCCTCCCCCCGTTGAATGAGCTAAATGATTAAATAATAAGAAACTCAGTTTTATTAAAAGAGATCTTAAATGACTTTTGTTGCCTTTTATTGTGTTTAAAGTTCGCTAAGAGAGGAGAAGTTGTGTGATGGGTGAAGTGTGTAAGTTGAGTCGCACCACAAGGCACTAGCAGCTGTAGCCACCAGAGTACAGAGCCAAGGTCTCAACCTGAAATAGATCCACTGGCCAGTTACTGTCTGTGTGCACGTCTGCATACCATCATTCTGCCTGAGTAACACACTGCTGGTCACTTGTTCAGATACCTTTTTTTTCTTGTGCTCCCCCCCACCCCCATATTTTCTTTTTGCTTTGTCTCTCAGTCTGCATCTTTCATTTGAAGCCTCAGATGAAAACAGGCGAGAGAAGCCGATCATTTCAGGGGTTCAGGCCTGTAATTAGAAGAATCTTCCTCGGGAGACTTGTATGTGGGTGTGTGTGTCTGTGTGATTGTGTGTGTTTGTGTGTCCATGTGTGTGTGTCTGGATGATTAGTGTCCCTGTTAACCGGCTTCATGTGGGAGCCATTCTCTGTTTCCTGTGCCGGTTGTCATTAGATAGAAAATACTTTTGACTGTGGGGCAGTTTACCCCAACCCCCTTTTCTCAGAGGAGTGATTAGTCTTAAGCTTGTGAAGTCTAGAGACAAGGCGCTGTCAGTTTAGGGTCTGCTGCATGTTTGGAGCTGGGCAAAGGTCCTCAAGTTTTGCAGGGAAGGTGTAATATGAAAGGCGTCGATCTCAAACGATGTGATTTGAAGGAGATGCAACTTGGAAGAGCTAAAGGTGGGCAACTTCTACTCTAGAGCAGAAAGAGACACAATCCTCTCTGGCTCTTTTCTTAGTGCATATTTTAACAGTCACCTCTCAGCCCTGAAAGGCTCTATTAATAGATCTGCTCGTATTTTTTGCCATCTCCACGCAGTAAGTCAGTTTTCTTCAGTATAAAAACAAACAGAAGTTTTAAAAAATAGTTCCTATCATTCTCATCCTTCCAAATTCTGTCTATCAAACACTATAAATGCTTCTATAAATACTTCTTATCCCACTGTCCCAGTACTCAACCTTTTTACCCTTTTCTTTGTTCCATTGTATTCTAATTTTTCCGCCTTTTACCCAAAACTTGCCTCTCCACACCACTCCCTTCTGTGTTTTTACTACCTTCTTTCACCATATTTTAATGATATCGTGGCTGAAAAAGATTTTCTCCATCACCTGCCACCTGTGTGTGCCTTTCTTGCATGGTTATTGTCAATATTTGAGAGATTTCATCCAAATCCTTCTTTCTTCCTGCCCAGCTCTGAGCCATCACGCTTTCACACCCCTTTCCCTGCACCCGCCCCCTTCCATACTGTTCAGGGCCTGGCAAAAAAAAAAAACCTCACACTCCTGTGTGTCCCAGCCTCCACCAGCCCGGCGTGTCGAGGACAGAGAGGAGGAAAGACAAAAAAGAAAGAGCTCAGTTTGTCTGTCAGAGATTAGAGACTGCCACTTAGCACAGACCATACACGCCTACCATCCATAGGAAGCTGCTTTCAGAAGAAAAAGAAATGGGAACGTCTCAAAGAAGCAGACAGCCATAAGCTAAAGCAGATGGCAGTTTTAAGATGCGAGTGTCTGCTTGAAAAACCTTTCAGGCACTTATGGAGACGGGCGAGGGGATCCACTAATGTTTGGAATACGTTGTCTTGTGAGTGCTGGCCAGCATGTGGTGTTTGCAGTGTAATTCAGAGAAGACGCAGTCGCTGCTGGAATTGGAGCTGAACGGCTGGTAAGCGTAATGGAAGAGTGCAAAATATGCATGTTTGTCTTAGCATGTGTTTTTGTTGCCATCGAATGAATATGCATCTGGCTGTGAGATCTCTGAAGGCTGTGTTTTATAAACAGAAAGAAGCTATTTTTGTGTGTTTTTTTTTCACAGAATCCACTCAGAAGGTGCCCAGAGTCGCAGAGGTTTAAGATCATGAATTTTAAAGAACGGTCTGCCTTTCCACTTTTGACTCCCTTACAATGGAAAACAGATCATGTCCCAGTCTGAGTCACTGTGTGTGAGTGAGTGAGTGTGTGTGTGTGTGCGCGCTATCACAGTGTGTTTAGTCTCACTGTACAAAATCCATCTGTGAGCTGGATTGCATTGCATTCCTGCGGCATGCCGTGGGCCCCCTGCTAACTCACCGGCCGCGACTGTTTGCAGCTTCATAGCTGGATGTTCAAGTGCAGGTGCTGAGCGGAGTGTGAAGGATAGCTTAATTATTCATTCCAGATAAAGACATCGACGCTGTTGTTGCTGAATCTTGACAGGAGGGAAGAGGAGCGATGCCTTGATCAGTCAGAATGAGGCCTGGCATTTCACAGGGGAAAAGTATTGATTTGGGATTGCTCAACAAAAGTGCAGATGGTGTCAGCTCACTCATCTCACCAGCTTTGGAGGATGTTTTATTTTGTGGTGTGTGCTGTGTTAATGAAGCAATAATCTAGTTTTGTGGATGCACATAGATGTTTTAGTCTTCATTTCAGCCATTTGAAATAAAAAGTAAAACATCTTTGCACTTTCACAAACTACATTATTTTGTATATTATGTAATGAATATAATGATTTAGAACATGAACATTATTGGAAAGATCTAAAAGTTTTCAAATCTTTTAAATATCGGCTGTTTTACTACCACTGTCAAAAATATGTTAAAATATTCTAAATTAATAAAATATAAATAATAGACTAGTCAGCCTTGTGTGACATGGGTGTGTGCACGTGTTTGGGAGAGGGCAGTGAGAGGACAGAAGCAGTGTGACCAGAAAAGACATCAAAAAGCATGTTTGGGCATCCCCCCCCCCCGCTGTTCATTCAGCATATAGGGTGTGAATAAAGCTCTTTGTTAGTCTTGTAACAGTAGTATAAGCCCTGCTTTTTCCTCTGGCGTCACGTTGGATAAAATTTTGGCAGCATTCTCATTTCTTATGTAAACAGGCATGAGGGAGGTTTAAATGATTGAGGTCAGCAAAAATAATTATATATTTTTTTAGAATTAATCAAGGAGCTAGTGTAATTATTGCATTATAGTTGACAGATAGCTGTTTTAGATATAATAGTAAATAATAATCTTTTTCTGTTTTGTTTTTTTTTTGTGCCATTAGCGTCATATAAACCTGCTTATAATAACGGATCCTTATTCACTGGAAATTAATACAGGAATGTAAAAGGTCTGTTAGGAAGCCTGCTCTGAATTCCCAGCCAGATCCATCCCTCCCATGTACCGCCCAGTTTAAAAATATGAATTGAAACAGCCAAAACTAAACTCCAGGCTTCAAAACAGAAGTCCACAAACCAAGGGGTGACGTCAAGGCGGTGAGACCTTTTTTTTTTTCTTTAAACAATGTGTGGTCATTGACAGTCGTGTGGAAGTCATTTGTGCATGTAGATACATTCAGCTATTGGTGTCTGGCGGGATTTGCTGCCAAATAACACTTTATGATTTATAAAGAAACTTAAAACTGGCGAACTGAAGCAGACAACTGACAGTAGTTACTCACAGTCAGTTGTAATGGGACTCCAGTCAGTTGTGGACTGTCTGCTCCACAGTCTCAAGAGTGGTGTTGTCAGTCTGCTGGCCAGCACAGCTTTCCACTTTACAGCTATTTCAGACTTAAAATTCCCAACTCTCTCCTCACTGCCTTTTTATAGCACTCACAGAATAATTTGTTATTCTGCTCATTGCTAGTGAAACAATCGAGTTATTTACCAGCAGGTTTACCTTCTAATGCTGGACTTCATGTATTGGGGTCTGTGTGGTCTGTTGGGTATCTGCCTGAAAAATAGATTCCCTTTTTTCTTCGTGTCTGTGAGAACGTGTGTACATCTGTATTTATGAAGAACTTTCATTCACTTTGAAAAGGGAGAAAACATCTGCTTTTGTGGTGCTTGGAGCACATGTTGTCACTGCATGGGGGGTGAGCAGTGGGATATGGAGGTGTCGTTTGATTTATACTGGAAGGATCACGTTACTACTTATGTTTATATGCACACACAAAATCTTTCTTCTGTGAGCAGTAGGATCAGGGGGGAATATAATTAACCTTTATTTGCTTTGCATCAATGTTATAGTTGATATTTTATATATTTTACCCTCCCAAAGTGTAGGAAATGTGATTTTTCTCTGTAAGCAGAGAGAAACTTCAGTATGTTTGTACAGCAGAGCGCTTTTGCCAGTGTAAATGGGTGTAATGTGTTCTTTGGCAATATTTCTTTCAAGCATACATGGGGAGACTCTGTCCTTCGAGTACATTCTCACAAATCAAAAAACCATCCCAAGAGCTAACGAAGAAACTGGAGTCAAATAAATCTGTCAGTATTCGTCGAATTATTCTTCATCATCTGCTTTGAAAAGAGAGCGAGCAGAATCTTTTCTATGAATTTTAGTGTTCACAGTTTGCAGTTGTGCCCGGCTTTGTTTGGGACTTACACAGATTACTCACTGCAGCTCTCACAGCCTGCACTTCATTAGCCTTCATCTATTCCCAGAACTCCTGTAGATGTGACTGCTCTTCCTCTTTTCCGGGACGGAGGAATGTTTCTCCCTCAGGTCCGATGGATGGAGTGGGTTGAGGCCTGGGCAGGGGCCGAGGCATGTTTGCTCAGGATGTGTTTGGGAGGGACCAAGGAGAGATTGTATCCCTTCCCTCCCCCCAAGACCGTCTCCAGAATCTGAATCACAGCCAGTCATGCTTATCCAATGCCAAGATCAGAGGTAATGGGGTCTCCTGGTGGATACAGAGCCCAGAGGGAGGAACTGTCCTTGCTAACAGTTCAAGATCATATTTCAAAGCCTGCAGAGTTATAATCAGGAGGTGGCCCAGAGGTGACATCACTGTTTCCTCCTTTACCTCGAAGCAGTTGTTCCAAGATCCTCGTATACTGTAGACGCGGCATATTCATGTACTGTAAGTGATGTCATACATTAATGTCTGAACCATTTAGACTCATTTCTACCTCCTTTGAAAATGTCGTCCGCTGCTTTAAGGCTCTGCCTCTTTTTCCCCTCTGACATCTATTGCAGCTTAAAATATCAGCTCTTAAATTTCTGGTCCTCCCTTTTCCTTCCATCACGAGGCAACTGACTTCACTATGTAGAATATTCAATGACCTCAGAAAAGAAATCTTCATTTTTTCCATGAACGCCTAGTCACTGTTTGGATAGTTGGTTGACAGAAAGAAAATGGTAAAATATAATGAGAGAAAATCAAGGTGAGCAATGCATTTAAATTGTTGAATTTGTGTCTTTCTGGATTTGATGGAATGAGATGCTGAATCCCAACTCAATTCTTTGTCTGTTTACATAAATTTAAGTCAGTTGTAGCATATAAATACAGTTGTGTGTGTGTGTGCGTGCGTGAATATACCCTCCCTGCTCATCTATGCATATGGAAGACAGAGTCCAAAAGAGACCTGGGAGCTTAGGGGTTCTACAAAGTATTTTAGCATGTCGTAGTACTGCACTCTTCTGGAAAGAAATCTTTGATGTTGTTCCCAAGTCTTTTGAAGCCCAGAATTCTCCAGTTACCTCTGGCACCTACTGTTGCCTTCAAATTCCCCGTCTTTTCAGCTTCCTCTTTTAATTCCTTGGTGTTTTCCAGGCTTCTTGTGTTCCCTCTTCTTTGTGTTGATGTGAGATGGTTTCATCTGTCATTGCTGCATTCTTCTGGAGTTTGTCAACCACCACCATGTCCTAGCCATCGCAGTTTATTGGTGGTTTCCATGATTTGGAAATCCCACAAGATCTTTGCTACCCTTGGAGGTATCTTCCCTTATGACTTTGGGACTTCCAGCTTATACTTGGCACAGATGTTCCTGGGCACTTATGCAGCCTCTCTGTTGTGGCGTTCTTTGAATCACTTACCTGCCTGCATCTTTGCGCAGCCTGCACCTGGGGTCTTGACAGGTGCATTAATTTTAGGCTTCTATTGGTCTTGTGTTCAAGGCCCATTTTTATGGCTGTGATTGGTGGTTTCATTTATGTCTTTGACACAAGTTTCTAGCTACTGCTGTGCTGATATCAGCCACTTCTTTAATTTATTTCCATTATGCTTCCTCCTCCTCCTGCACTTCCTCATTGGGTTTCTGCTGCAGTGTGAAATCATGAGCTAGAAGACATACAAAAAAGGCAAAACCATGTCATCTGGATTAACAAAGTCTATGGGACGTGTTGAGGAACTGATAGAAAATGGGCCACTGGGACTAGATTCATATGGACAAAGTGGGGAATATCTGCAAGCAACCCCAGTGAGAGGGGTTATTACAAAATGACAACTCGGATGTTTTTAGGAGGTCTGAACATCCTAGAATTGAATTGAAATGATTGAATAATCCATAAACATAGAACAAAAGTTTCATTAGTCACCACCATTTTGATGAACTAACATTTAAATGCGAGTCAATGGTGGTATTAGTTGTTTTTTGTTGTTGTTGTTGTTGCTGTGATAATTATTATTTCTTCATCCTTTCCTACAAAGTCATGTAGAAGTGTAGAAGTTTCACTTTTGTTATGACTTTACTGCTGCGCACATATCCTTCCTTTTAATCATTCATTTATCCAAGCGAATAGTTAAACATCTTCTGAGGAGATTACAAAACCCCAGATGACTCAGCATGCAAGTGGTGACTTTTAACTTCAGGAATGACAGCTTTGCCGGTTGCTGTGTTAGATTGTTGGAGGATGAGTGTCACTGATGGCTATACAGTGATGTAGGACTTTCATTGCTCAATCAGGCCTTCTCTCTTTGTCTTGTTTATATCCACTGGTCCAAACTTAAACAGCGTGTGTACCTGCTACGCTGAGGGAGTCAACAAACTTAAGTTGATGTTCTTGTGTGTAATGGTGGTGTCGGATTACCTTAAATGGCTCTTCTCCTCGTTTACTGATCAGAAGCTTGCTGCATATATTGGAAGTGAACTGCTACCACCAGGACATCATGTTATTACCATATGAGCATCTTAACTGACGGAAGCTGACTGAAGATTTTCTTCTTTCAAACCAATTTTTTGCTTTCTTCAAGGTCTGACTTGCCAATTTAAATGAGTTCTGATCTTCTTTCTAAGTATAATAAGTTGCAGACAGTGCAATAATCAGCCAGTAAAAGATAACAGTGTGTGCTGTCCTTGTGCTCTGCTGGATTTATTTTTAGAGTCTTCATTTTTTTTTTTTTAGCATCATAGCAGAGGACATGCTCAGCAGGATGAGGCTGTTTAAAGTGTTGGATTAAGTTTGTTGTCCTAAACATTTTGATTGTTATTACTCTACATGTTTTTTTTCACCTAACAGGCTGCTTAGAGAAATAAATCAATGAATAAAACCGAAAATTTAATTTTCAATGTTGTACACTATATTCGCTGACTCTCTACCCCAAAGGAATGTATTTATCATGAGTGGACATGTGAAGAAAGTTGAATTTGTCAGCTAAAAACCAGTTTATCAGCTTGTCAGTTATTTTATCTCTAGTTTTAGATTAGTGGTACTAGCACCTTCAGCAACATCTTTTGTTGTTGTTGTTGTTTTTGCAAATCCAATATGTGTCCTCCACATTATTGGCCTCTCCTTTTTCAATTCTGTTAGAAACCAAAATACATAAATCCCTGAAATTTAATGTTATTTGATGGTGATTTAAAATCCATGAGCCACAAATTAGGTGTTAAGCACATTCAGATTTAAAATGAAACCATTAAACAGTAGAAGAAAAGTAAATAATTGAAAAAGATTTGGTAAATATGAAAGGATGTTTTGGAGTAGGAATCTATATTTAAAATAGTTAGCGTTACAGTTACTTCTGTTTTTAGAAGAAAAAGGATTTAAAAAATTGTTTTTTCACATTTTCTTTTTGTTAGTAATTCAATAATCAATAGAATGAGAGTAAATTACTTGTTGAGAATTAGTTTCAGATTTACTTAATAACACGTATGTGCCAAAGCTGACCGAGCCAAACAATAATCTACATTTCAGTCTTAGGCCTGTTTTACCAATAATAAGTTTTACTGGCGTGCTGTCCTAAGTGACCTTGCTAATCTATAAAACTGTACTCTGTTAAGAGCAAGAATAAACCCACCGCAGTCAGAGAGAGTTTGCACAGACATCTGCTGTTTGAACTCATTCAGTTTCCCTTTTTCACTCAGCGTTGTTCACTATTGGCTGGCAGGCCGTTATTGCTGAATGTTGATTTCGGGCTGTCTAATGAAGGAAGTGGATTGTGTACACTGTTTGGGTGTGTCCAGTCACAGTTCAAACACATTTGGCTGTGAGTGAACTCTGCACGCACCCATATCATGGAAGAGAAGAAGCGATGATGAACAGATCTTCACCCCATTCAGATCTAGCTCGGATTTTTCTGAGGGATTGCCAAAGTTGTGTTTGCTCTGTCATTCTACTATGAACTGGACTTTGTATCATGAATTGGAACAGTATGTCGTCGCTCGTGCAAACATGATGTAATTCCCAGTTGACTCTGATTGGCCCTTAAGCTGGCATAAACTTTGGTTTCCTGGAGGAGCCTGTGTACTCTGGACTTTACTTGACTGAAAGAATGGTGGACAAGATTTGGAGGAAGAGTTGGCACTTTTTAGAAAATAGACGGTCTTTTCGCAATAAGCAGTCCTCGTGTAAGGCTGCACAACGTAAGAGTGTGTGAGTAACCTCTATTATTTCATTTGGTTCAGATTTAATCAAACAAAGACAGCTGATTAGTTTAATTTTCTTTTGAGGGCATTTAATGGGGAATTTGTGCTTTAAAATGAACTACACCAAAAGCTATAATTAGCCTGCTGTCATTGAAACAAAATCTGAATTTCACTTCTGTAAATCCATCTTTGTTTGCTTGTCGTTATACTACAAAAACAAGTACTGATTTCAGTACCTAAATCGAAGTCCCTGGAGTTCAACTATTTCCTGCTGTTAACAGTCTAACTTCACCTAATAAACTTTAATCATTTTCTTGCTGAAGTACTCTATTTCATGATATGCCCTTATAAAATTCTTCACTATTCATTTCCATTTGTCTTAGTGTGGAAGGCGATGGACGGCCCAGTGAGAGCGGCCCTTCCTTGGATGGTGGAGCCAGCTATGGCCCCGGGCCGGTGACTCACGGCTCAGCCATCAGCCCCGACCGTTTTGACAGCCAGCTTTACAGCCACGGGGTCCAGCCTGGGCCACAGAGGCCCCGTCGGCCCAAGCTCCAGCACTCGCAGTCCATCCTCCGTAAGCAGGCTGAGGAAGAGGCCATCAAGCGGTCCCGTTCACTCTCAGAGAGCTATGAGCTCTCAGCTGACCTCCAGGATAAACAGGTATCCCATAAATGTAGCTTGTTTAGTTTGATTAATTTGTTTGAACAATGGCTTTATTATAGGATGTTTCACATGCCCCCTTTGAATCATAAAAATGTGTATTGAGTTTTATCTGATAATTTAAAAAAAATTTAATGGAAGAAGTGAATTATCTCTGTCATTCATGAGTATGACTTCACAGCTCATCTGCAGCTACGAAAACTTAATTAAATACTCCTATGGTGACACAGTTTTGCAGTTAATCTATTCTGTGTTTTTGCTAGGTGGAGATGCTGGAGCGTAAATATGGTGGAAGATTCATAACTCGGCATGCCGCTCGCACCATTCAAACAGCCTTTCGTCAGTACCAGATGAACAAGAACTTTGAACGCCTCAGGAGTTCCATGTCAGAGAACCGCATGTCCAGACGCATTGTTCTCTCCAATATGAGGATGCAGCTCTCGTTTGAGGGCCCTGAGAAAGTGCACAGCTCATATTTCGAAGGGAGACAGGTGTCCATGACGGAGGATGGCGCTCCTCTGTCCATGGTCCAGTCTGAATGTGGAGATCTAGATGTTCACCAACAGGCAAACATGACATCTCTCCCAGCGCCGCAGAGTGACCTGACAGATGCCATCACAGAGCTGGAGGACGCCTTCTCCAGGCAGGTCAAGTCTCTGGCTGAGTCCATAGATGATGCGCTGAACTGTCGCAGCCTTCAGGGGGATGAGGGTCCTGATCCCGAGCCCATGGGTTGCTCTGAGGTGGAAGGGGAAGTATCTTATCAGGTGAAGCCCCACCGTAGGGCAACTGGGCGGATGCGGGATGAAACTATGGCATCCTATAGTGATGTTACTCTGTTCATCGATGAGGAGGACATACCCCCTTCTATTGCTCTGTCGAGGTCAGGAGATCAGCAGTCCAGTACAGAATCAGACTTACGGTTGAGGTCGGTCAATTCTTCTCAAGAGTACTGGCCTATTGACCCCAAAGATGAGGGTCGTGACACAGACACAAGCTGCCGCAGCACTCCTTCCCTGGAGTGTCAAGAGCAGCGTCTTCGAATGGACCATCTTCCTCTGTTGACCATAGAACCTCCTAGCGATAGTTCAGCGGAGCTCAGCGATCGCTCTGAACGAGGCTCTGTCAAACGACCGCCTGTGTATGAACCTCACGGCCACATCGTAACGTCATCCCAGGCGAGCCCTAAACACATTTCCCATGGACCCCCGCCGAGAGCTCCATCACGGGACGATGACGCACCTCTACGCCATCGCCACCGACAGCTAGAAAGCCACTTGGCTATCAATGGCTCAGCAAACAGACAGAGCAAGTCTGAATCTGACTTCTCTGATGGGGACAACGACAGCATCAATAGCACATCAAACTCAAATGACACTATAAACTGCAGCTCTGAGTCCTCATCGAGAGACAGCCTACGAGAGCAGACTCTAAGTAAGCAGACGTACCACAAAGAGACTCGTAACAGCTGGGATTCGCCCATCTTCAGTAATGATGTTATTCGCAAGAGACACTACCGCATCGGCCTCAATCTTTTCAACAAGTAGGTACTCGGTGTTTATGGGGCAGGAACTTGATCACCAGACCTTGTGATTGCCAGGGAAATGGACTAGATAATAGGGACACCTCCAGGAAAATGTTGGAACATGCATCATTTTCTTTATTATGTAGTGCTCATTTTATTATTATTTTGTTATTGCCAAGTTAGATCCATTTTAGTGGTACCAACTTTGTTTCATTGTTTTTCGAGAAACCTTTCCTAAAGACCAATTTACAAAAACACACAAGGATTCATATTGACTCAATGAAATGACAATGGCATATTATACAGATTAGAGGTTTAATGAGTGTATTTGTTTTAGGGCTTTGGTAATGTTTAGCTACAAGCCAGTTCATAATGAGGACTCATTATGGGTAATTAGAGTAATGTATCATTTTCCTTAGCTAAACGATGTATTCCTTGTACCACAAAATTGTCAGCCTGCTCGCTTCAAGAAGTCATTAATATGATTTTTCCGAGGCATTTTTAATACTGTCTGCATCAGGAGTTGAAAATATAACCTGCAGGTGTGTGTTGGACTTTTGCAGGAAGCCTGAGAAGGGCATCCAGTACCTCACTGAGAGGGGATTCATTCCCGACACACCAGTTGGTGTGGCTCACTTCCTACTTCAAAGGAAGGGGCTCAGCAGGCAGATGATTGGAGAATTTCTTGGCAATCGACAGAAACAGTTTAACAGAGATGTCTTGGAGTAAGTATAATCGTTTCCTTCCGTCTCTCCTGAGTATAGGTAGATTTATGTACATGACTGTAGAATTAACTGAACAGTTATTTCAGTTAAAAAATTCATATTAGACCAAATATGACTTTAAGTCTCTCTTTCTTTACTCATCAAAATTTCCTGTCTGATAGAATCTGGGCCAAGCAGTTTCTGTTAATGATGAATTAGTGGGGAGCAGGGAAACTGTGATGTCTTATGTTTATATAACTCTAATTTCTTCTCTTCATGTACCAGCTGTGTGGTAGATGAAATGGACTTCCAGGGCATGGAGTTGGACGAGGCCCTCAGGAAGTTTCAGAACCACATCCGTGTCCAGGGTGAAGCCCAGAAGGTGGAGCGGCTCATTGAAGCCTTCAGGTGGGGCCCCATGCTGCCATTTGACACTTACAGATACTGTCTAATTACAGTCATAGTAACAAAATGATTTTATTCCCAGAGCTTGTGTTGAAATTACACAGAATGCTATGATTTTTAAACCATTTATCTACGTATGTTTCCAATAAACACCCTCATCATTCTTCCTCGCAGCTGTGTTATCTAGATCACTGCTGGTACAAAAGGAAAACCTGTTGCAGCTTTACTTCTGCTTTCTCCGGACAATGTTGAAAGCATTTCATCACTGAGCATAGTTTGATTGCATGTTCTCTGTGGTGTGAATGTTCCAATTTTCTTTCTTTTTTTTGGACACTGACATTGTTGTCGTGTCTGCAGCCAGCGCTACTGCATCTGTAACCCGACCGTGGTGCGGCAGTTCAGAAATCCCGACACCATCTTCATCCTAGCCTTTGCCATCATCCTCCTCAACACCGACATGTACAGCCCCAATGTCAAACCTGAGAGGAAGATGAAACTAGAGGACTTCATCAAGAATTTAAGAGGTAACAAGATCGACAGTTGAAACAAAGCGCAACTTCAGGATCTGACGCTGTATATTTGTCTACATTCAAACATGATACTGCACGTTTCACATAGCTTCAGATTTTATCTGAACAACCCTTTAGATGGTGAAAATACTAAGTTGATGGTATAAAATCCTGCAGGAAAAGTACTGATTCTATCACTGGCTGCATGCACTGCAAAGCAACCAGCTGTAAATATGGTTTCACTTATTAGAAAAAAGCCATTTGGCCGATAAACCCATTAAAAGGTGTCAGTTTTAGTAAAACACATTGATAGAACTGGTGTTGGTTCCATTTTTGTAGTTTTCAACTATAGCAGTACACTGCTAACTTCCTTTTTCTGTTAAGTGTTGCAATAGATCTGCAAGTGCAAAGTTGATAAGTGGCTTGTTGAATGTTAATAATTTAGTCTTTGTTAAGTGGAGAGAACGATGAGTGCTTGTATGCATACACTATAAAGTATATATGCAAATACTTGTGCTGTTCTGGTGGGGAAAGAGGAATTATGACAACCAGAGCAAGGCCGGAAGCTTTAATTATAAGATGATTTGGAGTAAATTGTATGGTGACTCACCTCCTACCCTGTTTCAGGTGTGGATGATGGAGAGGACATACCCCGGGAGATGCTGGTTGGCATCTATGAGAGGATTCGTAAGCGAGAGCTCAAGACCAATGAAGACCATGTCTCACAGGTGCAGAAGGTTGAGAAGCTCATCGTTGGAAAGAAACCAGTGAGTATCTTTGTTATCCCTTCACTGACATTTTTGCTTGTCAGGTATCAGTTATTGGGACATTGTTAGTCTTTTTTTCTGAGTAGTTATGGCTTAAAAAACAGACCTTACATTTAGTCAAAATGTCTGAGTTTAAGTCACAGAAGGAACCTGGAGATTTCTTAAAGTCATATGGTCTTTCAGGTATTATTCTGTGACAAGGGACACGGCAGGGTTTAGTCCTTCATGCTGGTGATTTTAACGCGCCCAAAGCCCTTGAGAAACATTGCCCAGTGCTGCAGTCTGATTAAAAATGAGCACACTCTGCCATATAGGCACAATCATGGCTTTAGAGGAAGAGGTAATTGCAGTCCTGTTACACAAAGTCTCTTCTGCTTAGCTAGCAGGCATGAGTGACTGCAGTGTGTTCGTTCAAGAATTATTAGTTTATTTCTGTGCAAAGGACCCAAATGCTTTCCAAACTTGGTTGTAAATGTGCTTCAAGCTCACAGGAGTGAAAGTGGCAACATTCCTGCATTATTCTGCAGGCTGTATCATCTCCGTCATGTGTGAAAGTTAAAAGCGTGATTAACTTATGCAGCCTTTTGCAGAGGCTATTATTGCTCGCTCTGTTTTCAGTGGAATTCTGCCTGTAGTAATTGAATCCATATATAAAGAATCCTTTTTACGCAGCTCAACTGCATAAGTAAAGAGGATCTTCGGTAAAACATTTAAATGTAAAAATCAGAGTGGAATTCTTCTCCTCTCCATAATAATTAGATCTAGGAGTTCTGCACTGTGACAGATTTGAAGCAAAAAAAAAAAAAAAGATTGTTCTTCTATAAACAGAAGCAATGGAATAATTGTCTATTTATAGATACACAGTGTTCAAGGGCAAGTGAGCAACGGAAGTGCTTGTAAATAATCTAAATGTAACATCTGGGTACAACATCTTCTTTGTCTTCTCTTTTTAGATTGGATCCCTCCACCATGGCCTGGGATGTGTGAGTAGTCCAGATATTAACTTCCTGTTTCTTTAACACATCACATGACTTCTGTTTCTTATTACCCTGTAGACTGTAATTACCTCTGAGATGTTGGTGTCTGTGCTGCCTTGTAGGTGCTGTCGCTGCCCCACCGTCGACTGGTGTGTTACTGCCGCCTGTTTGAAGTACCAGATCCCAACAAGCTCCAGAAGCTGGGCCTGCATCAGCGGGAGATCTTCCTCTTCAATGACCTCCTAGTGGTAAAAACCCTCTCATCTCTCTTCCCCTTTCGTCCATCCTTCTCTCCTCGGAAGACCAAGCCTTATAATGATTTCTCTGCCCTATTTTCAGGTAACGAAGATTTTTCAGAAGAAGAAGAATTCTGTTACATACAGCTTCAGACAGTCTTTCTCTCTGTATGGGATGCAGGTCATGCTGTTTGAAAATCAGTGTAAGTGCTACTCTAAGTGTCTCTATTGACTCTTTATCTCTGTTGTATGTTGGCTGACAGTGTTTATATCACAAGGTTTGATGAATCACAACACATCCAGTACAAATGGGGTCTCAATATTGGATTGTTTATAGTGTTTATACTCTGGAAAGCTCAAAATGAGTCATTTAGTGTGTTTTACCTCTGACTTTTTGATAATTTCTCTCCCTCTCTGTTTGCCATTACCTCAGATTACCCAAATGGAATAAGACTTACATCAGCGATACCTGGTGCAGACATCAAAGTGCTCATCAACTTTAATGCACCCAACCCCCAGGACCGTAAAAAGTTTACAGATGACCTACGAGAGTCCATTGCAGAGGTCCAGGAAATGGAGAAATACAGAATAGAGTGTGAGCTGATGTGTTTTTTTTTTGTTTTTTATTCCAGTTCATACTCCCATGTTCCTCAAGCTGTGTTAATTTAGAAACGAACCGTGGTCCTCATTATTTGATTTCTGCAGTCTACAATGTTCACAACGCTCACTGGGGACAACTGATTGTTCTGGACATTCAAAAGTGTTGTTTGTTACATGCAAAAGCAGGATGCCTGTCAGTACTGGACTTCTCATAAGTCTCCGACAGTGAGAAGTATTTCAGTACATGATGGAAAAGCTTAAAAATATAATTCTCCTACCAGAGATGTTAAACCGCTGCCACTTACGTCAGCATTTCCATGGCCTCCTTCCACAGCTGAGCTTGAGAAGCAGAAGGGGGTGGTGAGGCCCAGTATGTCTCAGAGTTCCGGTCTAAAGAAGGAAGCTGGGAATGGGAGCATGAACCGCGCCAGCCTGGACGACAGCTATGCCATGGGAGAGGGCCTGAAGAGGAGTGCCCTCAGCAGCTCGCTGCGAGACCTCTCTGAAGCAGGTATGACCAAAACGCTCTCGTTTTTACCAGCTGTGAAGGAAAAGCACTCTCCTTCAGTCATCTTCCTCTGTTTGATGATATCAAGGGGATAAAAATAGCAAAATGTTGTTCCACAGCACCATACATTGATTTTACAGTTCTCCCCTTTAAATCCATTAACTCCCTCATGATTGGATGGTTTGGTCTGGAAGGTGTTTCCTTCAAAGTTTAACTTTTGTTCTTGCCGTACTTTTTTTTCAAGACGTAATGACAGGTTCCCGCGTTTCACAGTTCAAAGAATGATCACAGACCTATTTAAGAGAAAGTTTAGCATTACAACTTTCCCTAGATTAACCGTCTCAGAGATGAATGCACTTGACGGGCAGTTCTCATCCTGGTTCATTTGGATGACTTTCTTTTTGAACATCTCCAGTGATGTTTTGGTTGTCACTTTTCCTTTTTTTATGTAGCACTTTTGTATTCCTTAGTTTGTTTTTATCCAGACATTTCATAAAAATTTGTTCTGTTTTAGTCAGAAATCATGTGCCATCTCCTCTCGCTTATAAGCTGATACGTAGAAGATGCAGATTAAGCCTCAGCCTCGGCATTAACAGTCATCCCATATTCATGTACAGTATATCAGTGTGTAACACAGCCTCTGTGCCTCTGAAGCAGGAGTACATTTCATTCATTACAGATAACAGCTATGCGAAGTTATCAGGTGATTAACTTGATAACACAATGAAATCCAGTTAGGGCTTCGGTTCACAGCTGGTAGCATGATATCCTTTGTTCTTATGATCAATACCTCAGTGGGAAACGATAGGTCAGATAGCAAAGAAGTCCATAGAAGTCCCTCTGCCCTCCTGTCTCTTGTGTTTTGTTTTTTTAATGCAGGATGTGGCATGTTAGTGGGGTCATTTTGATTATTGTTTTTTTTTTTTCTTTCTTTCTTTGTTTATTTTTTTTCCTTTCCTGCCATATTCCATTTCATGTGTATTTTACTGTCCATACACATCAGGTATTTTCCTGTTCATGTGTAATTATTGGTCATATATCACTGGCTGAGTGTGCCTGACAACGGCAAAAGTGCTCCGTCCACCCTCAGACGTGTATCTGCCTACACATTCCGCGTGCGGCAGCCACTGAATTGCTTTTGATGTGTTCTTACTGTGATACTGACACTGAGACCGGCTTAATGCCAACCCTGTATGAAAATCTTGTGCCAATATTAAGAATGACTTTTTAAATTGAGTCAAGACAAAAAAATCTGTTTACATTTTGCTTCAGCTTAAGCCTTATGACAGGATTTTAGAAATAGGCAGCAGCCTTCTGGTCAAACTTTATTGTGAACATTTGCTTTGTTTATTCGAGTTGTTGCTCATGGAGTCAATATTTATTGAGATTTATGTTAATGCATTCAAAATTCCCAAGCAATGACTGACTTAGCCTCCTGTTAGAAGTGCGTTTTCAATTTTAAAATCTGACATTTCAGTACATCTTAAATCTTTAAGAAGAGTCAAAAATGTGACTTCACAATAAAGAAAATCACAGAACCACCTGTCAACCAGCACCTTCTCAGACCTACATGGCCTCTCCCCGTCCCACCCATGTTTGAGCCTTACAGTCACAATCCACTGCACTGCCCCCTATGGGACTGGTGGGCGGCCCAAACGTCTGTAGTCGATCCAGAAGTGCTGTCGATCTCTAATCTCTGGTATTGCATGTCTCGGGCAGGCAAGCGGGGGCGTCGCAGCAGTGCAGGATCACTAGACAGCAATATGGAAGTAAGTTGGAAGCAGCTGGTATCCAAGCTAATCTCTATGTGATGATGTGCACTGTGAAACACACCATTTATTTTTGGTCTTACACCGTCTTTGCTTCATAGACTCAGTCCATTTGTTTGGATCATTTATTTTTCTACCTGGGATGCCTTATAACCTGCTTGCCTCAGTTAGTGTGCATGCATGGGATGCCTGCCTCTGATCCTGCCCCTTTTTTGGAAGCTAGGGATCTCCTGTTTTGGTCATGTTATATGACCAATATACACTTTACCTTCAAACAAGCATGACTGCCACTAATGCCTCCTCTGATCCCTCCCCTTGTCGCCTGTCTCTGTCTTTCATTTAATCACAAGGATTTCATTTGGTTCTTCTCTTTGGCAGGGTGGTAGCTCTGAAAGACACTAGAGATTCTTCATTTCCTGCAGCCTTATTCCCTGTCTGGGTCTGTCTCTTTTTTGTTTTTGTTTTTTTTGTTTTTTTTTTTTTTTTCTTATCCACAACTTCTCCAAGATGCTGTGAGGTTAGGGGTGGAATATAGTTTTCATAATCAAAGATCAGTTTACATTCTCTTTGAAAGATGTGGATTTCAGTCATTCATTTTTACGCTCATTTCATGTCTCCACAAGCTCATGTGTTGAGTTGAAGTCCGGGAGCCTGGAAGTTTGATTCTGTTTTCAAAGACATCCAGTCATCTTCCTCCAGTATTAGATAAAGCATGCAAAAACAGAAAGCTTTTTTCCCCCTTTTTTTTTAATGATTTCTTTTACAAGGATTCGGTTCGTTCGAGTAGTATAGGAGGGAAAGTGTCCGGTCCTGTTTTGACATCTGCGCACAAGTGCTCAGTTTTCCTCCTGCCCTCTGACTTCTAGTCATATGCTGATGTGTGAATGATGAATTTGCCTGTCACGCCCTCTGCATGTGGACGATGTGCCTCCATTGACAAAACCAAGCTGCATGTATGACTCAGAGGATTTAGTACAATGACGGTGAAACATAAACATTATTTTGATCCCTGTTTATACCCTTATTCATATTGTCATAGTAATGATGTAATTCTTGTTACAGATTTACTATTTCAAGACCGTTCTTAACTGCAGAGCTCCTTTGAGTGTAGGCTCCCTTTTGCCATGAAGTGTTTGCCTAAGCTGAAATATTTCTGCTGCTGCCTATCATGAAAACATTTTCAGTTTCTCATTTGCATGCCCTATAACATTTTGCTACTTCTTTATCTGAACCAAGAAAACCGTGAATTCATGCTGCTGGTGCCTCTTAGCTGCAGTTGATGGTGGCTTTTGTGCAGCAGCACAGTGTCTGACAGACGTGCTGTTACCTCTCTTCCCTCCTCCAGGGGTCCATCATTAGCAGCCCACACACACGACGGAGAGCCACCACACCGCGCGAGGGAGCGCCCCGCGGCCACCCCTCCATCCCCAACTCGGCGTCAACGTCCATCCTCGGGTCGATCTTTGGCAGCAAGCGTGGGAAGTCGTCATCTCAGAGCCACCCCCCTCTCCCGCCCAGCCACCCAACCCTCATATCGCACAAGCCCCACCCGACCAACCTGCATCACACAGCACAGGTGGCACACACAGCACAGGCCCAGCTGCATGGCCACCATTCCCAGTACTGCCAAGTCCCACAGAATCCCCCACCGTACCATCACCACCACCACTACCACCCTCCTCCCCACACGCAGTACCACCAGCACCCGGCGTATACCTCGCATGCACACCAACACCCCCACTCGCAGCACAGCCACTACGGCCAACATTCCCACCACCCCTCGCACTCCCAGCACGGTCCTCACCACCACAGTCAGCAGGCAGGTTCGGCGCCTGGCGGGCCCAAACCCAAACACAGTGGCATCAGCACCGTAGTGTGATGCTCCCAACACAGCGAGGAGAAGCAAGAAGGGAACTTGATGAAGGAGGGACAATCGCTTACACCAAAGGGACTGACAGCATAACTCTATGGCCTGTCCACTGTGTTTAAGCTGCTGTGATGGAAACCAGTCACACGCAGTCACCTTTCTCACTCCCAGGTCCAAATAATATGCAGGATGGAAATCGGACTCAAATCTTCCACTAGGGGCCTTTACTAGTTTGCCTCATTGGGGACTTTGGTCCCTTTTAAGGTTTTGGGGGTTTTGGGGGGGGGATCAGGAAGATGCTCTTTGTTTATCACACACAACACCCAGTTGTGACGGCTAAAGAGAAGATGTGATGTCTCCCCAAGCCACTCCACGCTACTTCATCCCCTCAATAATCAACTTGTCTTACCTTTACATAGTCGGGAGGAAAGATGCCCCGAGACGAAAACAAGGCTGACTGCTTTCAGTTTCCTGTAAACTAGCCTTTAGGAAATTGACTCTTTGGTTTGCAGATCCTACCATCATATGAATGCTATTTGTTGTTTTCCTCCTGTAGAGCTCTCATATATAGTGTAAAAAAAAATAAAAATGGAAAAAAAAGAATTATAATCATTTCACACTAACTTAAATCAAAGGACAGGTAAACAACTCGACTGAGTCGATCATAGTAGTTCTAGTGCTGTATTTACTGTAGATGACAGCTATACGTGTTGTCTCCTAGCTCTCATAAATAAATGTGCCAATTATTAATACATACTCTATTTAGTCAAGACTTTGTGTACAGTATATTGTGTGTAAAGTAATTTGTAAGATTATACTTACAATTATTATCAGCATAAATGACAGCATCAGTATTATACTGACTGTGGTAACAGGATGTAGACCTGAAAGGAGTGAACTCTCATTCAGTCCAGCCTATAATCTGCTCTGGAGCTTTCCAGCGGATCAGAAAGAGCTTCTGGATGGCAGCTGTCGCATATGGACATAAAAGTGCTGTTCAGTCACAGCCCAAGCCTCAAAAGACACTTTTCCTGTCAACTTTTCCGGGCTGATAAACTCAGCTGTTAGCTCACTTCTCAGAGTGACTGCTCGAATTGTAAAAAATAAAAATAAAAATGAATAAATAAATAAACAAAAAGCAACAAAGGAGAAGATATTTTCAAAACTTTTGAGTCTCACTTCTTGTTACAAACGAAAATCTTTTCCTTCAACATATGCAACAGCTGCTTTCTTGAGTATTGGAATCAATAAATAGAAAAACTTAAAACTTGTTGTTTTTCTTGCCTTGTTTAGATTATTTTATTCTCCACCGATGAGATTTGGTGAGTGAATAAAGTCCGTTTGTACACGGTGAAGTATTTTTCAGTTCCCTATCATATGTGCAATATTGTTGTACTGATTATGTACATCAAGAACAAGCAAGGATTCCCTCCTATTTGTATGTTTTTCATTTTGCGTCATTATTTATTTATCCTTTTGTTTTGTTTTGGACCCCTGTCAGATTCTTTCTTGGTTTAAAAAAAAAAAAAATTGTCTGGCTGTCCTCGTGGTCTTATGAGAGGGACAGATTTGGAGTTCAGTGGAATGTCTAGCCAGTGAGGTTTTTGTTTTCTGTTTGTTTTTTGTTTTGTTTTTTTGCATGTAATGTTATTGATGTGAGGCTATCCTCTGCACATTGTATAACAAATCAGTGTTACCATAGAAAGTTTAAGTGCAATCATGTTCAGAAAATTTCAAATTCAGGTGAGAGTAAAACAAATAAACCTTTTTTCTTTTTGTCATTTGAAAATATATAAATACTTAAAACAGTTCACAATGGTCAGAAGAATGTGTGTATATATTTTAATAAAAAGGAAAATGCCTCTCCTTGGGCTGAACAGAAATATTTTGCTGGATAAGCACATATGACAGAACACTTTCATTTTTTTTCCTTCAGGAAATGCAGTTATAACATACAAAATGCAAGCTGAACAAAAGAACTGGGTATATATAAAGAATATGTTTCTACATTCTACAAATAAGAGTCTATTCTAGTGTGTAAATTAGTGACAGTAAACTGTTTGTCCCAATATTCAGGTTGTAAATGTATTTTAATAGTCACGAAGAAAACATTTGCCATAAGTCTGGCCTATATATTTTTCCTCATAAGAGTCAACAAGGAGCGATCAGATGACAGACATATCACATACAGGAACATTATTGATCTGCTGAATGTGTCTTTCCATTGATTTCATAACTTTGCTCTAATTCTGAAATCTTGGGAGGAAGTGAAACCGATGAACCTGTTTTATTTCGGTGTGAGTTGTTGTGCTTCGAATGTCGTCATTTGTGAGAAAGCACCCCGACAATGCACTGCATGGATCTGATGCATCATGTGTCCTTTTCACTGTGAGCTGATTGGGAAGGAAATCAGCCTATAAATTTGGACTTTCTCCTTTGGTTGGATTAAGATTGTTTGGGTTTTTTTTCCCCCCCTGACAAGGACGTGTCCTCTTTGTTTCCATGTTGTTTGCCTGGTAGTTATTAAAGCTCAGCATGCATCTCATCGACAAAGCCATTTTGTAAATTACAAACATGAATAACATTGCACTTCGTTGTTGAGGGCTTTCATCATGTAAATATGGGATTTTGATGTGCAAGCTGAAGAACTGCGTGATGAGAGAGTTTATCTTTGTGAAGACTGTAAAGGGACCAAGACTGGGGTTAAAGGAGATGTACATAATGTGTATATGATCAGTGCTCTATTCTCATATCTGCAGTAGAGACCGGGATGTATATACATCGCCTCGTGGATGGATGTGAGGGGTGCTAAATGAACATATCGACTGTCTTTGCCTCCAGCTGTTGTGAACTGACATTTGCTGTGGAAATCACAAACAGACTGTTAGAAAAGTGTTTCTGCCATTTACATCCAGCCCTCTTGTCATACTTGCATCCCCCACAGAGACAAATGTACGCGCATCCTGCTGCGAGCTGTTCAGTCTGGCGTGAGACACATTTTACGAAAGAGAAAAGACAGGAATGGCCTCATTTATATGTGCATTTGGTTTGTACAGTGAGTAGTGAGTCAGTAAGACCCCAGTTATTGTAAAACTACAACTGTGACAATGTTGAGAACGTAAAATAAACAATTATGAGTTATGGTACACGTCTTGGTTTTCTTCTTTTGAATGCAAGATTTTAAAAAATAGTCAAGGCAGATATAGGTGTAGGAGATACAGATGGATTAATTTAGAAGAGCTGTTTTGAATGAAGGTCAAGATTGTGACCCGGCCATTTCAGCACATTAACTTTACTCTCCTCTCAAGGTTTTATTTATTTGTGTGCTTATTTTTGGATAAAATGACGTGTGTTGAGCTGTAGAGTCTGTGTGTACAAACCGCTTGTGTTTGAACACTTGGACCATGAAATGACAAAGAACTTGCTGGTATAATTCAAAATCCATCCTTTCATCAATAACGTCAAACAGTCCTGGCGGAGGTGGCTCAAAATGGGATGCCACCATCAGAGATGGCGTGAGGGTTTTGTGAGAGAGCTCTGTGTTTTCCTTTAAACCAAAAAGGTTTTGCTTTGTTTTAACAGTTAAAGAAAACACCAGCTTTCCGGCTCTTTCTTGACTTTCAGTAGTCCTTTAAATAAAGCATCACATCTGACAACTGACCGTTTTTTCTCAATGAGTAAAGGACTTTTTTTCATTGTGTCCTCCTTATGGTCTCTCAAAACTGATGTGGATACCTGATGCTTTAAAACACATTTCGTGAAAAATTTCAAACATGACTGTAGGTCCTTTTTCCAGACTTTCCACAAATGCTGCAAGATTCCCACTAGAGGGCATGCATTAAAGTAATATTAAAGGAAATGCATAAACTGTTCCTTTACACCACCTGTGGGCGAAAAGTGTACTGACTGCACGGTCCCTTCAGTGTAAATGGATGATCATGCACTCCATCTCTCAGCCTGAAACAATTTCACTGAAGCTCGGTTCCTTCATACATTAGATTAACTGTTCATGGATCACAGGTTTCTTCTTGCTGAACATTTTCATGAAGATTCTCTGAGGCTTCGGGGTCTTGCTGTGTATATATTTTACCAAAACACCGTTATCCCCATGCTCCCAGCTGTAATTTGTTGTTAATTCCCGCCCTCAGCATTGGAGTTGATGTTGTGAATGCCTCCGCTGCAGTGCTGAGTGAGAGAGCCTCCGCCACCATTTTAACAGATAAACTCTTATCTCCTCCAAGCAGATGGATTTCCTTGTCATGTGCTCTGTAAACGTGCGGTGTTATTGGTGCATTCCTCACACTGACTGAGCTCTGCATAAGGTGTGTGATAACTGAGTTCATCAGTTACAAAAAACAAAAAAAAAAGGAGAGGGTCAGGAGAACGCCTTAAATGCTCTCGAGCTCAAATATTACATTCGTATCAGGAGAGAGAAATTTTTAAGGATGACTGAAACCCCAAGAAGTAAGTCAGCAGTTGGTTTCACTCTGAAAGGTTAGTCTTTCTGTTTTTAAAGTCTAATTCCTGTTTAGCAATCTTTATTTTTGTTTCATTTAATCTTCCTGTGGTATTTACTAACTCTTCAGGCTGCTCAGAAACCTGGAATTGGGGAATCCATCTCGGGGATTGTTCAGTACTAAGATACATAATTAAAATGAGATTTGGAAGAATCCTGGCTTTTGTTTGCTGCTTAATGTTTTTTTTTCCGTCCTTATACACAGCTTTATATGCAAAGTCCAATTTCAGAACAAGAGATACAATCTTCCTAAGGGCTGTACTTAAGCAGCTTTTGCAGTGTTGTCGCTGTTTGGTATTATTAAGTGTAACCCCTTCCTGCTCCTACAGGATGCTGCCGTCCAGTTTGAGCTTAGCCATCTACCTCCTCCTGACCTCATCAAGTGCTCAGAGTGTTGGCAAGCCCTGCGTGTGTTCGGCGCTCGCGCCTGCTGGGCTGCACGTCAACTGCAGCTCTTTAAACCTCATGGAGCTGCCTCATCTGCCTTCAGACACCACGGAGCTCCACGTGCAGGACAACAAGCTCACCTCGGTGTCTCCAGGCCTGCTTGACGGACTTGTTCACCTGAGAAAGGCCTCCCTGTCTGGAAACCCCTTCCACTGCGACTGTAGGATCCAATACCTGAGGAGCTGGCTGCTGAAGAACAGGGAGATAGTTCCAGAGGAGCCAGTCTGCTCCAGTCCGAGCTCTGTAGCGAGGAAAGCCATCACTGAACTCACTGATGAGCACTTCTCCTCATGCGCCTCAACGGGCTGTGCTCATACAACGCCCAACGTCATGATAGGGGGGGTGGTCTGCTGCATCATCGTGTTACTCCTGTGGAGCTTGAGACTGGCAAGAAAGTCCACTTTCATTCTCTGCATAGACAAGAGACACTTAGGATTCAAGTCCGACTCTTTGCGTTCACTGAAGCCGAAACACAGGAGGAGGCTCCACAGTGGACTGTCAGGGGTCAGTGGAGATTCAGAGTCCTTCATTTTCTCAGAGGACTTAGAACGGCCACTAATCAACATGGAGTTACTGCCGCAAGTACTGGATGTGTTGCAAAAGAAGCACAATATAAAGATAAAGGCTACCTGATGGACCTCTCCGTCCCCCACAGTGGACTTGCACACTACAAGTTGCAAGCAGGGCTGGTCGAATAAACAAAGCAGAGGAATTGCGTTGTTCTGTTTTTTTCCTTTTTAGTAAAATAGTTTTTAATTGTAAACTGCGACCACCATGTTTCCTGACCCTCCGTTTAACTAATATTTTGTACAGTGCAATCTAGATTTAACTCATAAAGTGCATCAAATGCGTCTGAAAGTATTTTTTTGGATAAATTGTTTAAGATCACGTGACCTGCTGATCTTTGTGAATTATTTGCTCTTTACAAATGCCACATTTACAGAGAACTACTTTTCCCTCTAAATGTGCTGGAATTGTTTGATTTATTTATCAGTTGACGCACAGCTGACAGACCTGGAAATATCTGAGTTAGAATAACAGTTTCCCAAAACATTCAAGTTAACCACATATAAAGGTTTTGTAATGGGTTTAAATTTTAGACATCTAAAATGATATTGTACTTACTACATGTTTAATTATTATGCAATGACTCAAATCTAAGTTGGAAACCCCAGAAGCCGAATGTTAAAACGTTAATATTTTGTTGGGATCAAGTGTCAGAATTTTTGATCCGGCTTGGACACCGCTAAACGCTGGACATTCCTTGGTGAAGCTCGGCCAGAACATCAGATGATCGGCTGCTGGGCTGCTTTCACATCATCTACATGTGGAGCCCCATCGGATCAACTTTGACCGCGCAGAGATCTTTATGCACTTCTGAATTCATCTGCTTCTGTCTTCTGTAACATCATCGATCAACAATCAGAACCCCTGGAGAACCTGCATGCCCACGCCATCAGACCTCCTCCAGGTTTTAAGATGATGTTTCGGGTCATTTCACCGAGTCTGTACTAGCTGATCTCAGTTCCACCCAAACAATGCTGTTCCAGACCTGGTCTGTTCGAGGATATTTAGGAAGTCTAATCTGTCCTTCCTGTGATGGACTGGCGACCTGTCCAGGGTGTACCCCTGCCTCTCGCCTGAAATGGGCTGGGATAGGCTCCAGCAGACCCCCGTGACCCAGAAATGGAATAACGGGTCAAGAAAATGGATGGATAATCTGTCCTTCGTGTTCCTGAAACTTTTGAATGATTTGAACCTTGTGGTTAATCTTGTGTTTTTGGTCTGGTGGCATCTTCTCTTTCTGGTGAACTTGGTCAGTCCACTATAATCCACTGCATACAGAAGAGATAAAACGTATAACCAGTTCTCTGTCTCTTCTGGTTGTGCATCATGTGTAGTAGTGTGTTTTTTTTTGCTCTGGGATGGCCAAGACATGGCCTGTCCTCCTTCTAAAGGACGGGTCATTAAAGTAAGACAGTTGCAGCCACAGTAGAGACTCTACTCCAGTCATTCCCAGCTTCTTTACTGATTTGGGCCAAATAACACGACTAAATGTGATCTTTCAAACACTCTATCACTAAAACTATTTAGAAATATTCAAACAAAAACAGTGTTTTCAGAATGAACTTCATGACGCTACAACGGATCTGATCTTCCAAAGCTGGTTTGCAGGTGAGGCGAGGTTGTAGTTGTTGTCATCATATTGATCAATAGTCTGTGGGCCATTGATTGCAAAAGGTTCACCTCTAATTTTTAATTCATAACATTACAAAATCTTTGTAGTCAAACAGCAAAACATTAATTACTTTGTTTTGTAATGCAGAATGTTTAATCTTTGCTACTTACCCACACACAAAAAGAAATTCAGAGCATAAAAACATAGAGCATCATTACACACCTGGGTCGACACACCTTTGACGTCTTCCTCACTTGGATGAAGGTTGTGAATGTTTTTTTTTCACCCCATTTTCCTCTGGTGTGTGTTATCCAGATTTTCTTTTCATGTTGCAAAGCTCATCGGTGCATTCTCTACAAAACGTACCAAATTAAATATTTAGCTACTACTAAAGATGGTTTCTGGATTTAAAGCTCTCTAATTTTCAAAAACGCCCCTCGAACTTGGATGTTCATACCCCTAATTTATTTTTCATCTTTTCTTAAAATCATCACTAAATTCAATAAAAATCACATAAGAATATATGAAATACCTACAATGCACAACAGGTGTATGACTAAGAACTGAGTGAATTAATTGTTCAATAGAAGCTTTTCAGTCGATTTCAGTCTGCTGCTGTTTGTTTTGAATGATCAACAGCTGGGTTATTTATTGTGGATATTTGTAGCTGTAACAGACAAACCTTTTACCAAACAAATGATTACGTACATATATTTTTAAAGTAAGGTATTTAGAACGAGTGAATTACTACAAATGAGGCAGTAAATGCTGGAGGAATCAAAATAAGTGTCTTGTTAGATTTTATTTCTGGAAGGACAACTTGAAAGCATTTAAAAGAATTCTGAGATTATAATTAACAGGTTATGGCGGGAGCGGGTGGCAACAGTTAAAGACGATGGTCTGATCAGTGCAAATACTGGTCATGGCTCTCACAACGAAACAAACTGCAGACAGACGGTAACATTAGAGGACAATATTGCACATCAAACAGTTGGTTTTACAATACAGGTATTACTCTCATGTTCATGCATAGATTCTCAATGATAAATGGATGAAGAAATGCCTGAAAATGCAAGTAAAACTTTTAAAAAGATGGTCCTAAAAATAAACATCCTTGTAATAAATATAGGGAAGGTCCAGGATTTGTAATAATCTAAAAAATTACTGTTGTCTAAAAAAGTACTAAGTAGGGTCAAATAAGGCAGTTCTTAGTTTCTTAATGAAAAATGGGTTGTTAAAGACGATCACAAAAACAATACAGAAGAGCAGATGAGAGTAACAGTTACATGATTTCTCAACTCTACAGTTTGTCTTAATGTTGAATGTTTAGAATATGACCTATGTGCTATCAATGCCCTGTCGGTTGATTAAACGACATCCACAGTGTTGTGCTCCAAGATGTTTATGAATTAAGTGGCGTTTTCCCAGCTTAATCTTGTACCCCACTAGCATTTGGACCCTTGTGACCAGAGAACTTTGTTTTTCAAAATTCTACTGAGGGACAAACTTTTCCTGTTCAAAAATGAGCTCAACGGCTTCTGCCACATCCTCCACGATGTGGCCCGGCTCCACCAGACCAGGGTCAAATCTGAAGTCCCGGTGCCCGTGGAACACAGTCTCTTTGATGCAGCAGTTAGCATCAGACGGCACATGCGCGTTGGGGTTGTAGACCCCCGTGCAAACCAGGATGGACTTACAGATAGTAGCAGCGGGCAGCGAGAGCTCGCTTTCCCACAGGCTGTCGATCTCCTCCTCCCCGGGAACCGCGGCGGTGGACCCGGTGGCAGCGGCCACCTTCGCAACAGCTTTTGGATTTTTTCTAACAGCTTTTTCTTCAAGACAACGATTGTACAGATTGGCGCCATAGATATCAGTCATCAGGTTATCCCTAAGATGAGGGAAAATAAGAGGAAATGGACATTTCAGCTAACACGAGGGTTTCCCAGAGTGGGTTTTTTTTCTGCTGCTCTCTGCAACTTCAAACGTGGTGGAGCAATGTTGATCTGCACTTTCAAACCAGAACAACATTTATGTTGTAAAAAGATGAAATGAAACATGCAAGATCTGTAAAATAAGCTACCCTACGTTTGCAGACAGCTGAAACATATTTGAGTAAACAGGCATTATCTCAGCAACTAGTCACTATTTTATCTTTCTGTCACTTTTGACATCTAATGAATTTGAATTACCTATTTTGCAACAAAACAAGCTACACAGTGACAAAGGTTGGTGTCTCACCCAATAGCGTAAAGGGTGGTGATGGGAAGTTTCCATTGTCTCTGCATGGCCTGGCTCCTGATGATGTACTCTGCAAAGTGGTAGGTCAGCTCACTGGGTTTTCCCATGAGCGCATCATACTTCAGGTCCTTGCCTGTTATCTTCTTATAGATGTTCTCTAGGCACACAAGAAACGTCCCATGGCCAAACCTGCATCAAAAAGGAGACGGGGATGTTTGAGCTCTTCTTTTGAACTTCTTTTAAAAATTCTGAGATAGCAGTGATTTTTTTTCTTTTTTAAATAGAGGTTACCGTGGAGAATTTGCCTCAGCCATCCACATGAGGTCCATGTTACAGGCCAAGAGAGGGAGGTGAGTCATCGCTTTGGTTTGGTGCACGCTGCTGAGGTTTCCGTCGGTCAACAAAACGTCGATTATCAGCTGCAGATTGGTTTCCCATCGAATCGGCTCCCCGAACAAAACCACAGCTATGTTTGGAAATACAACATGGACATGAGTTGTCTCCAGTATCAAATGTAATGAGTTAGACAAGAAATAGGAGGAGTTCTTACCTTCAGCTTTAGGAAGGTTGACCACAGGATTGGACTGAAATGAAAGAAAGAAAGCTTAAGATGTTGTATATGACAAAACACTCTTACCACATGTAAGTGTTTTACTTTAAATTCCTAACTTGAACACCAGATTATAATATCTCACCGGCAGTTTGGGCCTCCTGTTGTGATCCACCATGTCCAGTAATGGGTACGATTCCCTCAGCATGTCAATACTGATAACATTCTTAAAGCCCACACTAAAGATGAGAAAAGGAAGGTAATTTATTAAAAGGTTAAAATGAAGAAGAGTAATTATCATGTTTATCAGAAAAATAACAACCAAGCGAAACTTCAGAATACTTTTTAGCAATTTCCAGGACTGGCCCTTGTCCGGACACCAAGACACACTTATCGTGAAACTTCTTAAACATCCTCAGGGGGCTATGGGACATGATCACTTGATCTTGGGTAATCTGAAAATAGAGCAAGTGATAGAAGATGTTAATGACAGAGGAGCTGGGGGACACCAGAAAAAAACAAACAAAAAAATGTCATGTGACAAAAACAAACATCCTCTGTTAGTACAAATGATTATTATTGGAGAATATTACAAGCCTTTTTCAATGCTTTTGTGTGTTTTTCATTCTATACATGTCCACTGAAAAAAATATAATTCAATTCTTCACCTGAGATAATTGACAGCATTACATATTACACCATGTCATCATGTAGTGAACAAAGACTGAGCCAAGATGCAGAGGAAGTTTCTGAAAAACTAAGCTGAGCTTACATAATCACCTTTCACAGCAACAACTTGAAGTAACTGTTTTATGTGCAAGGTTATTTGTCTCTCACATCACTGTGACTGAATTTTGGCCCACTTTGTTGAGGTTTGCAGGGTTTATTTATGCGCTGCTATCTTAAGTCTATTCTATCGTAGATCTCCTGATGTTCCTGGGATGATTTTCCAGCTCCGTGACCCAACTTCAGCCAGGTTTTAGCTGTCGGACAGAAAGAAGAACCTTTTCTCCTGGCAGCCCATCCTCACAGGCCACACTTGTTCAATCTTTTTCTAATTATACTCTCATAAGCTTTAACATTTAAAATGCTAAGACTTGTACAACATTAGATTTAGCTTTTACTTAATTTATTTTTATATTTCTCCATGCGTTGCATAGTCTTGGCTGAATTTGATGGAGGATACACTCCCATACTTGTTTTTTCTTACTGTCAAATGATGGACTCCATTTTTTTTTTCTTTTTTTAAAGAAACATCTTTACTACTGTTTATACCAATATCATACTATCCCTGCTTTTCCTTGTTGGCACTGTGTTAATACACATCGGAATGCTCCAGAACAGCAAACTGACAAAACTTATTTTAGAGAGGTGCTCAGCATTCCTGAGGATCCGCTAATCGAGTCTTTGATCATCAGCTTTTGGTTGCTACTTACACTATCAACTCCTCTACTTGTAGTCGTTTTGAACACACTCCTACTGCATTTTGGATTTGGTTTTTGTTCAATAAATGAAGTGTCGTAACATATAACAAGTTATTGTTCATCCAAAGTTGTATTTAACACATTTTAAGATCTGTTAAGGACCGATCTATCTTTTTTCCCCCTTCTAATTATCACCTGACAGTAAAACCTAGAATTTAAAGAGTGTCCTTGCTTTTTCACATGACTTCATGGTGATTGATCATAACTCACAGGCACTCCCAGGATGTGAGAGAGCTGGTCTGCTTTTGTTTGTCGGAGGCAGTTGCCTGCATTTGTGACAAAAACAACTGGCACCACAAACTGTCCCTGAGAATTGACCAACATCTCAAATGCCTTTTTTGCAGCGGGGATTGGCATTCTTCCTCGGACGAGCACCCCATCAATGTCGAACAACAGCCCGAATGTTGGCTGCGGCTGTGAAAGGAAGGGTAGAAGCACATGATTAAGTTCAAGTGCAAGAAAGACATGGAAAAATAAACTCACACAAAATTAAAATCACACAAAAAAATTCTATTTTATATTTTAGTGGCTGTAGTATAATTCGTCTTATCATACATTCCACATCTGATTGTATATTTTAATAACATTTTGGTGATGGTTCCCCTCAGTATGCAGTAACTTGGGCCTTTCATGACGCCCAGGAAACAAGGAGCCACTGTGGCCCTTCTGAGGGGGTTTTGTTTCAAAGTGTTAGCATAAGACAAAAATAAGCTTGCTAAATGGGTCTTTCAAGTATCGATTTACCTGATCTGAAGCAGGGATTGATTCAGACAAATCAGTTTTTTCTCTTGTCTTTATTAACAACTATTTTGATCATGGGGGGACACAGCACGCTACATCTGCTGCTGCCCTGATGTCAGATCTGTTGTTTGGCTGTTTCATCCCCGCGAGCGCATCCACAGCTGACAAAACTTGTACGAAACGTCCACGAGATATAATGTAACAAACGTGAAACTACAAAGCAACACAACCCCACGTCGGTTATATATATTTTTTTCTTTTTCGTCTTTTTTCCGGGCCGAGGCGAAGCAACAGCTCGAACCGTACCTTGTTAACAGACTGAGTTCCGCAAAGCCCGCACCGAGAACCGACAATCCCAGCTCTGCGCCTCGCTTGGCGGTTACTCAGGGCGTGTAGGCCCCGGTAAAGCGGCAGGAGCCCCCTCATCTCCTTTTGCTTATCACGGGGCTCAGAAAAAAAAAAAAAAAAAGAGGAAAAAAAAATAAATATGTATTTTATAGCAAGCCCTACATGAAGCATGAGCCGGCTCGCACCGGCCACGGCGGCTCGCTGCTCGGCTTGTTATTCCTCGGATACTTTTCTGGAACAGAACGTGACTGGACCGGATCCAATGACGTCATATGAGGAGGAGGAGGGTCTTTCGGCTTCATCTCTGGCGGAAGGAGACGTGCGGGGCCCGCGTCGGGGCCGTGGCTGCAGCATCTGCAGCACACCCCGCTGCCATTTTAGACTTCGAAGCGAAATCCTCCCATTTCTTCCACGCAGGAAGAAATTTTTATTGATAAGACAAGACAGACCACCACCGTTTTTCTTCATAGCTTCCTAATGGTCTGGATTATTTAATGCGTACTTCACAATACAATTAATGTATTCAAAACCTTTAAGACAAAAAAATAAAATAATAAAAGATTTCGGTCACGGGCGTCACATGTACCAGTCTGTCCAGATTCACAAATATAGATGGACACAGACCGAAACTGTAACAGGACTAAATTGATGTAACGTTGCAAATGCCTGACTAGAGTAGATTTACAAAGGAAAACAACACATTTAATAAGTCAAATATATATATTTTAAGAATGTATAAGCAAAAGCATGTGATGTGTTAAAAAACAATTTATGATGTACAGAAATCAAGACAAAAAGCTCCGCCCCGTGCTCCTCCAGCTTTATTGATAGTTTAAAATTACATTTCTATTTTCTAGGACTTCAGTTGCACTTTCCTTCCGACTTAAAAACTGAGTACAAGCAAATGGTATTTATACAGTAGTCTAAGTGATATTGTACAAAAATAACATTTCGATTTCTGTGAAAACATTTTTTATTCCCAAATAACTCCTAATTCTGCTGTTCTGACAACTGTTCTTGGTGTTAAATTTTTTTGCCAAGGTATTTGGAAAAAAAAGAAAGAAAAAAAAAAAAGAAAAAAGACATTTTAAAAGAAAATGTCAACCTTGGACTACAGAGTGATATTTAAATTGTAAACAGATTTTTATAAAAGAGTGTGTTTCTTTTAATACCTCAAAATTTTTATATCTTAGTAATATAACATGTAGTTTGTTATCGCCCACTTGTAGCTGTAGGGCTGAAATGCATCATGTTATGAACTGTTTCCATGTCATACTCTGTTGGCCAACTCATAATCCACTAAAACAAACCAAAATAACCACACATGGAAGTTTGGTTTCCATTTACTCCCTTCTTCCATCTCATTTTACTGAGATGCACTTCCACGAGCTCAGAGGTCCTATAGATTCCCATATGTTTAGTCCCACTTATTCATTGCTGATCACCAGTGGCTTGGAAAGAGGGGTTTCTTCAACAAAGCATTATACATAACACCGCTACCAAACTAAAACATTTTTTGTATTGAATGCAGAAAGATTTTTTTTCACCCCTTTCACTGTGTTACATGTCTAGAGGCTCACTGGCCCGGGACTAGCCTCTGTTAGCCAACCTTTGGCCAGTGAAGAGGATTCAGAGAAAATAATACAACCAACCATCAATCTGAAAAAAAAAAGGAGGGGCAACAGAGGGCACTGTTTATGCGGTTGCTTCAATGGTGCACTCTTTTGCCAGGTGGCCTGCCTTTCCACAATTGTAGCAGTTAGTCTCGCTGGCTTTACTGCAATGCACGGCAACGTGACCAATCTCACCACACCTACAGGAGACAAAAGTTTCTCGTTGACTTCACTTAAGGGCAAAAATTCACTCTAAAGTGAGAAAAAAAAAAGGTTGAACATAAAACACAATAACTTTAAAACAAACAAAAAAAGGACTAGAAACAATGATATGTTTTAATTTCATGCATGATGTCTGACTTTTTGCTTTGGGGCTCAAAAATATAAGGACTTGAAGTCAGCACTTACCTGTAACATTTCACCTTATCGCAAAGCTTCTGGATGTGACCAAACCCACCGCAAGAGTAGCACTTCTGCTCGTTGGCATGGTCACAGTCACGGGCCATGTGGCCAGCTTTGCCACAGGTGTAGCACAGCTGCTCCCTCTCCTTTTTGGGCTCTTTGCAGTCCCGGGAAATATGACCACTCCTGTGGCAGTTGTAGCATGCTGAACACAGGCAAGAAAGAAGAGGAAATTGAAAAGTTTGCCACTGTAAATCTAAGAAAATATTTATGCTTTAAAATGTGACTTTAAAAAAAACCCAAAAAACTTCAGTTCAAGAAAAAAAGATTATTTCAATACTCCTTTTATTTAAAGCTATAACTGAAACAGATTAAAAACCCCAATGCGCACCATCCTCAGTTTGGTCACAGTCCCTGGCCATGTGTCCCTGGTCTCCACACCGATAACAGAACAGCTCTGTAAATGACACAGTAAGAATGCAAACAAGTTTGAATATTTAGTTTGTTTTTATATTTGGTTTTAATTCCAAAGAGTTTCTCTATAAGTCTGCATAAGTGTTAAAGATCCTCATCCTTAACCTCAACTCCCCAAACTACAATTATTAGTAAACATATGGTGGAAAAAGGAGTGAGGGGAGAAAAAAAAAATCTAATATACAACATTTTATTTTGTAGTTATCCTATCCTAGGCGTGGCCAGAATATTATATAGTACCCTTGCCTCGTCCCCGGCCCCTGCCACGTCCACGTGAACCGCTGGCATTAGGGCAGTGCTTGACCCAATGCCCAGAGCGGCCACATCCAAAGCATTCACTGTTGCTGCTCATCTCCATTACCTAAACAGAAGCAAAATACATACAGGTGAACAAACACAAATTATAATAAAATTAGTTCATGCATTCATGACCTAATTACCTATAACTGGTTACATTTCAGCTGTATATCTTTTGGAGTTTCTACACTAATCACTGGTATCGTTTTTTTGGGGTGGTGGTGAGGGTGAGACATTAAACCCAGCATATAACTATTTTAACAGTCTCCCAAACAAGTACAAAGGCACTGATATACTGGGAAACCGAAATAAACTAAAAAAAAAAAACTTTGTGCAACATATTTCAAATCATGTACAATTCATCTGCTATCAGTTCATTTTTTCCTATTCTCACTAAAAATACACAGTCAAAAGCCTGTTGATATTAACACTTGACTCCTGTGTCCTGGGGAATCTATCCTTCAATCCCTCACATTTAAACTGATTTTAAACGGGATTTAAAAAAAAAAAAAAAAACGGGGGAGGAGAAATGTCCAGACTTTCACTAGGAAACTGACTACAAGGGTCTACTCTACAGTCCGAGGGGAACATCTGTCATCACAACGGGCTAGTTGACTAAAGTTAACTACTCTGCTAACTTACACGCTTTCCCCAGTGGGATCATGTTGTGATCACCATAGGTTAAACTTCTGTTTGCTAAAGACATCAAGTCAAGAAGAATTTAAATTAATAAGTAACGTCATTACTTGCATCGAAAATAATGTGAGATAAAATAACCAAAAAAATGGCAGCGCAGTATTACGTTATTTGGATGGACACCTTAACGTATAACTTCAGCTTGGTTATTTTTAAATGGTCAACGCAGGTCGGGACTCAACTTACAGCTTAGGTTACATTTTATGTTAACGATTAACTTTAATATTTATGTGAAAGCAACGCCAAAGCTCGTTTTTGCACTAGTACACAGCAGAAAAAAATGATTTACAATGATAGACGTTTATTTACTGCTACTGGCCATTTAATAAAAGAGCATTGCCCACGAGCTCGTCAGCTAACTTGGAGTTAGCTTCAGATGGCAGCGCGTTGCATCGTGTTATGGTGATTTAATGTCCACGAATGTAGTAAAAACGGCGATTAACTTGCGTTATGTCGACTTCGCTCGCTTAAAATGCTTTAATGACTCATCCCTGTCAACGGTGTAGACCAAAAATGCAACTCATGAATGTTTAAGAGCTTACAAAACAGAAATGAGACGCCGAAGGTTGAAGCTACGCTAACGTTGGCCTAGTCACGTTGATTCTTCTGCGACCTCGCGAGACACACAGCTGCTCGTTAGCGCAAACTAGCTCACCACCTCATGATCAAGAAACACGGTTCAGTCGACGATCGACCCTCTCGTTCCAGTAAGAAAATGTCTATCCGACGCTCAAAACAAGAAAATTGTTCGCGATTGATGCTTTTTGATGGATATTTGGATAAATATACCCTTAAAACAAAATTTCCCGCCAGGGCGCACGCACCAAAGTCGTTGTGACGAGCTAACGTTAGCAGGCCGGACGAAGAACCCGCTACTGAGTTAGTGAGCGCAAACAAAATCAAACTAATGCGCACTCACAAAAGAAACCTAAGCAAACGTTAAGTATTTCACAAATTGGCTGTAAATACAAAGTAGTTGCTAGAAAATAAGAGGCAACATATGGTAATAATATTTTTTAAACCCATTTGAATGCTTACCTTTATGGCTACCTAACTATATCAGTGTTTACGCCTCCTTCTTTGCGCTGCATGCGGTGCCAGCAGGAGTTCCTGAATTGTCATTCACAGGCTCGAGCAGAAACCCCGAGCTATGATTGGCTACACGCTCAACGAGCTGCCAATGATTAGCGAGGATGTCTGGACACCGCCTCTGCAAACCAGCCAATCGTAGAGGTTATATTTTCCTCCTTATTGGACTGACCTTATTTTCCATACGTGAACATTAAAAACCTCGGAAAACAGACAAGTAAATATACATATATATAAACCTCCGAAAGTGACAATCGTCGATGTCTTTATTGTAGGAACATAATTTCACAACTGGTGAAATTGTCTCACAACTTTTACTACGACAACTACAAAACCAAAATTCTACTAAAATAATAAAACAATTCATACAGTATTTTCCAAAATTATAAAAATCTCAAAGGTAAAGTAAAAGAAGGATAGTACATAAAA
This sequence comes from Zenarchopterus dispar, assembly GCA_028564865.1. Taxonomy (NCBI): domain Eukaryota; kingdom Metazoa; phylum Chordata; class Actinopteri; order Beloniformes; family Zenarchopteridae; genus Zenarchopterus; species Zenarchopterus dispar. The sequence continues at coordinate 12,031,743 of JAOWBL010000022.1, forward strand.
GGCAATTTTTTAAATAATAAAAAAGTAGTTATAGTAACCAAAATTACTTGTTTGCCTCAGCTGTTGTAATTGTTAAATTAGGTTTAATTAAAATACATCCTACATACTCTTTTAGCAACTATTAGAAGACTTCACTAGTGATATGTGTAGGTGTTGCATGGTTATCCTTTTTAACCCCAGTTTCTTGATACATGAACAGTTATGTTTGATTATATTATTGATTAGAATCAATGCTATGCAATAAGATCTGTTTCTGGTTTTGGATTGGGTAAATTTGATAGTCTATATGAAAGTATATGGATGATCTGGAGATGAGAAGTAATTTTCAGTGTGTAAGACTGTAAAAAAAACCAAAACATGACTATATCCAAATGATTGACTCAGATGACCCAAGAAACATATATTTGACCATAATAATTTTAAGTTATAAACTCAGTCATTGATAAGAACAGTCTGATGAATATTTAATACATGCGAGATGGTATATAAAACATAGTGAAACAACTCTGACAGCTTTTTTTACCCATATTTTTAAAATCTCTGAAAAAACAAATCCCCCCTCCGCCCCCCTTTCCAAATATCCTTTTTCAAAAGTTATAAAACAAATGTTAGGACATATTTACAAAAACTGAAGACCTGAGATCTGAATGTAAGAGTGAATACTCCCAAAATAATGTCAAAACAATCCCACATGCTGTGATCACTTGTCAATTTTATTATAATATTACCTCTAGTCTTTAAAGAGGCCAGATTGCATTGTTTGCGGAATGCAAGAGGACTGATATAGACACAATTTGTGGGAGCTTTAAGCATCTCAGCTAACTGGCCTGAGTGCTTTGTCCGATCAATAAATGGAAGAGATGCTTTCATCGGTCTTAAGGTGGCTTTCAGTGTTAAGATAAGCGATTGCTAGTTCTCATGTCAGAAGTCTTCATTTTGTTGCCCACAATCTTTAAGTGGAAGTCTGTAAAACTATAAAACCTTTTTTGTGTTCATTTTGAATCGATTAGGAGATATATAATATATTATATAATGTTGGAAACACAGTGGTTGTGTCACACATTGTTCTGGACACCTTAAAATTCTCCACAATGACAAAGCCCTGCCCTCCTCTTCACAGAAACAGTATTTGGTATTTCTGTATTTCTGTTACTAGTCACATTGATCATCTTTTATAAAGTGCTAATGTTGTAATAGTAGAGTTAATTGTAAAGTTGGATATGTTAATTAATGTACAACTTTATGTTAGGTTGGAACAAAGCCCAGGTTTGTGTATCTATCTTGTTAAAACATTTCAGAGCTGATTTATGGAAACAGTATATGCTGAATGCATCAGAACACACAAACTGGGATGTCAATAAGGCTGTTTTATTGTTAGATGATGTCAACTCCAGCTTGCTAAAAGGACCTTGAAGCCATATGTGACAAGGGTACCTCAGGGGACCTGGAGAAGGATGCCACAGAGATGGTGAAAACATGGTAAGTGGGGATGGATATGGTTTCATGATAATGCTGTTTTGGAATCAGTTTCAGAAAGAACAACCTGTGATATTAGATGTCAGAAATGGTTATAATGTACAGAAAAAAAATAAAAGCAACAGTGTAATTAAAAAAAAAAACATTTTGATAAACAAAATTAGAGGAAATACTTTTCTTTGCTAGTGTAACCTAAATGTCTTACCAGAAGTGGCTTTTTGAGAAAATATGTAAACTGTGGGAACCACACGAAGTCATTTTGCAAATATAAGTTGTAATGCTCCGTATTTACCACACGATGGCGCGCGTGGCAATGACATAAATTACTCCTTGACCACAAACGCGAAGTTTGCTTTTCAAAATATTCGTTATTTTCGCAAGTATAGTTTAAAACATATACATTTCATATGCAATAAAAAAATATTTTGTAAAATTATACATCTGTAATATGAGCTAAATGAGAGTGTAGTTTTTTGAACAGTGCATATATCAAATACAACTACAGTAACAGACGAACTATTTAAAAAAACGGATTATATGCTGTTCTGAACTAAAGTAACAGTGTAACCACAGTGGGAGGGTTTAAATTCGTGCTATAGTTGTGCAGACTGAGTGATGCTTGCGGCTCTTGTTATAACTGCCAGGTCCTGTTTCAATCAGTGGCGTCAGACGGACGCACGACATTAAACTCCAAGATTTCACCTTCCCCTAAACGGCTAAATATCGATTTGAAATACGAAGCATTATAATCAGAACAGTTTCTGGGAGTTTTACTTTGGAGGAGGCAGAACTGTGCTCTAAAAAAGGGAAGAAAAAAAATCCTGACGTCGAGGGACTGACGTGGGTTTTTTCGCGTTTACCTCGATGGGAGAAAAGACCAACTTTTCCTCTGTTGTTGTCGGTGGTTTGAAAAAATACAGACCCGCCTATGACCTTCACGTCTTCTTGCATTAATGTAACAACCACCGGATACAAGACTTTATTTTGACGTAACTTCGGAATTTTTCACAAACCTAAACTTTTTTTCCTCTTTTTTTTCTTCTTCTTTGAATGCGTTGCAAATATGATGATGTCACCGACGCCACTTTTTCCTGAAGTTATGGCGGAGCACAACTTTTTTAACTTCTCTTGGTGAGCATGCACAGCCTAACGATTGTAGCTCTTAAAACGACCGATTTCGCTCGAAAAGCTAAGTTTCTCTTTTTAAAAGCGCTTTTCCAGGAAGCACGGGGACGACGAAAAAAAATGCAACGTTTGAACAAGAGAAAGGAGAAAGATCCGTGAAGTCAAACGGTGTTGCCCGCTTGTGAGGGCCTTTAGAAAATTCACTGTTAAAACTCAACTAGCAGGCCTTATGAAAACACTGCTGTCAACGCAGTTGTCGTTTCTGGTGGTCCCTTTGTTTGGCTTTCTTTCAAGTCTCTCGAAAGCGTTCAAAAGTCACAACGACTATTATCTGCACCTTACTGCCAAATAATGCTTAACCTGCTGACATTGTTCGTACCTTCATTTATGACTCTGAGGACTCGAGAGGAACCATTTTCATTAGGTGCTTTTGTAAATCTGGTCGTGTAGTGTGGACAAGCTATGTAGGTCTGTCGTAATCAGATGAGAGTAAAGTCTTAGCCTAGAACATGGTTAGGAAAGTTGTTTTCTGCTTTTCTGCGCAAATGGCAGTAAATAAATCTCTCAGGGGTTGTTTTTGTGTATAATGCAGCAAAAGCATTTTTATAGGGTGCAATTATACAAGAAACGTGTGAATGCCACGAATTGGTAAGACTATCTGTGTTTGTGTGTATACTGTGGCACCACAATTTTGTGTTGGAAACAAAACAGATGTGGGAGTGTTTGGTTGTGCTGGTACATTCAACTGAAGCGGTTGCCAATAGCGTTATTTTTAGTCTTAGCTTTTTTTTTTTTTTTTTTTAAGAAGTGCACAATCTTGTAGATTATCATTAAATTTGATCTACAGTAATTCTTTTCCTGTGTTGGTTTTCTCGGACTTTTTGTGGGTATGCATTGATGTATGCTTTAAACTCTATTTTGTAGCCTTAAGCTTAGATGCTCTGGGTTTAAGTAGGTTAGGTTTTTATTTTTTATTTTATTTTTTGCCAAATGCTTACTCAAGAATAAATGGAATTTTCGTGCCAAAAAACCACCCAAAACAATTTGATATAAAGTGTTACTGTTATTTCATACAACGTAGCCTATAAGCCAAAGTCTTATGCGCACATAGGACATCTAAATATGTCAGAAGTTAAATGTTCTCTACTTTCTCATTACACTTTTGAAGTGGTTGTGGCTGCCCCTGAAACAGCCCTAATCGTTGCATAATCCAAGAGGGCTGCATTTGGAGAGATTATGTTTCAGCATAACCTCAATTAAGTTGTTGATGTCACAACCCAAATCTGCTGTTTTGCTGCCTATTTTTCCCCCTGCTGACCACTTCTGCCCCCACGTCAACTTCAGTTGTTTTCTTAGTGTTAAAAGTACCTGAATGATTGAACTACTTGAAATGTTTAAATCAGCCAAAAATAGTATTCTATGCAGTATAGACACCATCAATGGCTCTAGAGAGGAGAAAGAGTGCAAACTTATTATTATTATTATTTTCCCCCAGACTATTGTGAGCATTTGTTTTTCTAATGGAGTACTTTCATGGAGCGAGGAAGACCCTGAGCAATGGCTTCGGAATGAAGGACTCTGCATTCGAGAGCCCCTGCGTTTCCCCGACCATGGTTCAGGGATTTCCCTGCCAGCGGCGCTCCTCAGATGACGGCAAGATGTCAGACTCCAAGACTTGCGGCACAATTCGCGTGTACCTCCCAAACCATCAACGCACTGTGGTGAGTGTACTCTGAAACAAGACTCTAAAAAAGGCCTAGAGACATGGGAGGACCTGTGTGTGTGTGTGTGTGTGTGTGTGTGTGTGTGTGTGTGTGTGTGTATATATATATATAGATAGTGTGTGTGTTACACATATGTACATATATTTTGCTCTTTTTTTTTTTTCTTTCTCAGGTAAATGTACGACCAGGCATGAGTCTTTATACTTGCCTGATCAAAGCATTAAAGGTGCGGGGTCTGCAGCCTCAGTGCTGCGCTGTCTTCAAGCTCCATTCAGGACAGAGGTGAGCTTAGGACTGTTTTCCTTTAAGAATAAAAAAAAAAAAAGAAAATTGGACCTTGCATATATCATACATCCCCCACCCATATTGGAGAGGATTTGTTCTTTTTTTTTTCCCCGTGTAGCAAAAAAGTAAGGATGGATTGGAATACTGATTCATTATCACTGATCGGGGAAGAGCTGCAGGTGGAGGTTTTAGACCACGTTCCTTTGACGACACATAACTTTGTGCGTACAGAAACTATTTACAATATCCTCAACTTTGAGAAGATGTTACTGCTTAGGCAGTGACAATATTTTTCTCTAATTTTCAGGTCCGGAAAACATATCTGAAGCTAGCGTTCTGTGATATTTGCCAGAAGTTTCTTTTGAATGGATTCCGTTGCCAAACATGCGGCTACAAATTCCATGAGCATTGTAGCACCAAAGTGCCCACGATGTGTGTGGACTGGAGCAATATTCGACAGCTCCTGTAAGTATATAAGAGTTTAATTTAAAAAAAAAAAGAAAAGAAACACGACTGAACCATCTGTGATTTACGTAATATTTTTTAAACACTGACTGACACTGGTAGAGCACCTTAATTATACATGCACATTAATAGAACAGGTTTATTTGGCACCCTAAACATGCTCTTTGCAAGGAAACCTTTAATGTAATTTAAAATTTAAATTGGTGTTGCTAAGATAAAAGGAAAATCAAGTTAGACTGATATAAGTCTGATTATGTCCAAGCTCATATATACATGGCTTTGAGTGCTCGCACTCTCAATAGACCCTTTTAATTTTATTTTGCATGCTAGCTGTAGGATATACTGTAATCATATAAAGATCCCATATCACTGAGAAAGAGGAAATAAGCCCTTGTACCAAGCAGCCAGTGTAGCCTATGACATTTACCTACTATTTGATTAAACACTTGCGCGTTTCCAAGCTGTGACTTGTTAACATTCTGCTCGTATCTTCAGGTTGTGTCCGACACCTGGTGAGGGCGGTGCCTCAAACCGACGTTTACCACGGTTTCCAAGGTGAAGTGAAGTTTTTGTTCTTGCTCCATCCACAATGCTCACAAAACCTAAAACACTCAGACTAGCCAGAGTGGCCATGATGGAGGGGGGATTGTTTTTGCTGAAGTAAGCCCTGACTTTCTATTGTTTAGCTTTTATTACTCTTTCACTCCTCTTGTCTAGAGTATTGTCTAAGTAGTTTTTGATGATGACATTGGAGCTGCTGTTGTGTGTTTTTTAAGAAAAAATTATTCCATGGATCATTGCAGTTATGGTTGAATATTGTAGAGAGTCAAACAAACAGAAGAAGAAAAAAAATTCATGTTTTTTAAATATATTTGTTGGTCACTGGATAATGAAATCAAGGTATTGGATGAGTGTACTCAAAATAAAGGTTGATATGTGTGGACAGGTTTCAGTGACCAGGACAGTTGTTTGTTTTTGTGTGTATTTATCATGTTGGAGTTCAGCACAATTGGTTTTTTTTTTGTTTTTTTTAAAGAATCCTTAATCTTAATTGAATCAAATCCTGCTTTTTACGGCACTCTCAGCTTTAAAGCTTACCAGTGCAAGGGCTAATGTAACAGGGCTTGAAAAGAATTGGTTGTTTCAGAAGCAAAAGAAAAAAGGTTTAAAAAAAGCCACACATACTCTGAGCTGCCAAATTAGCACTCCTGAAGTATCAAGTTGTTCCATGTAGAAATAAACTCTTAAGAAACAGATTTGTGCTGTTAAAAGGATTGTTCAGGAGGGATTGGTGCTGTGTGAAGGAGTGATGATCACTGCTCATCCTTGTTATTAAAGTGGTTCTACTGTCTAATAAAACATCAGTTGCAACTAAGTAACTCGAGGGTTGGCAAGACTTTTGGCTTAATTTAACAGTCTTCATTAGCCTGGGAATATTTAAACTTGCTGGAAATGGATATTAGATGATTTTATGTGAACACAGTAAGTCGGAGTACATTTAGATTGTTGGGGGATGATCTTTGGTTGGTGAGTTGCTCTTATACTATCAGCTTTGACAAAATAGTTCAAGGGGAAGATCACAATCATGAAGTACTTCCCCCATAAAGCTGTCTTTTCAGTTTTACATTTTGTTCTTACTATATTGTTTCAAATATTATGCCACATATTGAGCGTATTAATGGTTCAACCTGAATAAATAAATTGTGTTTGAATGAGGAAACTTTAAAGAAAATGACAGAAGTGAAACCAGCAGCACCCAGAGTCACCACATCCACCAGTTTTAAAGAAGTGACTGTCAACTTTTTTTATTTAACAGCACAGCCCAGCAATATTATGCTTCTCATGCCTTCAATGACACCACGTACCCACCCACACGCGGCGGTCTTTCCCTGAGGCAGCGCTCCACTTCTACACCCAATGTCCACATGGGTAGCACTACTCTGCCTGTAGACAGCAGCATGATTGAGGTAATCACACACCATGTGAACCATCTTCTGTACTTCTGCAGGTTAAGGCGGTCACTCCTAAAATATCTCATGCCTCAGTATTTTCTTTGCCTTACGGTACTTCTCGGGCATTCCTACCATCTTCATCTCACTTTTTCTATCTCCTTATAGGACATTCTTTGCAGAAGATTTCTCACTTTTCCCGGTCTTGGTGTCTGTATGTAAGACCCCCTTTCCGGAAAGGCATAAAATCTGATCTTTTTTTCCCCCCACTTCCCAAGGTAGATAAAAAGGTGTAAAAAGGATGTGGAAGGAAATTGGGAAACTTTTGCCTTTACCACAGATTATCATATTTATTCACTTGCTCTAAATAATGAAATGAAGCTGTATTGGAGAGGTTAGGGTTAGGATTTTGAGAAGATAAAATCAGGCACTACATTAAGGTCCAGTTTTAGAACAACTGAAGGAGCGGTTGAATAAATGCAGCTGGAGCCTTTGACGTCGCCCGTCGTGAGGCCAAAGAATCGGTCACAATTGTAAGAAAACACTGATTAAGTTTGTGTAAAGTGACATAAATACTTTTAACCATTCCTGCCTGCCATTTGTCAACTATAGTCGTAAGCACAAGAGCCGCACTTCACTCCAGGGATGAGCAGCGCTCATGGTTAAAACCCGTTCACAGATCGAAACAGCAGCTGGTGAGGAAGACTCGGACACTTTAAGCTTTAGGAACCACAGTGCTTTTATTTACTGCTCTGACACTGTACATACAGCTGAATCTGTCCAGCTACACTGTTCAAACCTTCCCAGTCAACTTCTCCACACATCGGCGCACCGCACACACTTTAATAACGGTATGAAGAAAGCAGACGGCACTGTCTCCTCCAGTATTATTGTTTTGATTTACTGATGCACACGTGTGCAATTAATATGACACGTCACATTTCACGCTCACGACATTGAATGGTGTTTGTTTGTTTTTTTTCTTTCTTATGTTTAAGGACACACATTTGTGGGATTTTTTTTTTTTGGTTTGCTTGGGCCAGTATGTAAAAACCAATGGAGTAAAATTGGTGACATACTTAAGTAAATGTTACAAAATGCCAGTATGCAAGCACTGTAGGACTGTTACACAAAAAAGTGATGTTCGAAAGCAGTTATTAATCAATCTAAACAAGTAAAATGAGAGAGCATTTCTCAAGGGTTCGCACTGAGGAGCAGCTGAGTCCTCTTTGGTGCGTCTCTTCATGACGCCAGCATGTGGGCAAAAAATATAGCACTTGAAAACATGGAAATACAGTTATTAAAACTGAGAATTTTATGCCTGCACAACTTCTCAAAAATGTCCGCATTTTTTATTCAAGTCAGGGGGAAGGTTTTAGCATTAAACATAATGCTAGCTCAGTTAGGTACATTTTACTTTTTATTTTTTGCTGTGTTCCAATGTAACAACTCAATGAATTGCCATCTGCATGTATTTTTTTATTACTCGTTTAAGATTCGTGCATTCAAGAATAATATTGTTAACATCACAGGAATGTGCAGAAACCGCTCTCTACAATGAACCAGCCGTTACCCTGGTTCAGCAACATTAAACTGGTTCAACAGCTTTCTAAAAGATGAGACAGACATTTATGACAGTCACTCTTTTTTTTTTTTTTTTGTTAATGGTTTCAAGACTGATCTTTAAGTCATTCACCTGAGCAGGGCTGAGAACATTTTTCTAATTCCACACATAAAATCTTATTTCAGAGTATTTGCTAACATATACAAGATTTGATTTCTGTTTGTTCAGTTCCTGTTTCTGCTTTGTCCCACCAGTGCTCGTACATACTCGAGCCGCTAGTTCTTCTTGAATACATCCTCACTTTCCTTTGCTCTGTCCCTTTCCCTTCTGTCTCCTCACATGCCTGTTGTTTTGTTCCCTACTTGGGAGTAGCTAGACTGCCTGAATACCTCTCCCAGCTCCTGGTGCCATAGATTCTGGCTGAAGAGGAAAGTAGGTATTGTGCACTTCTCCCAGTCTTTTGTTGAGGCCTCATCTGAGAGTCCAGAAAAGGTTAGAAAGCAAGAGTGTCTGTGTGGAGTCTAAATGGCATGCCTTATGGACAGGCTATCTGCATTCACATCTTCAAACTGTAGTCATACCATGAGTGGCAGCACAGCATGTGCTTTACTGTGTTGACAAGCTTATCAAACTCATCGTTTCCTTTTATTCTCTCTCTCCCCCTCACATTTTGTCTTCCCTTTCTTAGGATGCAATGCGTGATCATGATTCTGGTAAGTGCTGTACATATTAGTGCTGCATCACACCTCCTTTGTAACTTTCATCAGAAATTTCCCATTCTGAACATGGTTTCCTGTAAAAGAAAACCACAGTCTCTTGCTCTAAAAAAATGGAAAAATAACTCATCATGGTTATTGAAATACTATCTGCTACATTTACATTTAACTCTAAAAATAGCTTATTAGTTGGCAGCAATAATTTAACTCTCAACTTCATGAGACTAGTCATTGAAGCCCAAAAATGCACCAGCCAGTGTAGTCACCTTAAGCACATTGTGATCACTGTTATTGTGGCTTAGATAATCAGATCACATTTCATAGCCAGTTAATACAGACAACCCCTTAATTACAAGGAGCTGACATACTTTTCCCTCCTTTCTTGCCACTGTAGCTGTGTGGAAACTGATGCAAAGCAAGTGCTACACATGTAACTGAAGTCAATAGCTCTGCATCATTTATTTACCTGATACCCAGTCAAACTCTAAATAATATCCAGCGTGATAACTGGTTTTAATTTTTAAATATTGAAATCTTGTTTTTTTTGTTTTTTTTTGTTTTTTGTTTTTTTTTTGGATAATCTGAGTTTGTTTTTTGTTTGTTTGTTTGTTTTTTTCATGGTTCTGTTGATGTTGGTACATCTTCTGATAAGATAGCCAGTTTCTGAATCTCTCATAAAGAAAAGGTTAAAAAGCCTGCCTCAAATAGTTTTGTTAACCCTTTTGAAAGTGTTTGTGGAAATTTAGTGTAATCTGCAAAACAAAAATATAGTTAATGGTAATGGAGCACTGGCTATTAAAGTATTTTTGCATAAGAAATATTTAATTTTCAGGTTAAAGAAATGACCTTTATAATAAGTTAATGTATTGCGTTTACTGAATAATTCAGAGTCATCCTCCTTCCTTTATTCTCTAATTTATAAAGCGGGGAGTTCTCCCAACCAGAGCCCCACAGGGTGGTCTCATTCCCCAAACAAAGGTCATGCACCTTTGCAGCGAGAGAGAAACCCATCTTTTAACGCTCAGGAGAAAAATAAAATTGTAAGTTGTGTGTTTTCTTGTGTGCAGCATTCCATCCTATTGCATTTTCAAAATATAGGTTTATAATAAGCCATAACTTGTAGCTTGTTTGTCATTGGTTGTATCTTTTTGATTCTTGTTCACACAGAGGACTCGGGACAAACGAGACTCGAGTTACTACTGGGAAATTGATTCCAGCGAAGTATGCCTGCAATCCTGCATTGGTTCAGGCTCCTTTGGAACAGTATACAAAGGAAAATGGCATGGTAAGAATGCAGAGCAGAAGGGGCAGGGCGCTGGCAGAGGAAACACTTTCATTATGACATACCACACTTTCCATCTTGACACAAGTTACTGGTGTAAAAGTGCTTGGCGAATAATCTAGTGTATGTAGAGGTGGTTTTCATATGAGCTTTATGGATTCATTTTTTGTATCAAGGGTAATTAAAGATTGAGTATTTTTGCTCTAGGGGACGTGGCAGTGAAGGTTTTAAAGGTGACCGACCCCACACCAGAGCAGTTCCAGGCATTCAGAAATGAAGTGGCAGTCCTGAGGTAAGTAATAACTTAAATGTGTTTCTCTCTCTCTCTCTCTCTCTTTTTTTTTTGTCTTGTAATGTTGAAGTTTTTAAACTTTTGCAAATGGTTGAATTCGGTGAATCTTCTTCATTGCTGATTTTTATCTCACAGTATCTTCAGTATGTTTATTTCGTCTTCCCACTGCTTCTTGTTGCAGGAAAACCCGACATGTCAACATCCTGTTGTTCATGGGCTACATGACGAAGGACAACCTGGCTATTGTGACTCAGTGGTGTGAGGGTAGCAGCCTCTACAAACACATTCATGTCCTGGAGACCAGTTTCAAGATGATCCAGCTCATAGATGTTGCGCGACAGATAGCTCAGGGCATGGAGTAAGTTGGGAAAATTACCAGAAGCTTTTCTGATGTTAACAAATGAAAAACAAGATATCATCTTAATGTTTGCCCTCTTTATTTTAGTTATCTGCATGCAAAGAACATCATCCATCGCGACTTGAAGTCCAACAGTATCCTTTCCGTTTTTTTGTTTTTGTTTTTTTTTAATATTTGTACTTGAAGTATTAGGGGGAAAAAACACTTGAATCTTAAACATTTTTAGGATGTGTTTTTTCTAAGTGTGTTTTAGCTGTTATACCTTGACCGCAGTACAGACATCTTCTTGCATGAAGGGCTAACAGTGAAAATTGGAGATTTTGGTCTTGCCACAGTGAAGGCCAAGTGGAGTGGCTCACAGCAGGTGGAGCAACCATCTGGATCCATTCTTTGGATGGTTAGTAAGAGTATATAATATTTATAAATGAGCAGAGGATCAGCATTGAAAAACTTTGAGGTTAATTCTGCTACTGCAATAAGATGGCTATGTGATTATCTTTTTTTTTTTTTTTTTTAGTTTTGAGAGGAAAACAGACACTTTCATGCAAAGAAATGAAATAAATGATTGATTGAATCTGTTGTTTTTGACAGGCTCCTGAGGTTATACGAATGCAAGACAATCCCTACAGTTTCCAGTCTGATGTCTATTCCTATGGAATTGTCCTCTTTGAGCTCATGACGGGAGAGCTCCCATACTCCCGGACAGCAAACAGAGATCAGGTAAAGTCAGGTGCCCTGGCCACACAAGTCCAGCATTTTCTTGAAAGTTGTCTGAAATGGAACAAATATCTAAACTTGTGATTATTCATTTGAACCTTTATTCAACAGACACAAGTACACAGGACATTATTCTTCACTGACCAGTTTCATCATATTTACAAAATTTAAATAAATGTATATCTTGATGAATATACAGTCCTCCTCCTACCCCCAGCATCTGTGTTACTATGGGGATGCATCACTGTCCAAAGCATGAGTGACTGACATTATGTGTGATGCTACCACTGATATGGAGATGAATTTTGGATAGACGTGTGACCATCAGTGTGACATCTTTTCTTGGGAGGGTCATGATTATTTCAGCAGAAAAATGTCAGTCCTCATTGCGTAATGGCACTGTCTTCATAGACTGAGTCTGTGTGCATGCTTGGCTTGTTTTCTGTTCAGAACTGTCTTCTATTGACAATGTATAAAGAGAAGAATTGACCAACACCGACTGTTGAGAAAATAGAATCTGCAAGAGTGAACACAGATTCTTCTTAGGAAAATGCAACAGTGTTAAAAGATTAGAAGGATTATTAAATGAAAGGTTAACGTAATGATGATGAGCATGCCTTTCATAGTTTTTAGGGTGTGTTACTTGCATCAAATTGCAAATGTGCAAAATTTACAAAATGTAATGAAGTTGATCAGTTAAGAAATGAGTATTTGTCTTGTAATTGTGCAGAATACATACAACAAATTAACCAACAACAGTTTTTTCTTTCACAGTAGAAAACTTCCTCACTTTGAGTTTTTATGCGACAGGTTTCAATATTCTCCTAACTACTCCATTTGAAAATGAAATGGGTTTTATTTAATGCATTAACAGATTAAGTTAAAGGTTGTATGTTTTTACCACCTTGTTAGATGTGATTATATCACATGGAGCTGCAACCCCATAATGACATTTATATTGGCTCCAGTACTTGCCTGAGTTGGGGCATGAACCCAGCCTAGAAGGTGGTGAAAAGGCACTGTGTTGCTGTCTGAAGGGGGTTGAGAGCGTGGCCTAAGGTCCAACATGCAACAGAGGTGGACGCCACGGAGTCTCTGGTCTAATTTTGGATCCTGTAATATAACCCTGTGTGAGAAAACGGGTACATGGTTGCACATACATTGGTGTCATCGATGATTTTGTTTTGTCCCAGATCGACACGTTCTGTACAGATCTGAAATTTTGTACAGAATATGTACAAAGTAGCTTCATGATGTGTTATTATACCCTGTTCTCCTTGGTACCGTAGAATGACTTTGCACTCAGCTAATCTGGCGGGGACAGAAAGTACTCCTATCATCTTCTATCTCTGCAGCCTCATGCACTCATGCTTTCACAATAGCTGCAGTGTTTGAGATGACTGTCACCTTAGACCCTCTGGCCATATTTATAAAGTATCTGAGATGAGCTGCTGATTCACAGGATTGATCAGGTGTCCACGCACAGAGTTGGACTGACCTCAGTTGTTCAAGCTTAAACCTTTTCAGATTTCCTTTCCACTCAGAAACATCTCTCTTTGTGACCCTCCTTCTTAGATTATATTCATGGTTGGAAGAGGTTATTTGTCCCCAGACCTCAGTAAGCTCTACAAGAACTGCCCCAAAGCTATGAAAAGGCTGGTGGCCGACTGCATCAAGAAGTCCCAGGATGAAAGGCCACTCTTTCCACAGGTGATCTTTCTGTATTTTTACATGTCAAGCTTAACTCAGACAGTTTCTGTCCTGCTCATCTTTGTGATTATAATATCTTTTTTTTTCTTTTAGATCTTGTCCTCCATAGAGCTCCTCCAGCATGCTCTCCCTAAGATAAACCGCAGTGCCTCAGAGCCATCCTTGCACAGAGCCACTCACACGGAGGACATCAATGCCTGTACTCTGACCTCCACCAGACTGCCTGTTTTTTAAAGGCTCAGTCAGAGTTGCTTCTCCTCAAAAGTATACTAATTAGTCCAAGCATTTGGTGTGCTGAAATTATCTACGTAATGATGCTAGTATAGGTCAACAGATGTACATACAATCATATATTTTGACTAGCCAATGCTAGTCAAACATGTAAAGAAGAGAGAGAGGGAAAGAGGATCATCTGAGATTAACTATAGAAGGGAGTAGCTGATAATGCAATGCAAACATGAAGGGGTCAGCATAGAGGACACCCCTGCATGTATTATGAAGTATGCAGATGCTTAGTGTTGGCTTTATATTTGGTTTGTTGTAAATATGTGCACGCACACCTACCTAAGACAACGATGAATGGACTTTGAAGAAAGCTCAGGTGACACGTGCGTCTGGATGTGGATTCTGCAACTTGAAGCACACCCTTTAACAAGCCTCACTGGTTTCTAATGAAAATGACTTTTAAAGCTCACCTGCCTTAAGAGGAAACAAATCCTGGACTAAAGTCCTGCACAACTTCACCTCCTTTGGTTGTCACAAAGCCTTTGGAAGCAGTTCGTTTAGTTGCACAGTAGCTGATTTTTGCATCGTCTTAAATGATTATGGAGTAGACATGGGAATTTTTGTCTTTTTTTTTTTTTTAAATGTTTAGTTCTTTTAATTGTCTTTATTTTGGAGTCATTTTGGATGAATTAAAGTCTGAGTGAGTAAGGCCATGGAAATCTGCACATAGTAAAAGTAAAGGTTTAAACTGTCTATGCAGTGGTTTCATTATGTTTGAAAGGTGTCTTAAATATTTTAATTATCTTGAAATATATTTGCATTTTGGTCAGTATGGTATTTTCAGTTGGACAAAAGGTGTCTTACTGATGGCGTGTTTTAATGAAAATAAAATAGATTTTTTTTCCCCCTTTCCAAAGTAGACTGCGTGGATCGTCCGTGTTCTTGTTACTGAAACAAATCAGTCAGCCAGCACACTTATTGATCATGTAAACCATTTAAACTTCATTATCAGTGTTAAACCAGTACAGCCTCTGTTCTCGTTCACTGACATAGTAAAGTCCCACGCATGTGAAAGACTTGGTAGCAGGGTGTGATGTTTCCAGTAGCACTGGCAACGTGGTGAAACCTCGCCAGGGATCCGGAGCAGACTCTCCACGGTGGATTCCCTCCGTGGGCTGACTCCTGCTGGCAGCCCCACAGGAACAAACGGCCACTCGGCAGGGGAGGGACCCACGGCGGCGAGGGACGCGACGGTTGGGTTTTGTTTTAGCATAAACAGACACTGTTCAGGCAGCACCGCTACGTGTTAACGTTTACAGTAAATATAGAGATGTTTGTAATTGTATGAATACGGGTAAAAGTGTTTTATATTTATCCTCTGAATCTATACCACTTTAAAAAAAAAAAAAAAGTCCACTGCAAAAGAGCCTGTCATGAAAAATGGCGCATTACAAAAAGCCTCCAGTCAACCACAGTTCGTCTATTTTTGTAACTGCGCTGCAGTACGTGTTTATCTGCTCAACATCTGAGAGGTGAGCAGATAAACGCTCCACCCCCGTGGCGTGTAACAGCTCCATCTAGTGGGTCTTTCCACAGATACTGTTTAAAATGCAACTGAAGATGAATTGACTCCAGGCTCCTCTTCATCACCATGTACACCTCTCTCCACAGTTTTTGGTGATTTGAGTGTAACATCTCATTCACTCTCAGATTCAGACTGTCCACTTTACCAACTTGGTTAAAAGACATTTGAATGGCATCCTCAGGTCTGAATGCAATTAATTCTATAAGACTGGAAAACGTCTCTGTTGCAGTGTTTGTGTGTGTCTTGCTGGGAGAAGTGTTCAAGCCCTTTTGGACTGGATGGTACACGCAAATTTTCAGGTCTCTCCAGGGTTCAGGATCAGCCTCTCACTGAGGCACTTCAGAACTTTCAGAGAGATTTCCTGGAAGTGTCCATGTTTCCTTGATTTAGAAGAAAAACAGTTTCATATTTTACTTTACACCTTCCCCTCTATCCTAATACTCTTGTTGTAGAGGATCACCACAGCATCATTCTGACAGCATGAATCAGAGGGGTTGAGAGATGTTCAGTGGGGCCACAAGATATGCAAAAAAAAAGTTATATAGCCCTTCATTACCTTTTAAAAATATTTGATAATTTTACTCACTCTGACTTCAAAAGTTGTTCATTTTTAGAGGGAAAGAACAATAAAAGGTTGAGAGCTTTTAATTTAATCTTTATCCAGCCTTGATGAAAACTGTTTAAGTTGCGTATATGTAAAGTGGAATTACAACCTCTGATTTTAAATATTTAGGTTGATTTAAAAATTCATGTCATGAATTAATGATATGTCAGCTTAATGAAGTTATTATACACCCATCTTTGTGTTTTAGGCCTGCAACACACGAAAAAAAAAAAAAAAAAGGTTGGGGCAGTAAAATTTTTGGCATGTTGCTGTTCCTTCTCACAACACAGTAGAGTGGTGGTACTACTACTAGTGGTGGTAGAGAAATGAGGTCTAAAACACATTAATGAATATAACTTAACAAGTAAAATGAAGCTGAAAGGACCAAACATGAAATATCGTGAGTTTTTCAATCTACATTGCAATAAATATAAAAGCAAATTTAAGTAACACCCCCACTATCACCCCCGCCCATACCTTTTGAACTTTTCTGGTTTAACCACGTATAGGGAAGTTAAAAAAAGAGATTATATTTATGTCAATATTAATTTCATTTATTCTGATAAATATATATATACTAGAACATACTGATAATTGTGACGTGACACGATGTAAAATCTGTGCCAAAGAGAAGGAACATGTGGTTCGGTATGTAACCATAGTAACGCAGATACTGCATACCGCTTGGTCATAGAGTCCACCACCAGATGGCAACATAAACTGTGTGTGTTTGTCTGCTCAATAATAATTTCTAGTTGATCATCTAGAAATAACTAAGAACTATTATCATAATTGATTAGTTGTTTTGGGCTATGCCCCCTTTGTATTTTTAATGAGTTTTATTTAATCCAATATTTACAAAAGAAAACAAAGGTGCAAAATTGTAACAGGGAAATCTGCCATTTAAGAGTTTTTCAAAGGCAGGTGTAAGTTTGATGGATTTTATTTTTTTATTACTTTTTGTCAAATCAAAGAAAGTTGAGATGGAGGGACATATGTCTGTCTTGCTTGATAAAACTATTAAACAGCTATCCAGTGTTTGCTCTGAAGAAGATGATGGTAGTTGCAGACTTTTTAACATTCATTATTTCCTTTTAGTTCCATGTTTCTTCTGTGAAAGTAATGGATATTAAAACTAAAGCTTGTGCTATACTGTCATATCTCTATGTTGTATTGTGCAATAACTGAGATTCAGAGGTCTTAGGGTTTATGAGGTGTCATCCTTGTACTCAACCTTCATTATGGGATGGAAGGGCTTGTCTTCTGCTGTGGTCTTCAGCAGATGCTCAGTGCTGTGCGGCCCCCGTGGAGCACAAGTTGTTTCATGTAGTGCAGCAGCTTTGAGGAGGCCTGGGAGGAGTCTTCACCAAGGATCATCAGCTAGAACTTCAAAAGCCCACACTGCCTTTGCTCTAAGCTCTTCAGTGCATTTAATTAGCTTAAAAAAAGAAACAACACTGTCTGGAGATCTGACAAATACATCTTGTTGAACAGATTATAACTTTGCTTGGTGATGTTTTCTGAAACAAAAGAAATCTGCTCATAGAATGTGGACATTTTCTAAGATAAAACACCAGAATGGTTTAGCACATCATCCAGTGCCAGTATTTCAAACAGCCATGCAAACTTGTACTCCCACTGCAGCACAGGAGAGCATCTGGAGTCATGTAAGTGAATCAGAATAAGTATTTGACAGATGTTAGCAGGTCTGACCAGAGCCTCATGTACTGAAAGATAATGAGTGCATGAACGTATCTGCAAAAAGCATCTACCACAAACTTTGAACTTACTTGATGATTTATAAACACATTTGGTACTGTATACCTACCATATATGATCAAAGATTTTTAAAGTCATGGTATAGATGTGAAGTTCCATTTCTTTGAGGTATTAATGAAATTACATACTTTAGTCAAACTATCCAGACATGAAGCTCAACAGTTCCTACTTCAACTTCAACCATTTCTTCCATGTGCTTTTCAAAGCGCTTAGTTTCATTGCAATGGAGAGAACAACTTTAATCCCATTCACAACCTACTTCTGCAAGTGTATTTCTTTTCAAATTGCCATTTCAGCTTTGACTTATCAACTTCTGAAGTACAGAAAATGCAGAAAGATGTGAAATTGGGTGGAGATAAAGCTGGGGAGACTGGACAATTCTATACTGATCTGTGATGTCACAGACCTGGACTAAAACACCTATGCATGATATGTATTCAGGATTGGTTTTTTTTATGAGCCC
>JAOWBL010000022.1:12057784-12080007 GCA_028564865.1 Zenarchopterus dispar
GAAAGAAAGAAAGAAAGAAAGAAAGAAAGAAAGAAAGAAAGAAAGAAAGAAAGGAAGAAAGAAAGAAAGAAAGAAAGGAAGAAAGAAAGGAAGGAAGAAAGAAAGGAAGGAAGAAAGAAAGGAAGGAAGGAAGAAAGAAAGAGAGAAAGAAAGAAACAAACAAACAGAGGAAGAGAGAAAGGAAGGAAGAAAGAAAGAAATCCTTTTTAATGAAACATGATCATAAATTGAACATAACAAATGCAGACAGAGGTTTTAAAAATAGGGATCGTCAACTGAATACCTATCCAAATGGAAAACCATCACTTAATACTGTCAGCTTCTCAACAAACGGGAACATGACTCATTTATAAATAAATGTCAATTTGTAAAGTGAATGATGCAGAAGAAAAAAAAGACTCTTCCAGATAATGAAAAACAGAAAATCTGACACTTTGTCTTAATCTGGCAAGCAGACAAGCTCTGAAACATTACACAACACATTCAAAAGTTTTACTTTTAAAGATGAACCTGCTCAAAGTTTGCTGAGTGCCTCTCTGGAGTGTGATAAGATATGTTAAAATTAGGTCAAAGTGTTTGAAGATTATCAAAGGTTTTATGGCCTGTGATTCAGCACTTCTTAAAGGCAGACAGCATAATCAGTGTCTGGAATAAACCCACCCACCCCTCTGTTATCTGGATCACAGCTAAAGAGGAAATCTTCGAATGAAATTTAAGAAACACCGCTCAGTAACTCAAAACCACATAAGGACTGTAAGCGTTTGAGTTTTGTTTTGTTATATGTAAGAAACGCTGGGGGTTTGGCTCAAACAACGTTAACAGTAGTAACTGCAGGGGTAAAATGAGGTAAAAAAAATCCTGTCTATTTCCTTTACTTTTTGATACTTCACTCTTAAACTAACAGCATCTATGACATTGCAGCAGACACTTAGCATTAAAATGTAACTGCTTCACCAAAACAGAATTTGGAGGATAACATAATTCTGGATCACTTTATCACCACGTTTTATTAGCATATTATGAGGTCTGATTTCCTCCTCCACTTAGATGATCTGTTGTCACACACCCTGCTTACTTAGCAGTCAAAGCTGAATTATTAATTCACGACCTTATTAAACCATGAAACCAAGCACTAAAATATGGATCTTGTTTGAGATACTGAAAGAAGAATTTTGCACAGAGATGAATCTGTGTCACAAAAACAGCATGAAACCCATGAGCCCCATAGTGAGATGGGTAAGAAAGACAAGCTCCTGAATTGAAGGAGTTTTCCTGCAGATAGCTTACTTGGTTGAGGATGTGCCTTATGTATGGAAACCACAGTCCTCATGTATCTGGCTCAGGTTTGACTCCTGGCCTGTCTGCCCTTATTTCCTCTCCAACTATTATTAAAGGTCACAAATATCACAAATCTTTTTAAAAAGGACATTTTCCCTCTCCACTGCACTGTATTTGATTTCATTGGATTATAACTGTAATAGATTGAGTGATAATAGGACTGAACAAGACTGCATTTAAACTAGACATGGATTTAACATTTTCTGTAATGTGGTTTGAGATAACATTTCTTGTGAATTTTTCCTATGCAAAACAAAACTATTTGCACGTGGCCCTGCAATGGATGGGCCTTTCACCCCAAGAGAGGTGGGATAGGCTTCAGCAGATCCTGTTACCCTGAGCAGGAATAAGAGGGTATAGGTGATAAATAGATGAATATTTAGACATTCACTTTTGTAATCTTTGGCACTGAGTATTGAAAAAATAGCATTATGCAATTGATCACTACTCCGAAGAGGGCAACTAAATTCAAAACACAAAGCAGAGAAGCTACACACTGAGGCTAGAGGTGATTTTTCAGTGCCGCAGATTCATATGCATCAATATCTGGTGCCAGCTCAAACTATATGTGTAACCTGATTGAAATGGATTTACTATGGTTGTGTCTCAATTTAATGATAACAAAACAAAACAAAACAAATATGGAATGCCATTTAGAAAACTAACTAAATAAAACAGACAAAAACAAATGGATGGTTAAAGTATTGCACATAAACTGGTAGAAAATAATATTTCCAATTAGATGATTTACCCCAGAGCTTGACAAACTGGCGTCCTCGATGAATTTTAATGTCTTATTACTCTGACTGCAAGACATTCACTGAATCGGGCTAATGTTTGCATACGATTAAGTTCACAGTAAAAGCAAAGTTTACCCTGTTATCAGAAAACTGCCTAACACAGTGCATTTTGTAAATGTATAAACATTAAGTAAAAGTCGTCTTGCTCTCTTTACTTTGAATCAAATTTCATTATGCAGAGGGTAAGGAGGCAAAGCATCTCAGCCATTAGTGTTAGAAGTATTACAGTGTGCCATCTGGTCCCTACTGCCATAAGAGCTGTATATAACTCTGCATAGCTGAGCTAAACAGGCCTGTCTTGACTGGCAGCTTCATTTAAACAAGTAAGATGCTGGCTGGATGACAGAATGTGTCTATCTATTCTGTGGTGGAGCCAAAAAAAAAAAAAAACAACTCAGTTTTATATGCACATAATTTAAGTACAACTTCCTACATAACAAAGGTCAATTGTTAGTTTTGCATCCACATAACATTTTGGGGCTACTGACAATTCATATTACTTTCTGTATATATTGCATGAACTAAATAAATACAATGGGATAATTAGGAAGATTTAGGATTTGATCTGATAGACAGATGGTTGTCATGACTGAGTCTGCCAGATACAATTAGTCTGTAAAGATCTTTCCTAATTTCATATGGACCCACCAGGTCTCATTACTCTGGCTTTCATTTGCAGCAGCAGGGAGAAGGATGCCTCAATATTACCTGTCATGTGGTGAAATACAGCTAAAAAAAAAAACTCACAGGAAGAATTAGACACTTGGCAAAACCTCAGTAAAAATAAAGAGACATTTCATCTTCCTAAGGCCTTGCCAACAGCTATAAATTTTAGTAGTTTCAGGCCCACTAAAGAAAAAACTGAACATAAAGTACGCATTATATAAAACATATGAACACTTTTACGCTTTTCTCTCAACGCCATTCTCAGCACTTTTTTGGACTCAAAACAGCAGCATTACAGACACACTAGATAAGCAGATAATACACTGTGTAGACGTGTAGACCAAAACTGATTTTTTTCCCCCTTGCCAGAGTGACTGGGTGAAAGGTCTTCTAAAAAAACAAAAAACAAAAAAACAACCGAAGGAAGCCAAACCTAGTCAAACATGTACAACCTGCTCAGTGATACAGCACAGCTATGAAATATAGATGCAGCACTCACACAGAGGACGCCCTTTGAATGAATTATTTTAGCATATCTGCCAAATGTCTGTGGAGTATAAGGAAGAGAACATAAACACGAGAAATAAATCCAAAATCGAATAAATGGATATAATGTAAGAACAAGAAATTATATAACAATTTTGGATAATATAGTTTGTAAAATACCTACAAATAGAACATGGTCCTCCACTATGATAACTATTTAAGGATTATGTTGTTTCTGTCCCACATCTGTATGGCAGTATCAGTGTATCAGAATGTAATTCCTATACATTAACGGCCTTGTTTTCAATCATAACTACATCAAATAAATACATGGGGCTGCCATCCACCCTGCTGATGACAGACACATTAACAATTATTACATTTGTGGCAAATCTGGTATGCAAATCAGTGTATGAACACACACTGCAGCCAAGGCACTAACATTTCTACAAGCTGCAAATGACATCTTCAACCATTACATGAACTATTAGACACGTTGCAACATATTGCTCAATTACATTATATTACAACCAATAGACACCATTTAATGAGGATTATTACTTAAAAAGGTGCAAAAGGTATTACTTTACATTCTTCTGAAAATTCATATCATAGTGCAAGATATGGTGAGCTTTTCAAATGTTTAAAGTAGAAGATATACACTGATTTATGTCTGTTTTTACAACTAAATAGGTAAGCATCCTACTTTCTATCGGAATAAATCTATTTAAAAAAACAAAACTGTGTATCCAGCACACATTACTGTGGAAAATATGTCAGCTATCTAAATAAATCAGAAACTAAGTTACTATATTTTAATATCTGTCAAGTGATGAGTTTCTAAATGTTTTTTCTCCTCTGAATTTGTGTGTTTGTTCATTGACAGACATTCTTGCTGCAGAAGACTGACAAAGCTCTTGTTTTAAGCCATTTCTGAACAAGATCCCCCCAGACAGTGACTGCCATTACACTGGCTTTAATACACCAAATGCACTCTCGTTAATGGTACGCTGGTCTTATTTGCCAGGAGGCTGAGAACCATTGATATGTTGATGTTATTTATTTATTTTTCCTCCTCCCTTGTATTTGCCATTGGTGGAGCCCATTGCACCATGTGTAGCAATCACTTACATTAGTGTTTGTGCAATAGATGTCACGTGATATGCCATCAGTGAGCAGGGGGGAAACCCCATTGAAGGAGGGAAAGCACTGCAGTGCTTAGCCTGCTACCCCACAATTAAAACGCCTTTCCCAGTCCTGCACAACCTGTGGCACAGCAATTTTCAAATATGGTGAAATGGTTCATGGTAACACAAGCAACCATTTTAGCAAATGAATTGATTTAACACTGCATTCTATCATGCAGTTAGGAAAAGCTTCAACTAAAATGAAAAGAGAACAGAGGAAAATAAAAGTCCTCCATCTTGGTGTTATGTCATTACTGAGGATGTCACTGCTGAGAATCAATACAGCAGATTTCTGTATGTATTGACTACCTCTGAATACTGGCTGTGGTGTCAAAGCAATACAAGAGCCGCTGTATAAACCCACAGGGAGCTTGACAGAGATAAACCATTGTCCAACTGAGGTAACCAAAGCAACCAAGAGGAGCCAGTTCACATCAATGATTAAGGAAAAAAACAAAACATAGTGTACAAATAGTGTATATTTAACTATTTTTAAACTGAGCAATGTATTATCTTACCACTCCTGTTGTGGTTCATCAATCACAAGGAGAATCTTAAACTTCTTAGGAGTCGTGACTTGGGTCTGCTCCACGAGCCCTGCTGATGCCGCTGTCTGCTTAACGACGTTTGTGATAGAACTAAAGAAACCAGCTCCAGTCGACTGCGCTGGCTGAGGTTTCCTCTCTGGAGCAGGGGAAGTGGCAGGAGGTGTTGGCCCAGCCGTAGGAGACTTGGCAGGGGCGGAGGAAGCAGGTGGAGGAGGCTGAGCTGGGTCAGGCCGCTGGAGGTCTGTCATGTACCCATTGGGAAGGTTGGAGATGAACGTGCTGTCTGAGAGACGCCGACGCAAATAATTCATGGTGAGAGACGAGTCAACAACCGCTGGCTGTGGAAAGTTATTCTGCAGAGCACTCCTGGTTCTGAGGCTGAGGCTGTGTGGCAGATAATGGCCGAGGTTTCAGTACAAACTCCTAGCGAATGTATTCCCTCCCAGCTTTGTGGAGCATCCTCACAGCTCTCCCTCACTGGCAGTGACGCTACAGTCTCCCGCAGCCAATCCCCTTACCGAGTACTCTCCTCCAGCATAGCAAATGATGCTCTGCTGTGCCTCTCCTTCCTCCTCTCGTCTCTCTCGCTCTCAATGGCAGGAATGACTTCCCTACCCCTCCCCCATTTTCCACTGCTTCAGAAGCGTCATCTTTTTTTGAACCACAGTATGAAAAGTAGAGGGGTTTCCAGTCGAGGTGCAAGAGGGTGTACCGAGTACTACATGACTGTAGCGTTACTCCTGCTCCCCTTTTTTGTGCAGGATTCTCTGCCCTCTGTCTATGCACAGCATCTCTGTGTGCAGACCCCATGCATGAAATCTAAAATGGCTGTTAAGACTAGTGGGCAGTATGGACAGAGAAACAGCTTCAGCAGCCTCAAGCCACACATGCATACATCATCATTTTATAGGCATTTCTTTTTTATTCATTAATACTTTTGAAAAGGTGAATAAAGGTAAATAATGTAAATAATGGCCTTCTGTATGGATGAATATTTTCAAAAGGCTTGGTAAACAGATCAATAAATCAATAATTCATAGTACACACAGGTCACCACAAATCTGGGCAAGAGTCAGCACAGGTTAACTTGGATATTTCCAAACTGAAGCATTTACATATTTGTAAAATAATCCAATGATTTATATAGATATATTCTGAAGGAGTTAAACTAATGGGAAACAATGTTATAGTTTTCAATGTGCTTTAGAAATCTGGCTATCAGAGGCTAATTCATAGGGTTAACCTGATGAAATCCTTTGATCTGTTGGATTGTAGGTGATTAAAAAAACATTGAAAATTTTTTGTGCAATAAAGTTTCTTGCAAAGAAAAAGTAAAACCTATAGTGCATGTACATACAAGATAAATACAGACCATAGAATGTATATTTTAGTATAAATAATGGGACTTTTTAGGTTAAAAAGTGTTTGCACAGCTGTATCACTGCTCTCATACTAATTCACCTTCAAGCTAACTGGCACTGGAGGTCCAGCTGATCAATGTTTTCAGTTCAGAAAAAGTCCTAAGTGAGTGAAATGACTAAATAGAAGCAATGATGAGAGCAGGTACAATTCTATAAATGATGAGGGGAATGAACGTTTCAGTGTTTCACTCATTAGCTCCTTTAGACAGATTAGAGCATCATTTATGAAAGGAAGAACATTTTTCTGTTGCATGAACCTTGCAGCTGCAACATTCACAATGACACGTGTAATGATGATTGTGATTCATGCATATAAATGTTAGGAGTGAGCGTGAGCAGCCTGTGGCAACATCTTCCACCTTTGTGGCTTTTTCTTTTTGTTTCTAATTACTAACTATGGTTTACAAAGGAACATTTTATACTATACTTTTTCTGATACTAGTACAGTATTCATAAGATGTACTGTGCTTAATGATCTTTTCTTTTTAAATTTTCATTTTAAACCTGTATTTTCACTGCTGTAGACCCACTACATAGCTAAGTGTGTTCAGACTCTCCCCACAGTGCTTCCATCTTTTCCTAAATCTTCACAAGCGTCCCCTGCCATCTTTCCTTAACCTTATGATATTTTCCAATGTGGCCAATGAAAAGTGCTCAGGAAAAGACTGCAGCACAGTAATATTTTAATGTTTTAATCTCATACTTATTAATAGTTTGTCTTTGTGTGCCTGTGAATGACTGTAGGGACTTCAGGTATTGACTTAATTATGTTTTAAATATATTTTTATTTTAAAAACTGGCTTCTAACACTGAAGTGGTTCCCAGTATTTTCATTGTTGATGGATATGACTCAGGATACGACTGTGAAAGGTATCAATGAACTCAACACAACCAAATTGTGGCATAAAGCAGATCCCTGGTGTTTCCTTCTTAGGATCTGGACGGTGCTGGCCTTCCCAATTGTTTCCAGGTCACTTTCCTCAATTTTAATAACTACTTTAGAAGAAGTGATGAGACAGAAGTGTACACGTTGTTGTGTTCACTTTTTAAGATGTTGTGAGTCATTGGTCAACCTGATAAGTTATTTTTTAAAAATCCCCATTGTAAGCATGTTTCATCAAATATTATTTCTAAAAACATTTGCAATATTTAATTTAAGGTTATTTACAAAGCTAATATTCCATCCATGAATCATCTATATCCACTTCTTTCCATCCAAGATCTTCACTAATTCAGGATTATAAAGTTTCCAAGTAAATTGTTGTGTTGATGTTAAATGACACATTTTAAGATGAAGATAACTCATGTGAGACAGATTAAGGGTGTTAATAAAACCCAAACACTTTTCACAGAAGAGTAAAGACTGCACACAATGTCTGTTGAACTTTATAATCTACAGTCGTAAAAATAGCAAACACCTCTGACTAATTCTCCTAACTCCATGAACATAATTTTCATTTTACAAATGTTTGCATCAATTATAAGGATAAAACAACATGGGAGTTTTAACAGCCTCTTTGTAGAAGTCGTTTGCTCTGAATATTGTTTGTGTTAGTGGGACACCAGCTGGTAGTTTTAGTGTAGAGCACATTTAAAAACCACCTACAGCTCTGTTCAGCTCTTAAATCCACAACTCGTGTCTGTGACAAGATGATCCACAAGACAGTAAAATCTGGCACCCACCAAAGATTCAAGGGATATTTTATTTAGCATCTGTGTGACATAAGTGTGACTGATGCGCAGAGAAGACTCATTTATGACATCAAACAACTCGTTACGATACAGCTAGAGTGAACATTTACAATAGTTTTAATAATGTATTCTACATCATAAATACTGCTGGATGTAAAATGAGTTCATTTCATTAGCTTAATATAAAAGGGTTCATACTAAACGAGCATTTCTCTGAACGTGTCTCCTTGTCTCTCCGCTAGGGCTGCTCCTCTTTTGTTTGAGAGCTGCCGTGAAGCAGAAAAAAGAGACAGGCTGGACTAAACATGGTGTTGTCGACTTAAGAACAGTTTTTTTGAACGTAAGTGAGTATTGTTGGGTGGTTACGTTACGTGTCCTTGATATTAATAGTTTTGGAAAAGAAACCACCTAATATAATTCTTTTTATAAGTTGTCAGCGCCGTGTTTTTTTCCCTTTTAGCCTTGAAGCTACTTGACTACGAAGTTAGCGACTTAGCTAACGTTAGCTTGTGTCGTGGACAGAGTTAAAGTTGTATATTTGCCGTGGCGACTCTTGTAAACACGCTAAACTATAGTTAAAATATACTTTAACCTAACTGTAAAAGTATCACAGTGTTTTCTCAACGGTATCTCTTACGTGTTAACGCTAGTTAGCGTAGTGGCGGTTAGCTCCGTGCTGCTAATAGCCCGTGGGTGTTGTAGCAGTAGTTAACCTCAATGTCAAGGCGGATTCAAATAACTGCCTAATGACGAATGTCTTCAGCTTCAAATAAAGACACATTGTCTTAATCAATGATTAATATGTAACGTGCTATTTTCTCTTTTCTTTAGGGTACATTAGCTGTCTTGGGTGGTGTAGCCTGCTGACATCAGTGTTAGCAACTAGCCTGTTAGTGTAAATGCTATGCACTAGAATGGACCTGTTGAACTCTCAGTTCCTGGACAAGATGAACAATAACATTGGGAGACTGCACTACGACGGTTAGTTTATTATTATACATTTGTTGTAATATGGTTTTCAGTTCTGTGTATATGTATAACATCTTTGTAAGCATCAGCATTGTGGGTTCCTACACAGTATTTTTGGGTTGTATTATCCATTACTCTGGCAAAAAAGTATCACAAATACTAGCTGCAGTTTCATAACGTAAATTGGAGTCTTTTGAATAGTATTTAATGCAAATGCATGTTTTAAAATAGGCAGATGTGATTAACTGAGTGCAAAAACAATAATTTAATTTTTCTTTGTTTTTTTTCCTACCTGATTAAATGCCCCCAAATGTTTTTGTAGAATATTTTAACCTTTTACTTCCAATAATGTGATATAAGCCTAGTGGTTTCAGACATGGGTTTGGGTGTGGAGGACCCAGCTTCAATTCCCCAGGTTGGTACAAGAGGTGAAGCACTTTGGACCCCTGAGCAAGGCGCTTAACCCAACAGCTCCCTGGGCACTGGAGTAGCCCACTCTTACAACTAGTTACACTATATATATATATATATATATATATATATATATATATATATATATATATATAGAGCTAAAAAAATCAAAATCTCAGTTATTTGAAAATTATTTTCCACTAAGTTTTTAAGGAATCTGCATTTATCAAATTCAAGTTAAAATGCCCAAATGTCTCCTGTAAAATTAAATTGTTGACTAAATAAAATTCTTTAGGGCCAATGGACCAAATGCTGGTAGAGCTGCTCAAATGATCTCTTAATTGGTTTTGGCCAGAAACACCAGTCTGACTTTGGTATTGCCTGGGAACGACTCACCTGTTCCCAAGAGGCATCCATGTCTGAAGTGTGCATGTTATTCAGAGCAGAAGACAAAATATGTGTCAAAATAGTATGTATATATTTTATTTCTCAATTGCACTGTGTTTGTGATGTGAGCCAAAATTGAACTCAGGATTATTTGGATCAATTACACAGTCCTGATTCAACCTCCAGAATGTTGATGCCATTTTGTGGCAGTGATGTGGTCTTATTTCTTAAAGGGGCAGGGATGATTATGGTTTTATTAGTTTCATTTTTATTTATTACTGCTCATGCATAACATTTGTATTTATTGTATTTTTTTAAATGATATTTTTGTGTTCATCAAATTGAAACTGTTAGTGTTTTACACAGTGTCAACTTGTAGAAAGCGTACAAATTAACTTGTGATGCACCAAATACAGGAGTCTTGACTGAAAACACTTGTTCTTTACTTCATTTTAGGCATAGTTATTAGTATAATCAAAATTCTGAAACACACCAAGTTCCAATCTTTACAGCTGTTCAGAAAAATAATCATAATCTACTTGTTAGTCAGGGTCTGATCTCAAAACATTTTTCATTGTAATTAATTACAAATGTATTAAACTGTAGTCAAAAACAAAATAATGTGCTGTAAATATGTTTTGACATGTAATTCAATGATTTATTCTACTGATTTCTTTGCCACAGATGAGTCCAGGATGCCCTCCCTGTCTGCTTCCATAACTGGGCCTCCTCCGCACTGCCCAAGTAAACGAAAGTATGGCGACGAACAAATGGAAGACCGAATCAGTTGTGATGATGACCATATGACCAAAATGAGTCGCCTGATTGCTACCCAGCTGTAAGCATATTTTTATTAATATCAGCTGTGATAGTCAAAATTTAATTTAATTTTGGTAAGGCTAATTGTGTGCAAAGTGTTATAATTGCTCCACATTTATTCACCCTTGTTTATATTGCAAGTAACATGCCGTTTCAGACAGATTACATTATTTGATGGCATGTAACCATGTGTGGTCTAACTGTTATACAAAAGAAACAAATTAATGCTATCCCTGAACTGGCCTAGATGTTGCTTTTTCATTTCATATAAATCCATTAAAAAACTCAAGTCAATTTTCTTCCCATAGTTAATTGATTTGTGACAACGTTATCATGGTATTAGTCCTTATATTGTCAAAAGGTTTCACACAGTTATTGAGAAATGTTAGAAAACAAATAGCCATGCGAATATGTTTCATCAATAATCACTTTTAAGTTTTGTCTGAGTGGAAATTTACTGAAGGCATAAAGTAAACCCACACTAATGTTCAGTAAATGTGGCAGTCATTAGCCTTGATTACTTTACTGTAAACATAACTGGATAAAACTTAAGGAAGAGATTTAAATTTAAAAATAAGGTGTTACTCCTATATTTGTCAAGTGTTTTACATGTCCACGTTTTCAGATGCCAGCTAAAAAATACCACTCAGATTGGTAAGTTGTTGAGGTGCTTTTTTAGATCCTGGAAATACTATTTTGTGCCTATAAACTTCACACCAATAAATAGTTTATGTTTAGTACTTGTCTACTCCTCCAAATAGGATTATGCAGAAAGCTTTTATTTTTCTATGGAAGTATGTTGCACAACATCACTAAAAAAACAAACAAGCAAACCAAAAACAGCATACTATTGTTTTCAACAGCAAGAAAGATGGCACACTGAAAAGTCCAACCCCTGTCGATGGTTCATGGGTTACACTTTTCTTAGACATGCAACTAGCCTGTTATAAATTTTGTGTGAAGATGTTAATCTGTGTGGTATATGATTAATTTGAAATACTTTTGTCAAGGGCCTGCCCCACTGCTGGAAATAACCGTAATGAGCACTGGAGCCTCAGCCACAGTGGAGTGGAACATATGACTTCTTCCTCTAATGGTATCCATGGAAACCACCTGTATGCATCCATTTCTGGCTATGATGCAGACCAGCCACTGGCCCTGACCAAAAGCAGCCATGACATTGGAATCAGCAAAATAACAAAGTCTGTCATAAATGGCACTGTGGAACGACAGCAGGTAAACATTAATGATTAAATTATCTTTGATAAGTTAGTTGTAAACTCAATTCACTGTGTAAGCTGTTTTATTCATAGTATTTAGCTTATTGTACATGTTTTCCCTTTGCAGAATCGTCCCTCGGTTATTACGTGTGCACCTGCAAGTAACCGGAATTGTAACCTGTCACAGTGCCACATGAATGGCTGTACCCCCGGCCAACCTGCTGATCCAAAAAAAACTAACGGTAGGTCTTCAGAATGACAATGTTAATGCTGTTGGTATTACACGTAGTGAGAGAGAGAGAGTATGAGAGGTATAGAAGTAAAATATATAAATTTTTAAAAAGTGGGGTAATAAAGCTTACGTGAATTGAAAAATGGAGCAGTTGAAGTGGAGGCGAACTGAAAAGTATAATCAATTCTTAAGTGATTTGATTATGAAAAAAACAACCATGTTTTATCATTTTACCTGGTTTTGGAGTCATCAATCATTATTCAGCACCTAAAGCTGCTGTTCAAGGAAAGAGAACTTGATGATTAAAAGTTGGGGAAAAAACCAAAAAAACGAAACTGCAAGTATTTTCATTTACTCTGCATTTGTAACTTATATGGTTTTTTTTTTTCTAGTGAGCAGTGGTTAGTACTGACAAATCAAAAACATGGCCATTGCATTAAAAAAAATCAACTAACTTTTATTCTGCACAAAAATTTGGTTTTATTTAAGGCCTATAAGTCAGTTTGAACCTGAAAGGTTAGATTTCTTTGCAGAAGTAGATCAGCCTACAGAATGTTGAAAAAAATGTTTCTGAATGTAATACAGCATTTAACTCAATGTGACTCTGTGAAAAAATTCACAAGTAATCCAGATAAGTGACTTGACAAATGACGAGAAGTCCATTGCCGCTCTTTGAAAGTTGAGACCAGTAAACTTTAACACATTAAGAAGTTTACTTCTGTTTTAATTGCTGAGCTCCTTTTGTTTATTCTTTTGTCTTACAGCTCTTTGATTTGTCTTTCACACATTTCTCTCGTGTCATGGTTTTTTTTTCTGTACCCTTGAAATGATCATAAATAATAATGCAACTTTTTTTTTTTTAAACTATTTTTGAAAAAAAGGCTGTTATGTAATTGCATTTTTGAAAAATATTTTTCATTATATTTATAATCAAAAATATTTTTGGATATCCCATTATATATAATTTAAATGCTGACATTTTAAATTGCTTTCTTTCTAATTGAAAAGATCACAGGGCTGTCTATTCTTTTATTGTCTATGCTTTTACATTATAAACTTGGTTTAAAACATGTTTTTGGTCTTCTTCTGCCTCATGTTACTTTAGCTAACACAGTATGTGACCCCGTGATTGAGGAGCACTTCCGTCGCAGCCTTGGAAAGAACTACAGAGAGTCAGAGCCAGTGTCCAACTCGTTGTCCATCACCGGCTCTGTGGATGATCACTTTGCCAAGGCACTGGGCGATACCTGGCACCAGATCAAAGCCAGAGGTGGGGGTCACCAGTCTCCAGAGGCTGACCTATGAGTCAGAGGACAGCAGTCATTACAATCACTTCCTAAGTATGTTCAT
Source organism: Zenarchopterus dispar (assembly GCA_028564865.1). Taxonomy (NCBI): domain Eukaryota; kingdom Metazoa; phylum Chordata; class Actinopteri; order Beloniformes; family Zenarchopteridae; genus Zenarchopterus; species Zenarchopterus dispar. Next base: position 12,071,311 of record JAOWBL010000022.1, read on the forward strand.
GTGAGAGAACGTCCACTCTCATTTCTTGCCAAGAAATAATTTCTCTTAGCCAAGAACAGTCTAAGACGCACGGTGCTCTCGTAGGTGGTTCAGTTGTGGACCTTGAGGTCAAGCTTTTAGAACATTCAGATTTGTAATCTGAAATTGGCAAGTTTCTATCAAAGAGGAGAAAAGAAATGTTGTATAGTGTCATGTTTGCGGGAAAATAAAAACAAAAAGTACAATCATAGATGTTATTTTGGATTGACGATGAGATTCACAGAGTGGTCAGTTGTCAGCATGAGCTCCTCTCTCTCTCACCAGCCTTTTACCTGCCTTGATAGCCAAAGACATTTCTGCCTTTCTCCATCAACATGTAAGCCATAGATCTAGTCTTTTTCACTCTAAGAATCCCTTTGCGTTTGAATTTATATTACTTGAAAAGGACAGCCAGGTCTCATTTGCACTGTTACGTTCTTGACCTTTGAGGTAGCAGGTTACCTTTTTTGAGTTGGAAGTAATGTGTTCAAAAATGCATTTAATGTTTTGAGATTGTGATGAGACAAGTAAGGCTCTGGTCCCCCTCTGCTCTCTGAAGACTCTAGATTCATAAAGATGGATTCTCATCTTTATCATGGTGAACTGGACGTATCCACGGTTAAACAATTTTAATTTACTGTCTATAAATTCACTGTGGCTGATTACTTAGTACACTAATACCAATCTTAGTCGGTATGTCTAACTAGAAAGCATGTTTCAGATAGCTGGTTTCTATTACAGACCTTTATTCTATACTATATATTTACCCAGAATTTATTTTTATCTATAACATTGTAGAAATACTCACTGCTGGTACAGTTGTACTCAATATATTTTTTTGTATCTGGTTTTCACTACTATATGTAGGTGCATATCTTGGCATCCATCTACAAATCACAGCCTCTGGCAAGGTTGTCTTTAGTGCAGTTGAATAAGCTGCATGACTTTTGTTACTCTGCGGAGCTGGATATTGTAGCTTTACATGTAACTAAATACAGCTAACTCACAATCTGTAGCGATTTATTAGCAGCAGCTTTATTTATTCTCATGTTTTTTTTCTTTTTATGTTTTGTGAAAACGGAAGTCTGTTTTTTTTAAATGAAGATTTCTCCAAATATTTACTGACAAAGATGCTTAAATTGACTTAAAATTTTTTTTAAATGCACATGTAACATGGATAGCCTTAGTCTTTGAGTCATTCCACCGCCACTGCCTGACATCTAAGTCACTTCAGTTGTGTTGCAATTATGTTCTCTCTCTCCCTGTCGCTCTGTTTTGAATTTGTATTGTTTTGACGCGAGTTGCCAAAATCCTGGAGAAAAGGCTTAACAGAGTAACAGTTTTTTTTGAAATGCAGTTGAGTTTCTTTAAATCTTCCTCATTTTGAAAATTCTAATGTCATATGATTTATTGGCAACATTGATCGAGATATATATGGTAGTGTATTTTTATTTTTTTAAACGTATTAACTGTTTGTGAAAACGCCCACATTTATTATAATATTCAGTAGCTGTTACACACTATTCTTTGTATTTTATTTTACAATTTCTTGACTATCATTGCGCCGTGCGGAATGATTATAGACATTTAGCTCTTGTTTAGAGTAGTGCACTCATGTAGGATGGAGCCGTGCATTCTGTCTTATTGGCTAATTTTCCCACAGTTGTCCTTTGCTAAGTGCAGGAACACAACAGTCTTTTGATCAAAGAGTTTTTGTTCAGTCTTCGAATGAGTTCTGTTAAAGTTTAAGAGTTTGAGTTTTCTGTATTTACCATTGTAGAAATGAGGGATTATCATTTGATCTGCTTGTTTGATACAAGTGTGTTGGGGGATATGAGGCCATTGTTATTTAATTTCTATATTTAGACTACCTGTCTCTCAAAGACTGTTTGCATCACATTCTTGCTCCAGTTCTTGCAACATTTGTCCATTTTTGTCCTTATTTCTCTGGAAGAAAATACCACTTTTTTTGTACTTACATCTCTTCCAAATAAACATATAACACCTACTTCTGCATTACTCATGTCCTTTTTTTCAATGCATGAACTCTAATATAAATTTACTATATCAGCAAATTAGTTATTATATGTAGCTTGGTCATCAAAAGGTTGCAGTCTAGTTTACTGCCTTTTTATTTTTTCTGCTATAAACCAGTAACAGGTTATCTTACGTTTGTGAAGTAAATCACAACAGCTGTTGTTGGTTTGAGGTTGGAAAGTAAAAAATAATGGTGGACTACAGGAATAAAATTTTATAAAATGAAAGTTATCCTAGACTTGTCTCCTGATAGAAGCAATTAGATTTTGTGTCTTAGAATTATTTAATTTAATTTATGTATTCTTTGGTGTGATGTAGCATTCTGCATCCAAGTACATCCCATTTTTGCTTTAATTATCCATGATATTTGGAGAACCTGGAAGACATGACTAAATCTATTTTTAAAGTGGTGGACTATTTCCATCTTTTCAGATCGGTGGAAAAACAAATGGATGAACTTTGAGTGGCACCACTGAAGTCTAGACAATCTGTAGAGACAAGTAGAGGGTAGTCCAGATGCCTCCCAAAATATAACATCTTATTATAGTTCTTACTTTTTTATTATGCTGATGTTGCAACACTGTTCAGAACACCACATTTTTTAAAAGAAAAAAGTACTTTTGTCATAAATCATGGCTCTTTTATTAAAACTTACTTTTAACCGGATACTTGATGTCACTGTTACAAGATTAAATAATTTCTCATTTCCTTATTCAGATCACTTGATGTACAATAACTGGAGAAATATTCTTGCGTATCTGAATACCTGATAAGTAATTTTGGAGCCTTATGTCACGCACATTAGGGTCATCTCTGGTGTAAGAGGCAATGTATGACAGTTATTTTTCTCAGCTAGAGTTAATGCTTTGAAGTATTGAATGCACTAATGTATTAACCTTCTCAGTACTGGCTGAAATGATTGTGATGTTTAGAGCCTACAGTTGTTAGCAAGTTTTAACATATTTGGACAAACTGCACATTAAGTAGGTTTTTACTGAAACTGTTAACATGAAACTGCACATGCTTGGCAGAGAAGCAGTGCAACACTCACATGACTCTGAGGAGTGACCAAAAGTTACAATTGATAGAGTGACGATGCAGAAATTAGGACTATGCAGGGGTCTTCAACAACCCATTAAAGAAATGTCAAGTATACAAAAGAGCATTTTTTTTCCAACTTCAGCTATGAATAGATGAAGTTAAACTTGGAACATCAGCACAGCTTCATGTGGACAAAAAAATAAATACAAGAGCTACTGCTGATAACAGCATGAAATCTTAATATTACTGTAAACTGATAAAAGTAAGACAAGATTCTAAAGATTTTCAACAATTTTGGATTCAATTTTGAGTTCAGTCATGAAAGTGGAATTACAAAGAGAAGAGCTTATTTAAAATAATATTACTTTAAATGTGACTGTTATATGAAACAGAAGTCATTATTATGACCTTCAATTTGATTAATGGAAATGTTGAAGTATGCATTAAAAATGTACTCCTACAGACCTAGAGGCTTGTTTTTCACCTGCTGTCAAGGAGTGTCAGTCTCTGTTTTCTCTTTGCTATCTTTGTCCCATTTTCAATTCTTTGGAAGTCCCTAGGTTTCAGAGATGTAATTTTCCAATACAAAAAAGAAAAGGAAAAAAAAAGCCTGTTGACAGGCTGGATTCACAACAACTGTAATATTTAATGTCTTTCTATTTTCTACTTAATGGCTGCATGTGCGCAATAAATTCTGCAACCAAGTTGGCTTGTTCCCTGCAGGCAGCTGGCATCTTCCGTTGGAGAGATCAGATCCAGCTTTTATGCTCTCTGTTAACCTTACATACTATTTGTTTGGTGTCATGGTGACAAAAGGCTGGATAACTAGCGGGGAATATTCATTACATTTGAAGTGAGAAAAGCCAAAACTGTGATTGCTGACTTAATAGTCAGGTTTGCATGGTGCAAACTAAAGTGTTGATTGAAAAAGCGTTTTAGGCGTTGCATTATTACATCATGTTATAATGGAGAAGGGATGATATTAATGATGTTTTTGGAGACTTGGGAATCATCTGACTTCCCCTTACTGACCAACAGATGGCTGCATTACGCTACTCTACAGGAACCTAGCTATACTTCAGTCCCTGCAGATCAAACAAAGACTGTCATCACCCTGAGAAGACTGGTATGGACGCTCCATGTCATTATCATGTCTGTTAATAATGTGAAACTACCCTTAGCATGTCACTTAGATCTAAAATTAAAAATACTGGTTTAATGTCGAGTTAAAATGTTTAGATGCAATATTGGATCAGATCCTGGACTCCTGCATCCAACAGCTTTTATATATATATTTTTTTTTAAATAAAACATGCATTCATGAAGTGGACAGATTATTCTGGGTTGGGTTTCTTAGATTTTAGGTTACTAATAAAATTCTTAACGGGGGACTTAATTTGTTAAGGTGTATCCTCATTTCACATTGGCAGTGTTCACAACCCACATTTTTCAAACAAAAAAGAACATTTTAATATTTCTTTTTAATGATTCATTTTTGTTTTGTTTTGTTTTTTGCTTTTTGCCACTGTTGATCTCACCCTTTGGGCTCAAGTCTGCTCAAAAACCCCTCCAACAAACCACTGCCTCCACAAGATTAGAGCCAGCCATTCAGCAACCACAAAGCTTCTGCCGCTGCTGCACCATGCCGTCCAAGGAAGCCTGCTCTTGTGGATTATAGGGAGGAGATCCACATTTTCCAGCCTGTGCACAGCCAATTGCATATCCCCTCACAGAGACAGTCAGGCAAGCACACGAATATCAGGCCACATTGGTAGTCGACATGAAACTAGTGTCTTAATCAAGATGACACTTCAGGGTCATGCCAAATTCGGCTTGGCCTCCTCAATGTGTGAAGGCCACAAGGAGCATGACATCTGTGCTTGCAATGGAGGACTGGTCTCTCAGTCGCTGCCTCCTGTTATTTCTCTAACAGGATGGGCTCTGCTGCTTTCAGACATATTCAAGACACACACATATGCCAAACATTGTGCTCTCTCGCTTACGTAAAAGAAAATGAACCAATGGGAGCAGTTTAGCACAGTGCACTCTGGCCACAGTATGGAGTACAAATGAATGCAATTGGATAAGTGCATTTTACTACAGGCTAACTGGGAAAAGTGGCGCTTGCAGTGTCACACATGTTCGCTCACATAATGCATACATTTGGCCTGCACAAACGGCTGATAGAGATCTCATTAATTCGTTTGCATAATTCCAAATTTGTTGTGCCTGAGCAGAGTCCGGGGCTGCATCCCTATCTACAGCTTCCACGTGTGCACAATATGTGAGAAATTTGCATGATTGACTTGTAAATTATTTGAACATCATCTACAACCCCACCTACCCTTCCTCTTTCTTATTTCTCTGGCTCTCTGCTGTGAGGATGCACACACATCCTTGGGCAAAAGAATCTAAAATAGATCATACGAGCAACTGGAGTAGATGCACAGGCGCAGATAGCAGCTCACGGGCAGACTTGAGTCATGCTGGCAAGATCATGCACCCTGAGCTGACAGCCCAACACACCCGATTACGAAGCACGTCACTTCTAAAACGAAGCTCCAGCCATTCTATAGATTGTAAACAAATGATGGAAGTATTGATTTCCCACTCAGATTTGTTCACAAATTAACTTTTGAGTGCGGTCTGAATTAAATGCAGGCTTTTACTTACTTTCAGACTGACATGACGAGCGTCTCTGGCTCAGGCAGTGGTGGCTCATTCAATGTGTCATGAGGACTGCTGGCAATGGCATAACCTTTGCAGAGGGAAGGGAAGACAACACGGTCACTCTGGATAACAGTCTTGCAATGAACAGACACAGACCCTGTCAGGCCATCTCAACATCAGTTTTCAGCTGCACACCACCACAAACACAATTTACCAATTGCTCTTTGCCTTATCTTTACCTTTCTGCTCCATCAGTTAAGCCAGCTCCTTCTTGATAAGGCCCTCCTATGTGACATGCATCCTGGACTGATTTGGCAGGATACTATTAATAAATTCCCCCACGCCCCCACATACATCCATAGTACATATGGTCCGAGTTGCCTCTTTGACCCGTTTTGTTGAAAAATCTTTGGCCAACTGTATCACCGTATGGTGCTTAATTCAGCCAGTGATTTCCCACTGATATTGTTGGCTTAAATGCCTTGCTGTTATATATTATTGATTTGTAAATTATTGATTTAAAAGTCCATCTGGTGCACAGTAGCATGACTGCGTTTCTGTTTTGTTGTTCCTTCGAGGTAAAGGTTTGTTTCCAAGTAGGGCACAGAAATGATGGGGGAACATTTCTTGCTGGCGAGAGACTGGGCCTGTCCTGGAAGATCAAGGCCCCATGTAATTATTTAAATTTTCTGGCTTAACAATCAGAAGAAAGGATTTGTATCGAGACAGTGTGTTTTTGGCACTGAGTAGCAGATAGATGTTTGAACCGTTACTAAGGGGCAATCTCATATCTCATTAAAAGGTCTGTTAGGGCCCACATTACAGCTGCTTGGCTGAGCAGCCTTAATAAGAATAATGACCCAACACCAAAATGAACAGAAATGTTTCTCCTGTCATGGCCTTCGTCTTGCTGCTTTTCATGGCCCTATCTCTTTCCTCTTGCTTGTCTGCCTTCCCCTGTTGCCACAGCACCCCACCACCACCACTGCCACTCCCCCTTGTGTGTTTGGCAGTCACACACTTGGCCATGTGTGTGCTGAAGACGTTACATAATGCCCTCTTTTCACTGCGCTCCAGATCAAAGAAAACGATCCAGCCCTGAGAAAATAAAAAAAAAAAAAAAAAAAAAATGCTGCTTGCTTATTTTTCTGCTCTGCTGTAGTTACATTGTTTTATTAAACTTCAATAGCAAGGGGCTGTACAGTAGACTGCATTATAGATGGCTTCAGCATCCCCTTTTGAAAACCAAATGTAGCAAATGGGGAATGATCTGAGGTTCACTGAAAAAAAAAAAAAAAAAAAAATCAGGTTAGGCCAGATTTTCAAAGTGCTCTATTGTGGAAATATGCTGAAGTTCCAGCTTTAAGGTAATAGGAAGACATGTAGATTTAAAAAAAAAAAAGAAAAAGAAAGACACATGGCCTCACAAAATATATGCAACTTTGAAATTTTCCTGTAAGTGTTTCTCCCTTTTCTAAGGACTACCTTTTTAACATCCTTAACAAACTGATGCAATTATGATGAAAACATTCTTTTTCCGCAAGGGTTTCCGCTCAACTTCTTGCTGAATCCCCTGAATGATCTAAGGCTATTAAACCTTTAACTACACATGCTCACACACATGCAGGAAGGAAGCAGCCAAACAAAGAGAAGCATGCTGCCTCTGTGAAACAAAGATCTTCATCAAAAAGAGGAAACAGTGATGCAGAGAGGAAAAGAGCAGGAGAGCATCAAACGCTGTCAGAAAGGCTGGGCCTGTCCACGTCCTCATGCGGATTGGAATAATGAGCGTGTGCTGAGGGGACATTTACCTCAGATACTAAATGTAGGCGGCACAATTTGGGACCAAAGGGTGCAGCTATCAAAATAAAATAAAGTGCAGCACAATGCTGCTGCCCCCCACCCCCTTTATATATATCTTTATATATTGCACAGTTGTTTTATAATGCTCCTACAGGATATGTATCACATGTGGTGCACAGAGGTTAAATAGCATATATCGTTGTCTCTGGCCACCTAATATCCCCAGAGTGAACCTCAGCAAAAGTAGAAGTATGTGGTTCCCTCTAGACAGCTGGGATCAGCAGCGGTCCTTATCTCTGTTAAAACCCCCGGTGATAGAGAGTGGTTCATTGGTCTGAGGGAGAGAGCGGCTGGGTTATCTCTGGCCCCCAGCATGGAGGGGAATGGGCAGGTGAACCGGGAATAAAAGCGTCTTTAGGACAGAGCACATTCTGGTGGCAGTGCAGAGCCAGCTAGGAGCAGTATGGCTGCAGCATTAAATGAATAGTGGGGGAGGGCAAGGCTTCAGAGTGGGTTTTGGTGTTCAAACTGTTATCGCACCTGACAGTGTCTAGTTTGGGATCCAGTCGTGCACGCGGCATACGTAAGCAGCTGGTCATCTGTTGGGCAGAGTGATAGGGTGTGACGTGTCACACGCCACATTAGGCGGTGCCAGAGGATGTGTTTGACAGAACACAGGAATTTCACTCCAGAACACTGCTTTGGGTTCACTCATGTTGTCAGTATACTTGCCAGCTCTGAGCTCATATATTGGATCTTCACTGGAGAATGCTGGCTTTCAGTGGAGTTTTGTTTTTATTTGACTTCTGCTCAGGTTTTATGGGAATCTAATGGACAATGTCAACAATAGCTTATCTTGTTTTTATTATTATTAAAAATGGGAGATCCAAAGTTCAGAACTACTGGATGTTACAGAAGAACAACAGGACCTCAGACTAAAACAAACAGAGCCAGCACAGAAAATCAGTCAACTTGGAGCTGACTTAAGGAGCTTTTCAACTTTTTTTTTCTTAGTTTATTGTTATTTTTATCTTCTTCTAATTGTAAAGGCTATTCATTCATTCATCCATCCATCCATCCATCCATCCATCCATCCATCCATCCATCCATCCATCCATCCATCCATCC
>JAOWBL010000022.1:12092218-12105486 GCA_028564865.1 Zenarchopterus dispar
ACACACACACACACACACACACACACACACACACACACACACACACACACACACACACACACACACACACACACCGTTCGCCGCAAGCTACTAGAGGGGACATCTCATTCTTTTATCCATGGCGAGTCATTGTGGTGGTGTCAGCTGGTGCCGTCTCTTTTATCACACTGGAAGCTAATGGAAGCAGCAACTGCAGGAGGGAGAGGGAGCAAACACGCACACACACACGCAAACATAAATACACACAGAGTCATAAGAGGTTGGGGAGATGGGGCGGGCGGGCACGCCAGGCCCCGGGGCTAGAGCTGTTTTGTGGTGATGCTTTTCTTGCTTGCTGAGGCTTCTCTATCAGCTTGTGTTTCTGACACTCAATAAACCACACAGAAGGGATTCAGACACTTTTCTCCTCTGATGCCTTTTCTTTTTATTGTAATAATTTGCTTATTTCTTTCCACCCCTTGGTTAAGTCATTAGTGCGGAACCAAATGTCCTCTTTACCCAAAACTACTGAAAAAAGGTTTTATCTAACTCTCCTCATGCCACCTTTACAGTTTTTGCACCTACTCTCCTTGCAATTTTATCGACCTCATGTTTTCTTTTATCTGTAGACAGGATTTTTCTCTATGGCCAAGGTTTTTTTTGTTACCAAAGAGGAAACAATAGCCAATTACTGCAGGAGGATTCAGAGCCGAGTGCATCTTTTGACAGAATAGTTGACCTAATTTCCTAAAAACGGTTTTAGCACAAACACTAAAGACACATGCTGTTAGGGACACATGCAAGGCATGTATTGTATTTATAACTTCTATAACTCTTTATTTTTTCAGTCTTTCTCTTTGTATAACATAACAATCGTGCTTTATCATGTGACACTATTTAGATACATATCATGTTTATATTATGTTTTACATTAGGCAGTGAGACAGTTAAAAATATACAAAACAATATTGTTTTACTAGACATAGTTTCTATTTTTAATATAATCTTCAATATCTTCATTGTCATCATCATTTAGTATATTTCTGTTAGATATGTGCTTTAGCTTGTGTGATCAAAATATTATTGCAGAAAACAGCAACTCCATTTTTTCAACATTTAGACAATAACTTCCAATGTAGTACAGACATTCACAGTTACATGTTTTACACGGTACAGTTTTACAACAAACTTCCAGAGAAAACTGCGGTAGAGTAACTTTATACAAAATTCACAGGACATGAACTGTAGCCATTTCACATTTTCGCTCAGTTGTTTTGCTTTTCAAAGTAAAACATGTTCTGCTCAACCAGATGCCTTTCGCAGTAGCTGCCATAGAAGCAAACTAACATTGTCCTAACACGCCATGGCAAACGTCTGGGGAAATTAAAGCTTTGTGCTTTTAACTCGTGAAGCAAAGACAACATAAACAAAAAGAGAAACAGACCACTTGCTTACTGGCCTGCACTTGTACGTCCACATATGTATTGCTGAATACATATTGATCAATGACTGATCGCGACACACAGAGAAACTAAAACATGACTGTACGTCAACACAGAGTTGGTCCTGGTTCTTGTGCTAGCATACAAAATGGTATTTTGCAGTTCTGCCCAGTCACGTAAACAGACAGTGGCTTAACTGATATCGATGCGTTGGCTTAAGGCCTTCTCTGTTTTCTTCTTTTGTTTGTCAGGAGACATTTGAGAAATTTTTCAATGATGTTCCTGAGGAAAGCATGCAAAACGTAAACAGGATTGACTGTCAGCATTAAGGGATAGTTAATGTTTGTAAATCATTTTTCTAACTTTGTGCTTCTTCTTCTTCTTTTTCTTCGTTTTTTTGTACTTCTTTGTACCCTGTGCTTTGCCAACCAAATACTAAATGGCATAGGTTTTTTTTTTTTAAATGTATTTTTTGCTATCGTCTGCCTATTGATTTTGGTCCTCCATCACAACACATATAGTATAAAACATCCTAAAAATAATTCTAAAAATGCTTTGATCACATAAATGTTTTCTCTCTTTTTTTACTGAAAAAAAGGAAGGAAAAATAACAGTCTCTCTCACACACAAAATCTTTTGCAACGAACACTGGATTGCTCCAGACCTCCACAGCAAGAACTTCTTATTGGCATTGTGCTTACTCAGAGCTCCCTGTTTGCCCTGTGGCCTGCAGTGTACCTCACAGAGAGCAACGTTTGGAAAAGAGACAACTGTGTGAGGTTTAGTAAACATCCACCAAAAAATTAAAAAGAAAAAAACTGACGAAAACAAAAAAATTGACGCCATCCCTTGCACTCTTCAATGATGTCAATTTTGTTTTGTTCACTACTTCATCTACTATATTCACACGGTATTTACTTGATTCATGAAGATATTCAACAAACCTCTAATCTATATCTCTAAGGTTTTTTTTCTTTTCTCACAGTATTACACAGTATGTTTACATGTTTTATTCAGAATTACGGTTGTATTTGTGAACACTAACAGTCTTTGATATTGTTTTCAGAATGCAAACCAACAACAAGACATCATTGGCTTGGTTTAACAAATGGAGAAAAATTAAACGTGGTTTGAAAATCTGTTTTGATCACATATTGCCCCTGGAGGTAGGTGAATCAATTAAAATCTTGGAAGTCCTTAGTAATGTTCTCTTTTGTCTACGTGCTCCATGAGGGTTTGTTTGTTGTCTACACATTGGCCTCAGCATTGGTCAAGTTAGAGGTGGGGCTCGTTGGGTTCGGGGGATTAACCGGCTCTGCTGGGCTAGCCGGGTTGGGCGGTGGGCTGGTTGGGCTTATAGTTGTGGTGGTGGGGTTAGCCGGACTGGCCGCGGCGGCGGCGGTAGTGGTGATAGTGGCACTAGGACTTGTGGCCGGATTCACTGGGCTAGAAACTGAGGTCGGATTAACTGGTGGAGGAGCCGTGTTAGTGGGGGCCGCAGGGCTCGTGGTGGAGTTGACAGGAGCTGGATTAGTGGGACTAGCTGCGTTAGGTGGATTGGCAGAACTGGGCGGGTTTGCAGGAGCTGGGTTGGCAGGACTGGACAAGGTAGCAGTGTTGGTTTCCACCTGTTGCTCAGGTCCGTTTTCCTGACGTCGCCTGGCGACTGCAGGGGGCTGAAACATTATCCGGAGTCGCTGGAAGAGAAACATGACTCAAATGAATGAGATCAGAGAAGGAGATAATTACTCTACACAGTGATAAATCTGTAGGGTAAAAATCTTTTTTACCTCCTTGTAAGTGCCCTTGAGTCCAAGATACATGTACACCATGTATCCTGGTATGAGAACCATGGAGGACAGCGCCATGAGCCAGCCCACTCCCTGACCCCAGCCTGGGAACACGTAGTCTCCCATAGTGAGAGGAACCATTTGTATGGCGCTGAACAAGAACACCCCCTGTGGGAGACATGAGACGCTTTATGCATCCTGACACCTCTTACTACAGGCAGAGCTGTCTCAGGCTGACATGACTGCAGGCCACTAATATTGACTTTATTTATTGTTTCGTTTTCCATGTCGTGACTTTAGATGTACTGTCCTATTAGCTCAAAGTACTCACAGCGACAATGAGAGGGGTGAACACGAGCCAGCACAACTTCCACCATATACACGGTTTGTAGCCAATCATTTCCTGGATGTTTTCGTAGAACTTGTTCACACCTGCCAGACAAATGACTCTGTGATCAAAATATTCATATCCAATTTATTTCAATTTGCCACCGGTCTCCCATGCATGGTGATGAGGACGGCGAAGTGAAACATACGAGTGCTTGTGACCTTGAGGCTGAACCATGTTTGAACAGATGTAATACTTTATTACCTTCAGATCGACAACAATCTTTCACATTTGTGATATCTTAGATTTTTTTAAAAAGCAAAAAAAACAAACAAACAAAAAAAACAAAAAAACCATAAAGTGATAATTGTGAACTGTTATGTAACAATACATACCATAAAACCAGGATATGGAGATGCACTCAAAGAAGACCAAGAAGAGCAGACACATTCCACTGGCAGAGTAGTAGTCGAACAGTTTGAACACGTAGATCCCACCCTGATTACCGTGAAGAAAAAGACTAATGTTATAAGTCGTTGACAGATTTACTCTGACGGAGTAATTAATTAAGAGAATAAAACAAATTTCCACTATTTTAATTTCCTTCGCTTTATCTTGTGCCATCAACAGTCAGTTGTAACAAGAGAGCTGCCCTCCTGTACCTGTGTGATGTTTGAAAGTCCGATCACATAGGAAACCAGACAGACAGCTGCGATGAAGATCTCTCGTCTGCCTCGAAGGGCTTTGGGAAACTCATCCACAAGGGCGGTGATGAAGCCTTCAACAGTGCAGAACTGATGGACAGAATCACAGAAACAGCTTTAGGTGTGAATATGTGCACCGTTTGTGCCTCACTACTTCAAAAAAAAAAAGAAAAGAAAAGAAATCGCAGCGTGAACAACTCATAGACTGCATAAAAAAAAGCCCCTCAAAATCCCATAATGAAAAAGCGCTGTTGCTATGACATTTAAGAAAGGGTTGTAATTTCTGCCTTTTACTTTGAAGTGTGTGTGGTCACAGCTAGTGTGGCCTTATTCACATCAAACAGAGAAAAGAGAAATACAGGCAGTGAGACCTGTAGGCAAATGGAGGTGATAAAGTTGCATTAAAAATACTTGACAGCTAATGTCAAAGCCCAGCTATATCTGTCCACAAGAAGCAAATTGCACTCTTATCATGCAGAGAGCAGAGGTGAGCTCCACGATATGCACCTGCTTTTAAATATTTAGGTCAGTCTGTGAGCCCTCCATCTCCAAACCCCTTACCTGGCTGTCTATCCCCAGCATGAGCAGCATGGAGAAGAACAGAATGGCCCAGAGAGGAGACACAGGCAACTGGGTTACAGCCTCTGGGTAGGCCAGAAAAGCTAAACCGGGACCTAGATGATAAAAAGGAAATATTTCATATTTGATCAGACTTATTCTGACACCTACAGACTCACATATTCATGTAGGATCATCGGGGAAAGCTGTGTAGTAGTCAGTATCAATGACAGTGCACTGACAAAATAAAAAAAAAAAAAAAAAGAGACAAACATTTTGGAAGAAAGCCTTCGGCAGTTACCTGAAGCTGCTACATCTGCAATGTCTTTCTTTGTCACATGTGACATGAAGCCAACAATGGAAAAGATCACGAAGCCAGCAAACATGCTGGTACAAGAGTTGATGCAGCACACAATGATAGAGTCTCTGGGGAGAAGAAATATAAAACAGTCCTGTTCTTAAAGGTCTAAATTGACTGGTTATTTTATGTTTCATTCTGCATTGACCTTTTCCAAAAAAGAAAACTTCAAAAGATGAACAGAGCAGACAGATTTGATGTGAGAATGCATCACAGCTATCCAATCATTTTCATCATTGATCAGCAAAAACGTGATCCTCATAGCACATATGAACATATTCTACTAATGAACTAAAATAATATGCTAAAATTATCTAATACTTTTATATAAATGCCAGAGACTGATGAATCCATTTGAAACAAGCCCACAAAAAACAAGCCCAACTATTTTTATGTAACTGAGTATGTGACCCAGAAGTATGGGGGTTGTTAGGAGAAAAACACTCAGTCACTACAATAACATTTTTTCCTACTTAAGCGCAAAACAAAAAGAAACAGCCTTCATTTCATATCATTATTATATTAACAAGAATGTATATTAATTACATATTTTACACTCTTACACTCTTGCACCCTTGAATTGTGGAGCATTTTAAATGTTAAAATGAATTACTGCTGATAGAGCTGTCTCTTTGTACATCATTCTCCAATAAATTCCATCTGCTTAATGAATCATCACCAGTCTTACCTGTAAACATTATTATTGAAAGGATTATAGCTGCCAAGAGCTATAAGTGACCCCAGTCCCAAACCATAGGAAAAAAAGATCTGTGTAGCTGCATCCAGCCATACCTAAAAGGAGAGCACAAGAAGAATTTAGCTGCGTGAGGCCGAGTTCTGCTCAGTGAGGCATGCAGCACGTAAGAATGAATCATAATACATCCTTACCTCTGACTGTTTGAGCTTTTCAAAGTCAGGGGTGATATAGAACAAAATTCCCTCTTTAGCTCCAGGTAGAGTCACCCCACGGATAAAGAGAATAAACAGCATGAAGTAGGGGTACGTAGCTGAGAAGTAAACGACCTATAAAATGTGAAATGGTAATCAGCAGGGCAACATTATAGCTTCTTAGGGCTATATAAAATCTATGGGTATGAAACATACATTTTAATGATGTCTTCATAATTTTTTCTTTAGCAAAAAAAAGCACAGGAAAAGAAAAATGCAAAAAAAAAAAAAAGATCAACCATTCAGCTGCAGCTTCATTTTTAGCCAGTTGTCTCTGTGTGTATTTGTGACATCGTGCAAACACGCAGTGAGCAAAACATATGTGTAGGGAGATATACTAGACTAAAACAATTTTTATTTGCCGTGGTCATGTGATGACTTTGGAAATGTGGCACCACATGGGAGAGAAATTGCTCCAAGTGAAGGAAGAGGATAAAACCAGATTTTGGGGAATGGCTGATTGTTGCTCCTCCTATCATGAATCCACACTCAGTATGAAAAATGCGCCAGGAGTATTGGACTTGGAAGAGTCACCACAGGGCAAAAAAAAAAAAAAAGGATTAGGGAATGTGAATTTATTTTTTATTTTTTGATGTCTCTTATTCAAAAATCAATCAAGACAATGCTGACCGCAATCTGAAAGATTGATGAGACGGTATTAGACTGTTTAATATTGCATAGCTGCCACAGATTCCTTGTTAGGAACCAGCATAGCACAGGAGGCCTTGGGTTGCCAAATCAGGTAAAGTTCTTACCTTCCCTGTCCAGCTAACCCCTTTCCAGATACAGAAGTACACAAGGACCCAGGCAATGGCTAGTGTTATTGCCAGTGGCACTCGAAGCTGACCTGGTTTTTCCAAGCCTTCAGTCATTTCATGCACGTTGCGCCTATAAGTCAGAGCAAGCAACAGTAAGACTATTATACAAACAGGGAAATAGCCATGCAGCAGAGGAGGCTCCTTTTTTGTAGCCCAGGAAGGCATGCAGAATAGTTTAAAGCTTTGCTGTTGTGAAAAGCAAGACAATAACACAGTCAGTATCTTACTCCCAAAACTCCACCACGGCACTGGTGAGATTGGTGGTATCTGCAATGCTGTAGTTTGTGTAACATTTGTCTGTGTTCCATGGATTGTTACATGAGCTCCATGGAAGGTCCTGAAAAACAAAGTACATTTGTTTCACACTCTGACACATCTGATGCTTTTGTAGTTTTACATAGATATCACAGATGAAATTTACTTCAAACTCATGCTGCTGTCATCTCAGCACAACCTACGATACTCACAGTGGTGAATGAGTTGTACAGGTAGTAAATGGCCCAAGAAATGATTACGATGTAGTAAATGTTAAGCCAGAAGGACAGGACAGCTGCTGCAAGGCCCACACCTACCAAGAAAAGATGAATTAGGTTGGGTAAAGTTCTCATTTAATATGTTTGTTATGTGGCCTCCATGTGCCCTGGTGTTAATATTATTTGATAGGACATATTTATCCAGACATAATTTCTTTGTATACCTTTAAACATAGGAGCCAGTTTCCACACACCAAGCCCTCCAATTGAAGTGTATTGACCAAGGGAGCATTCAAGTAGGAACAAGGGGACCCCAGCAAATATGAGGGTCAAAAAATATGGAATCAAGAAGGCTCCTGGATGGACAGAGTAAATTAAGTTAAGCATTTGAAAAGTGCACTGACGCATCACCAAAAAGATCATATCACACAACATCAAATAATCAGGCCTGAGGTTGCCAGTGAAGGTGAGAGCTATACTCATCCTTTTCATGTTATCGACATGGTAAATTAGGTGCGCTCGACAAGACGTGCAAAGCAAAGCTGAGAGGGTCGTGCACTGTGCAAAAATCAGGAATGGAAAGGACGTTTACCTCCACCGTTTTTTCCACAGAGATAGGGAAATCTCCACACGTTGCCCAGTCCAATTGCATAACCCACGCAAGACAGGAGAAAATCAAATTTTCCCGCCCATGTTTCCCTGTCAGGCAACTCTTTTTTCTGCTTTTCGGGTTTCACGTCCAGTGACTTGGGTTTGTCGTTGCTAGTGGCCACCTCGTTCAGTTCTGTGACTTGTCCATCCGTTTTGGTGCCGTTCGTCGCCATGTCTCTGGGTTTGGCAGAGGTCCTGGCCGTAGGACGAGAGGCTTCAGCACCAGTCCACGTAGACAGCAGCTTCGCGGTTGTTTTTTAGATCTACCCTTCGGACCGAATGTCTTGAGATGGAGCCTGTGCGCACACGGCTAGTCAGTCTCCGTTAACCTAGAACCGTGAATAGAGTAATTGGTTGCTTGTTCAAGGGGCGCAATATATGATGTTACCTATGTAACAAAGATGGAAACACAATGTACTACATCCATGTACCCCCTGACAGGTGCGAAAAAAACATTCATTCATTCATTCATTCATTCATTCATTCATTCATTCATTCATTCATTCATTCATTCATGCATTCACTAATTTTCTCTACCTGAAACAAATCAATAAAACGGTGGAAATGAAAACCAAACGTGCCTTGGGTAACTTTAAAATCGGCATTTAAAAACAGCAAACTACTGCATCTCCTAGTAATTTGGCGCCCTGGCATATTTCCCCCCCCCAATTTGTATTAGACTCAACAAATAGAAAAAAACCATCGATGGCAGAGTCATGCTGACTTGCCCCCACAACTAAAACACAGACGACAGACTGCACATAAATTAAGAGCCAAAACCGTATAAGCAGACACGGTAGCCTAAACAAAATATGCAATTCTGAAAGAAAAAAAAAGAGATGATAGATTGGCATCATGATCACAAACGAAAAATGACAACTTAAAGAGGTATTATAGGATCCAAAACATGCACTTGAAGCGCAGGACGCGCGGTAGCGATAGCCGACAGCCTATGAGATTTAAGCCAAAAGAAGTCCACCAATTACCACCTACAGATTCTTCTGACAGTTTTCCATAAACAGATTCGGAAGCATCAGGGATACAAATATATCTCAAACAAACTGTAGAACAAAACACATGGAGGATGAGATATCCAATGCGTAAAAGCTTTACGCATCAGGCTGCACACATACCTTACCAAATCTAACGGATTAATTGAAAACTGCGCGCATTGTCCAGTGCGCCAGAATGCATCTTCACATTTCCAGAGTCAGACTATCAAACAGCAATCAATTCAGTCTATAACTGGATGCGGCATGCAGGTTTAGAGATCATCTTAAAATCATTCTGCTGACCCCAGAGAGATTTATTCGACTCGCTCACGGTTCAATGACGGTAACTATTACCGCACACACAAA
Organism: Zenarchopterus dispar; assembly: GCA_028564865.1. Lineage (NCBI taxonomy): Eukaryota > Metazoa > Chordata > Actinopteri > Beloniformes > Zenarchopteridae > Zenarchopterus > Zenarchopterus dispar. Next base: position 12,101,626 of record JAOWBL010000022.1, read on the forward strand.
AAATGCAAATCATGCATTGAACTGAGTCGCTTGTAACCGGATTGGAGTAAAAACGACGTTGGCTGCAAACACAAACACAGAGAGAGGCAATAATTCAGAACCCAATTTACTCACAATGAATGTGTGATCTGTGCCGCCGAGGATACGCTGACTGCCACAAGTCCCGAAACGAGGTATCCGTAGATTCCTCCCGCGTGTGAAGTTGTAAAGTTCCAGTATTTCTTGAAACATAAATGGATTTTACGTCCATTAAAAGACTGTTAGGGACCATGCAGCGTTCGCGGTGTCCGAGCAGGAGCTGTCCAGCGGGGAACAGTGCTGAAGATCAGGAGGAGGAAGAGGAGGAAGGAGGAGGAGGAGGAGGCTGAATCAACGCGGGCAGCAGCCGCTTCGCCTTGTGCGAGTGTCTAAAATCAACAACCAGACTCAACTCCCATCTACACAGCCTCAATGTCATCTCAAAGTCGCCCCCCCTCCACTCCCCATCATCATCTACAGGCTATACTGACATCACACTTGCTGCTCGTTTGTTAAAATTTCAGTTTGTTCTAATCTTTCCATTTTATTTCATGTCAGTGATGAGCATGTGACATTATTCTATTATTATCCAAAGCAAGGGATGCAAGTTTGTGTTATCCACAGAATCTGGATGAAACGAACACTTGTCATCCACTTTCCAAGTTGGTGCTGTCAGTTTTTTTCCCCCCACATTATCATTTAAAAACGCTCTTATCTAAATATTGCATTGTGGAATTTTCACGGCTTGAAATGGGTCTATGTGGCTGTGCAAAATGTGACACACACACACACGCACCGTTGAAAAATAACAATAACCCCCACCTCCCACCACCACCCCCTCCCCACAGCATTAAAATGTATGGTAGAGGTGAAAAATGGAAACATATGAGGGTAATACAAGCAGCATGATCAGGTCCAAACGCCTGTGTCTGGGAGGTGAGGCCAGTGAGCGGCTGCCTGCAAATCTGGCAAATTGTGATAAAGGGAGCCCGTCAATAAAGGGAGGGAACACTGGCTGCTTGTCTTAACTGTGCCTGGAAGCGCCTAAAGTCCGACGTCTTCCACAAATGAGTGGATGGTGTGAGGAGAATTAACTTGAGGACTTTAATCTGGGAATCTTAATAATAATAATTTAAAAAAAAGAAGAGTGAACGAAAGGAAGGGGAAGGAAAAGGCTTAAAAGACGGGAATGCTGGAGTGATGGGGAAATACTGAAGGGAAACCAGCGAAGCGTGGATCCAGTCGCGTTTTGTCTTTCTTTTTTTCACCCCCAAAATGAAAATATCCGGAAAGTATAAAACAAGAAAAAAAAAAGAAAAGAAAAGAAAAGAAAAACATCATATGTCTGAGGAGGACCTCGTCAGTTTTAAATGTAGGTAAGTGACTCTGCCGGTGCAGACAGGCCCACTTGTTTGATTTGCTCGAGTATTTAACAAGTTTTTCTTGCGTTAACTGTGATGTCACATTGTGATTTCCTTTCTAAGGTTTGCGGTTTGACTCCAAGCTCATTTTGTTTTTATTTTCCACATGTGTTGGCGGGTAATCATTTTTTTAATGTGTTGGCTGACTGTTTTGATTGTAAACTGTTGAAAAGGCATGCACATCGGCAGCATTTACACGCCAGTGGGATTACTCCCATCTCAGCCTGAGAGTGCACCAGATGGCTAACCAATGAGGGGTGAACTAACCTACTAAACGATACCACATGAAATGCGGCATTTAAAATCCCATCTGGTTCCCAGTCCCCCCAGACATGGAGTGTGAAACATGACACATATTTATATACCTGCTGATGGAGCATACAAGCATGTACACGAGGCTGGTGGCATGCACTGTCAGTCCCTAACCTCTTAACCCCTGAGTCCGGAAGTGAGTCAGCTGGCTGCCTTTTATTACTAGCAACTCTCAGTCTTTTAATCTATGTAGGAAGCCTGCACATGGCTCATATGTGCATCATTAGGTTGGAATTACTTGTCCTTTCTTGTGATGGCTTTTAGAGTATGTGACTGAGGGTCTCCTTGCCCCTCTTTACAGGCCCAGTGGCTGGAAAATTAGTGTGATGTTTGCAGAAGGATGCAGCTATAGACTTCTTACCATTTTGCAATTATTTTTGTGGATACGGTTAATACTTCTGTGAGGAAAAAGGCCAAAGTAGCGACCAAACAGAGATGCCATTCTTTCTATTCATCAAAGGAAATAAAAAGGAATAACAATCAAGGATAAAATATTGAGTTTGTTCAATGATTTTTATTTTAAATCTTCAAATATTAGCTCTAGTAATTTCCCACACAGGTGACTGCAATAAAACTTTATGTGAACCGTTTTCTTTCTTCTCTTATATTTGTTTCATGGAGTGTTGAAATCCCCCCAGCAGGAAAATGATTGTCAAAATCAAGACTTCCACTTTCTTCACTGATGGCAACACTTTTTTTTATTGACCCACCTTGAATTGATTGTTCTGCTTGCTAATCTGCACACAATCCTCTGAGCACTTCTCAGTTAAAAAACACATCCTTGTGGAGTCATATTTCTCAGCACCTCTCTGCAATTTGAGGCCCCAAAATGAACTGATTAGCATGATGATTAGTCATTAGTATGCTAACCATAAGCAATTCCCATATTTTATTCATATTGTGGCAGAGTTGTTTTTCTGCTTCCGACTGGAATTGTTTACACATGCTATTTTATTTTCACTGTGAGCATGCAAGTCAGCTTCATGACTGGTGAGAATCAAATCAGAGGACTTGGAGACAGGATGGATAAAATCAACTTAGATAAAAGCATCAGAGGATCTTCGATAGCTCCTCTCTGGTTTTGTGTTTCTTATGCTAAGGGCAAAAAGACCATATTGCAAACGTGAAGGCAGAAGGAAATCATTTCAAGTTTTGTTTTAATAGTTACTGAAAAGAAGATAAATATAATATAAAAAAGAGCAGCAAAATGCATTTGAAATACATCAAATCAACACAAAATCTTTGCTCTGTCTCCTGTGGTGTTTTATGCTTTGTCTTATATTTCATTGTGAATCACTTTGGGATTATTATCTTGAAAGGTGATATATAAATAAAATTTTACATACTTACATTTTACTAAACTGCAAACATGTCCTATTAAGTGATCACACAATGGGGTTATATTGTCAGACACCTGGGGGGGTGTTGTCAGTAGCCGTCTTCTTTATTTTCACAATGATTGCTGCTGTACTATTTTCTTGACTTTGCAGAGAGAGTATATTGTTTGATACCTCTGTGGTTGAGGATGAAGGGTTCTGGCAAATGTGTATTTCACCAGGGAAATAATGCATAACTGAAAAACCGCTCACTCAGTATTTCAATGTATAGTATAAATATAATTTGGTCGTCCCTCCCAGAGGGGTACTGATGAAATTTACCTCACACCTGCACTTGATGAGACACTGAGACATTTACTACTTCTGATTTTTAAGCTCTATGCCATGATCTTCCCTGTAAACATACTAAAATCCCTGCAAGACTCTGATGCCCTTATTTGTCTATGCTTCCTTCGTATAACATTTGTTTAGCGTGACCTAAATCGCAGCGATATGAGCGCATCAGCGGCTCTGTCTCGCCTTTTTCTTATTTCCTTTCCCGTGTCTCTCTCTTTGTCTCTTTGTATGCCTCATGTTCTCTTTCAATCTCTGTTTCAAACACACATAATTTACAGACAAAACAAGCGGAGAAGACATTTTTTTAAATAACAAACATCTTCTGCCACATGTCTGCTGTTGAATGAATGAATGAATGAATGAAGGAATGATTGAATGAATGAATGAATGAATGAATGAATGAATGAATGAATGAATGAATGAATGAATGAATGAAT
>JAOWBL010000022.1:12105586-12121049 GCA_028564865.1 Zenarchopterus dispar
AATGAATGAATGAATGAATGAATGAATGAATGAATGAATGAATGAATGAATGAATGAATGAATGAATGAATGAATAGATATGTTGGCCACTGATATTTCAGGATCATGGAGTGCAACATCTTTTGAATATGGGGACCTTTCTGCTCTCTTCTCATCTTGTTGTTCTTTTTTCTGATTTTACCTTTCTCCAGAATCAAGTATTGTAAGAAGTTAAGACCCAGAGCTTGAAAAGCATTGCTTACCCCTTTTTTTGAGGTTTAGATGTAACATTTGTTTCTCAAACAAAAGAATTAGTATTTCCACAAATCCTTAGAATTAGATGGTCACAAAGAGACATTTAAGAGACATTCACCCTTGCTGGAGGTTTAACGTGTTTGGCATCAACCCGCCAGCGTGCACTGATCAGGACGGCGGCAGACAGACTCCTTGTGTTGATCTGCTGACAGCTCTGCATGACAGCCAACACACAGTGTGGGTTTAGTAAACATATGACCTCCATGATAACCAGTATGGGGGCACTAAATGGCTTCAAATTTTGCACAGGTGTTGCTAGGCAACAGCATAATCGCTCTCCGTCTCCCCCTCACCCCCTTATGTGACTCTCTACCGGGATTGCTGTGGTTGTATCACTGAAAATGGTTAATTAACTTCTACAAAAAGTCCATTAATGGTTCAGATTAAGATTCTGAGGGTTAAAAAGCACATCTAGATATACACAGAAATATATGCAGGCATGCAAATATATGTCAAGGACTGACTTTGAAGTAAATCATCCTTGAGTTATGCATTAGGCAGTACTCAATACCAATATCAACAACAGATTAAATGACTGTAGCAGCATCCAGAAGGTTAGTGGTGAATTTTATGTAGAGATTATAATGGTAATAAAGTAATTTACAAACACAGAAATCATTTGAAATAAAAATTTATGATGTTTGTACACAAAAAAAGCATACAGCTTTTTACACAGTTATAGACATAAGCGTGAAGACTTACAGAGCCTTAATATTTATTGAAAATTTCCTGAACAAGTTGTTCTTCACTTAATGTCAATCCATATGCTGTTATGTGTAGTGAACTGAATGTTACCTTTATCTGCTTTGCATTTAAAGGTGGCAGAAAGAATGTCACTCTTAATAAGACATTTGTGATTTATTGCTACCAGGAGACAGCTTGATTGGATATGAATTCATGATATAAAATTCAGATATTCAAAAACAAAATTATTTAAAATATTCTTAAAATCTCCTTGAACAGAGAGAACATAAATATTTTTGAAATTTAGTACAAATGTTCTCAATATCTTTAAAGTATTTAGAACATAACACATTTACTATGTGGTTGAGAATTGTTAAACCAAAAGATTGTGTTCATTTTAAGTCAGTCTCACCTCTGGCTTTGAACACTGGTATGCTTCATTTATTTTTATCATTAAACAATTCTTTAACCAGGATTATAGGACAAACAATATTTACATAATATTATATAAAAGGTCCTTCTTCCTTCCTTTTTTCTTATAAAAGGGAACATTTTCAGTTTTTTTTCCCCATCCAAATTTCCATTTATTTTCAAGTTTTTAAAATACAAATTTAATTTTTTTACCATATTAACAACCTTTTTTAAATATAAAGGACAGCTTTAAGTTCAATTTATGGAGTATAGAACGGAAGTGAGTATACTCTTTACAAAGTTTCTAAAATGTCACATAATTTAAAATTGAAGTGTGTGTTTGAGTGCATGTAAAGTCAGTGGTCTCTATTTAAATCCTTTTTTTAAAATGATAAAATATATTAAAAATCAATGCACCTGACAGTCATGTTCTTATTATTAGGCAACAACAACATTTTTTTATCTGTGCCATTGTCAGAAAAAACAAAAACAAAGACAAAACAAACAAACAAACAAACAAAAAAACAAACAAAAAAACAAACAAAAAAACTCAGATGGGCAATACTAAGTATCCCCTCACTGCTTCCATGAGATTATGAGATTTAAGAGGATAAATTGCAGCGAAGTGATACCCATCAGCTAATCATCATTCCTTAATGAACTGATCATCAGGAGGCCTGCAGATCTCTATAAATGCAAACTTTTAGGCAGGTCCCTAGTCCAAAGCATTAGGTGGATGTTAACATAGGGCCTCAAAGGAAAGACATAAGCAATGGTCTCAGAAGAGCAGTTTCTGCTGCATACCAATGTGACGAGGATTATAGATGATTTCCAAAAAAATCTGAGTTTAGTGTTCTACAGAGAGAAAAATTATTCACAAATGGATATCACTCAAGACTTTTGCCAGTTTTCTGAGGAGTGGTCATCCCATCCAAATTCAAACCATGGGCAGGCCATGCGTTCGAAAAACCTAAGAGATACACATTGTACACTAGAGTGATTTGATGTTAAAATCCACTTGGCAGCAGCAGGAGGACCTGGAGAGAAGATGGCAATGCTGGTGGGTGCAGCCATTGATACAGAGGCAGCACCTCCATGGCCAGTATGAGATTCTGTTCCATGAGCTGGACCACAAAGATGACTACATGATGTACTTCTGCCTTATGAACATCTTTCTTACACTTTATGAATGGTAGGGGGTGTTTGTGTGAATGTCATACTGAGATTTGTACAGTGTTCATAAGAACGCTGTGTTCTTGAGGCATACTTACAGTCACCGTAGAAATATGGGGTTCTGGAATGGTCTCCTGATCCCACATAATCCATGAACATTGTGAGTTGTTCTCTTACGTTGTTTGAAGGTATTTGTACAGTGGCCCTATAGTGGCATGTTTGTAGAAAATCTTGGACAAGACCATCGACCTGGCAACAAATTTATGAGCTGGCTACGAACACTGGATAAGAATAAGCTGTAGGAAATGGTCCAAAAATCATTCATAGAATGTTCGCAGCCATTTCTATGGACCATTGTGACCTTAGCTTTAAAGTGAGTTGTTTGCCATTAGTGCCCCAACGCCATGTTTGGTGAAAACCGGCCATGGCATTTCAGTGGAAACACCTGATACCCAGATTTAAATCAGAATGGCTGAAAAGTAAAAGGATCAAAATTCTGAAAAGCCACAGGAAAGTCCTGCCCTCAACTCAAATTAAATAATGTGGCAGGACCTTACAAGAGCTATTTATAAGCAATGCCAACAATTGTCAATCAACTTTAGTCATGTTTACAAGAAGGATAGGACAGAATTCCCCTATAGTAAAGTGAGAAGTTTATAAAGTAACATGGGAAATGAATACTTCAAGTTACTGCACCTAAAAATACATCCATTCAAGATCTGGAATCATGGGGGACTTAGTATTTCCCAAATGACTTAATCCCTTTAGCCTCATTTTTATTAAATAAAGGCAATAGATGAAGTAGTGTGTTATCGATTGATATAATCCTGGATTGTTCTTCCACATTGAAGCTTTTTATTTACAGATTGTACATAAAAACTTTTATGAAAATTGCCATGCCAATGATGTCTTTCATCCTGTACAGGAACCAAAGGGGAATAGAAAATGGATGGATGGATGATGTCTTCCAGTTTTCTGAGGAAAACTGGAAACTGGGAGTTATCTTGTCAGCCTGTATTGTTATAAATGCACATGTGAATACACATGACAGTCATGGTGGAATCAATGTATATATGATCAACACCTTTTCCACTCATGCAGGTTAGTGGCATTGCACTACCACCTCTGTGCTTTACTGCTGGGGCTGTATGTTGGATCCTGTCTGACTTGAGCAAATACAGTGTGGTCTTTTCTGTCTATAAAATACACTCTCATCATGCACCAAGCATTCATGTCACATCCTAAATTTAAATTTGCAATTTCAAGGGGAAGCTTGAGTGAGAGATTTTTTTTTTCCACACACATCCTGCTTGTTCTTGGTAGCCACTTCAGCACTGATTAGTGTTGCTGTGCGTTGTTCTAAACCTCGTGATTGCTTCTATTATTGTGTTTGAAGAGTTTTTAGCTGGAGGCCAATCTTTTTGTATTTTTTGCTGTCTTTGAGAAATCTTTCAATCAGGTTTTTTAGTTCTTTTCCTTTCCAAGTGGGGACATGAGGAAGTTATGCGTGCCTGAAGTCATGCCTGTATTGTTATGAATACACATGTAAATGCACATCACAAAGACAGTCCTACAGGCTCAAAAGTGCAAAAACCTCAGATGTTCATAACTGATTTTATAATAATTTTCATTTTTAAAGCTGCTTGGAAATCACAGGTGTGTTACTTTTAGTTTCAACAATCACATGTGCTCACGTTTGTTGTTGCTCTCTTTCTTTAAAGTTGGATATTTAACAGTCTTTTCAAAGGATTTTTTGTAATTTCTCATATGAGGAAATGGAACTACTAAGAAGTGACACAACTTTAATTTGATTTAAAAGTGAGAATACACATGTGTGGTTCCACCTTTCAGTTTTTAAAGAATCTCTACAGCAATATCATACTGAACTTCAAAAGCTTGGAAAATCTGAGTGTACAAAAGGTATGACAAATCATAGCAGATTTTTAAAAAAATTTACTGATTTATTTTGATTTCTTGTTAGCTGCTTCCCATAATTCTTTGCCTTGTCAAGCTGCACAACAACACAGCAAGTTATAGGTAAGTCCAATTGAAAAAAGAAAAGAAATGAAATCAACTAAATGCTCAAAGAAAACATCCACAGAGTTTAAATGTAAACCCCCTTTATTGTGAGTAGTATATTTCAAATGATTGACTTCTAAAGCAATTGCAACTTGGGTAAACCCTTATTTAACTTCTAATTCTGCAAAACTAAATGCAAACCAGTTCATAAGGTATAATATGAAGTACTTACAGAGGAAATAATCTGCTCATTGTGGTTGTAAAGACGAAAAGTGTAATATCTTTTTACACTTTTATCATAATTTTTTATTACAGCCTTTTTCTTAAATATTCATAATTTGTCTCATCAGACATTTAACCCCTAAAGAACTGTCACAGAGAAGACCACATGCTCACACAGACATACCAATGAAACATGTCTGTGTAAAGAGAAGTGCGAGAAGAGGAGGGAAACGAAAGGTTCATCATCAGCATTTCCACACAGGAAGGAGCCACAGCGTGGCACTCTTTAAATGGAAGCTTTGACAGAAGCCTGCAATCCTTTCTCGCCACACTGCCCCTGCTAATCCCCTCTATTCAACCACATCTCTATGGAAACTGACTGGATAACTTACCCTTGCTGCCTAACTTGTGCCATGCAGCCATATCTGCTACTGACATGGAGGTTGTGCTGCAACATGCTGGTCGATCATTGTTCCACTTCTGTGTCCATGCTGTGTTGTTATTGGCTGCTATACTGAAGCTGGATAATGCGTTTCTAAATCTGGGAAAATACTCTGGAGGGGAAAGCAACTGTAAGCTGAAAGCCATGCAAGAGGAAGTGATTCAGCCTTAACTTGGCTGTATAATGACAAGTTTCAGGTGGTTGGTGTAAATTTTCATTTTCCTTGCACCTGCTACCTTTTTCGTTTCTTTGACTTTCCTCTGGCAAAATTGCAGGAGCAAATTTGTCATGCTTTTAAAAGGTTTATCAACTTCAAAGCTGAAGGAGCTGGTCATCCAGCCCATCAGCAAGACCACGCAATCTTTCCAGCACTGACAAGAATGAAGTTGGAGCATGTGGACAAAATTTCCCCACTAAGCTTCCAATTCAGAGCCTTTACATAAAGCTGGGAGAGGCACATTTGCATTTTCCATTGACGTCAGCTTTAATCCATCCTAAACCACTTCTTCAACCCCTTCAAATACTTAGGGAAGAGCCTCAGTAATTGTTAATTACAGGAAAAAGATGGTTGTAATCACTGGTGCTATCAGCACTTACACTGATAGCCTGGAATGAGCTGGAGATCAGAACCCACAGGTAAACAATCCACTGTGAAGGCTGCGTTACATGCATCTCAATTTAGATCAGGTCTGAAATAAATGCAAGAAAACAACCTTTCACGTGTATCTCGCTTGTTACTGTCATTTTACATCTTTTCATAAATGTGCCTAAAGCATACCCAGGACATAAATTACCTGCCTGGGTGAATTTGTGCCCATGGTTGACCGTAAGCGGTTAGTGCAATGCTGCTCCAAGTTTAATTAGATGCATACTGCACTTGAACAGTTGCAATTTATCCAAGAAATCATAATGACAAGAAATCATTTATGTAGGGGTTGATATTTATTTATTCTTTCATTTAATTGTCCAATATGAAAAATGAATACTAATTATTTTTTCCTTACTAATTCTAAAGAAACAAACAAACAAAAAACAGAAGGGGTTTCATTAACACTACTTTAAAGCTGGGCATCTTGGTGTGTGACTGATTTTTTTTTATATCACACTAAGATACAAGCTAATTTAGGGTAATATATTCATCATAATATATGATAAATTTCAATATTGCTTCCCCAGGATGTAATGTTATTTGTAAAGCATCAACAAATAGCAAACTAAAGAATTCACAAATTATGTTGTGTTAAATTATTCAAAACTTACTTGTTACTAATCCACATTTAGTGTTACAACAATAAATACTAATCTAGCATTCATGGCAGCCTCACATTTATTTACAGAGCAGTTTCAGCATCACAGTTTCTTTTATTTGTTTTGCAAAGTCTCTCTTTGCTTCTCTGCAAGAGCATAAACAAACAATCTGCTCAAGGATTCTCTCAAATACACACAAAGGTGTGCACTGAGACAACACAGAGACCAGCAAAAACAAACATAATAGGTCATCAAGACTTATTCCTTTTATCTGAAAAATTATAACGAAAGAGAGAAAGAAAGAAAGAAAGAGAAAAACAAAGAAAGAATGAAAGGAGTGTGTGAGCTAGATACCATAACAGCATATACTCTGTATATTAACAGTGATGCTAACCTCCTGAGACTACGCAATTATGTTTTAATTAGATTTAAACAACAACAACAACAACAACCAGTGCCTCTGTTCATTTTGATTTTGTTAATTAACAATTAAAATAAATTGCAACTTAAGATTATGGGAATACAATTTTGTCAAGTACCAAAGAAAGGATGAAAAGGATAACCAATTTAAATCAAATTCATTTAAATATGATAGAAACACCTGCATCAAATGTCATATACCCATGTGGTTGTTAAATATTTCATCCAAGTAAACTGTGCTGCCGAAAATGTGAGGTTCAACAAAGTTCAGGGGAGGGGGGTGTCCACCTTTTACCTCTCAAAATGACTGTGCTCCAGTGTTGCATTTCCTCCAGTAGGAAAATTATGTAACACAACTAGGATCCAGGCTTTTGAAATCTTTAATGTCTTTCTAAAATTCATTTCCAAAATCTGATGAACCAAAAAAATCAACTTAAACCACCATGGTAGATGGTGATGGTAAGCTGGAACCATCAGTCAGTGGAAATTGACTTGAGTTTGGAGCCTCAATTGATTTTTGGTCCTCGATTGACCCACTGGTCAATCGAGGACCTGTAAGTATTCTTAGTTGTGCATTAGCTTCAACCTGAGAGTTGGAATGTTGGTGCTTGGATTTTTGCATAGTTGCTAAGTTATTGCCATTAGCTTTCTGTAGCATTGGGTTGCTGCTTCGCTGTAGTATGTATTTGCTCAACAGATTGAGACTTAGACTGTTTTCATGGACAAGCCAACAGGACTGATATCTGTGAAGTTGTTCATTGGTCATAGAATAAACAATTTCATTACTAGATCGAAAAACTGAAACTAAAGGGTTTTTATTCTTGCATATGTACTAAAAAAAAAAAAAAAATTCTTTTAGATTTCACGTGCAGAGAAACTTATTTTTTCTTTTAAAAAAAATATAAAGAAGACTATTTAGACCCTTTAATTTACATTTCTAAATAGTGATTGGTAATAGCAGATTCAGTAGACTCCCCCAGACTGCCAAGCTTATGCTTGTTCTGGCCCACTCAAATGTCAGTGCAGAACATTTCTTCTCCATGGTTGGATTGAAGCAGACTAAAACACACAAAAGCTTGGAATTGGAATGAACCCTGTCATCAATTACGGAGCCTTTTCCACCAGGCCTTGAGCCACAGAGCTTCAAATAGTAACCTCCCTCTGCTGTCATTAAGGCTTTAAATTCTGCGTCAGACTCAAACAACATAGAGCAAATAAACACAACTACACACATTATTTCAAGGTTGTTCTTTGACACTTCATGAATACATTTTTAAAAATTACTATTTGCCTGAATTGGCATTTTAATAGATATGTTCATTGTTCTCATTTCTACTTGTCCAGCCTAAAGAATACATAAAGGGCGTGTCTGAAATCCCCCCTACTCACTTGTACTGCACATCTCTTAACAAACCTTTACCTCTACATACTTTTTAAAAATTATAGTAGCCTATAAAATGATAGGTGTATGTTGTCAAATATTCAAATGTGAAAGTACAAGCCTGTGCATTAGGTCAAGGTAGGACATTTCAGTGAATAGGATCTTATTAGGACTATGGCTCTGACCTGTTATTGCATGTTATTCCCCTGTTCTGTTCTTTGTACAGGCAATAATATTTGAGCTTGCTCCTGAGTGCTTTGTTTCAGTTGTTTTTTTCTGCTCCTCTCTAAGTCCAACATTAGTTTAGAAATCTGCTCTGATAATGTCGACAAGCAGCAGACTCCCAGTACAAAGGAGACCGAAAGACAAACGCCAGGTAAACAAAACAGACAAACAAGAGACTGTCTACAGAGGCCCATATGGTAAAACAGGATTGTTGCCATTTATAAGGGAAAATTAGAGTTGTGTGAATCCCTGCAGAACCTGGTTAATCACCTGGATCTGTCAGTGGACTCGGGAGTCCTCAATCCCCATAAGGAGTCAGATCTGAGTTCTGAGGCTGCTACTCACAGTTTACATTTGGTATTGTTTCATTCAATATTTTACATCTTTTATGTATATTACAAAACACACAAAGTCAAATACCAGTTTTCAGCATCTGCTGCTCAAGTTGATAGCATGTTTGCTGTGCTGTTGTAATTACATCTTCCTAATCCAGAATCCTTGTAGACAAAACATGGATGTCTGAAAAATCAGGACCCATGTCTATGGACTCACCTGAATCCACAGTCTCACGTGAGTCTCCAGATCTTAACAGATACATTACATGAAAAACTGGAGTCATAATCATTGCTCTGCAGCAGGAGTGTCCAACTGATTTTTAGTGAGGGCCATGTCAGCGTTGTGGTTGCCCTCAAGCAGTCAGCTTCAACTTTAAGACTGCGAAAATGCAGTCTATTGTATAACTGTCTTTGCATTTGATTATTAGTTACAAATATTTTACATGCACTCACAGAGACGTAAAAATCTGTGTAAGCTCATGCATTCTTTTTATTACAATTTATATCCTTTTAATTTTTCAGGTTAAGAAACCCACATGATTCCAAAAATCAAAGATTAAACTCTTCAAGTAAACAACAAAGACAAATATCATCAAACACAAGTTATAAAAGTTTCACTGCTGTTTCACTTTTGTTTGTAGCTTTTTCAAATATGATTTGCTGTGACTGCAGTCTGTTTTTAATTCTTGGACAATTTGTTTCTTTTCTTCTTTCCTGAATCCGGCATACTTAGCTCCATGTTTGGTGTCAAAATACCCTTATAAAACAACCTTAAAATTTCATCACAACAGTAACAATGATATATATATATATATATACATTATATATACCAGTTTTTTTCCCCTTGGTGCACAAACATGCAGTTACGTCTTTAATTGAACTACCTTCCAACTGCATTAATTTTTCTTTTATTGGGACATTTTGGGATTATTTGTGGTGTTTATTAACCCCACTTGTCAGGGAACTCTCAGCTGATGCAATCCAGTGGCGATTTTGGACTGCAAAGTCCAAAATCGAGATGCATTGTGGGAGATGTAGCTTGGAGTCAATGTTTGCTTTAAAACTGCATAGACTTTTATTTTAAGTCAATTATAAGCTTTTTAAGCTCTCCTGGGCCAACTAAAATGATGTCGTGGGCCTGGATTTTGACATATGTTCTCTACAGCCTTCCCCCTCATTTCTTGTAACTGTATTTTTTCTGCTCTGTCATATAATTAGGACAATTATACTTTATTTTCAATAAAATGAATCTTATGTTCTAGCTTGACATTTTGGATTATTTTTGACAAAGCAAGCATCTGTCTTTGTTTCCATTTACAAATAAAAAACAAACACATAAATCAGTTTAAACAAGCTTAAATACATAAACTTCTGCAGTAGATATACATAAGCTATCAATTAGGGTGCACTAATTTGTAGTTAGAGACAATAGTATCCTGTTTCATTGGTAGAATTTCTCCAGTTTTTTTCTTTTGCTTTGGAGACTTAACAGAAACGCTCTGGTGACTTTTCACTTAAATATGGATGCATTTGCTGATACAGCCAAACAAAACTGGACAAAAACAAACATCTTCGGTTGAACTGGAAGGAAAAAAAACCATCTACTGCTTTTATGTCTTGTAGATCTCCTTTAACATATACAACTTGTAAAGTGGCTCTATGATCCTCTTTAACCTTTTGCACTGTATGCTTCATGGGAGTAGATTGATGTGCTAATGCCCTGGTGTCAGTGTCAAACATGACAAGCATAAGGATGAACCCCAAGGTTGTGACTACAAACATCTTGCCTTTAGTGTGTGTGCCATTGAATGAAAAAAGTGCACACAACTGACACACAATCATGGGGTTCATGACTGTGTATCTGTTGTGGGTAAAGGCAGAATTGTAAATGATAATAACATATATTAGGAAAATGATGCCCCGCCTCCACTGTATCTATCTCTTAAATTGGGACAATGCATGAGGAGGAGATGAAGACACTTAATTTAGTTGTTGGCAATGGCATCAGAAAATGTTGACCTTTTGCTGCTTCCTTGAGGCCATAAACTGAGTCACATGACAGGCAGATATTTACAGTGCCTCTTGTCACTGGCCTTGTCAAATCACTGCACACTTCACTGCTGCCTAGTAGGCCCAAGGCTGGATTTCATCTATACAGGCTGATGCATAGGTAATTAAAAAAAATATATATATATATATATGTTAGTCCAAGATCCTTGCAACTTTGTATAACAAAGAAAAAACATGAGGGCATTCTGGGATGTGCATGTGTGTTAGTGTGCATTTGTAGCAGTTTGCGTGGGTGTGTTTGTACTAAAAAATAGGAGGGAGAGAGGAAGACATACAAAGAGAGACAGACTGTCTGCAGGACCAATGAATTTCAGGGCAATTTATCCTATGAATGAGCCTCTGGAGGGCATTCATCCTCAGATAGTTCAATGAATTGTATAACAAAGAAGACTGTACTTTTGGACCTCCACAACTCGACAACTCTGCAGCCTTGCACGATTGAAATGAGAGTTTCTGTTTTGTTTGTTGTGGCTGTTTTGAGATTCTTTTGAAACGGAAAATGCACAGATCATATTTGACATGCATCAAGGCTCTGATAGAGTCCAACCCTCCCTGTTGTTTGTCTTTTGAATAGATAAAAGTGGGGTTACGTGTGCTACGCTTTAGAAGCACAATCTTGTCTCATGCCAGATAATCACGGGAAAAGGGCCATGTTGTTGTATATCTTCTCACTCTGACCTGCCTCTAGTAACAAAGGTGGGCTATATTCAGGAACAAAGAGGAAGTTTGGGTTTTTCATTTCCTCTCTATTCTTTTATTTAGCCTTTTTTCTGCCTTTCACGCTTTAGTTATACTTGTTTTTAGGGAAACCATCCAATTTTCCACAATAACAAGACAATGGAGCCTTTTATTTAACGTGAAACCCTTCGACATGTTTGAATTTATCATTGCACAATAAGCAGCTTCCAAAAACTATTGTTTTATTTTCACAATACTTTGACATACAGGCATGTATGTAGAAATGGCACTCTCAAATGTTTAATTGCAACTCCATGCTCATCATAATTCTGTTGTCAGTCACAATACTAATATTCAAGTATCATTCATCTATAAGAGGTGACCCTTTTATGAGTGTCTTATAAATATAATGATAAAGCCTCTAAATTGCGGACTTCATTATAAAATATAGTTTATAATTTAACTATTTTTTTCCTTTTAGGATTTTCACAATTCTTTCTTTCTAATTGCATCATCTATTTAAAAGCATTTAAAATGTAAAGTGACATTTCTGATATTTATCTTTGCCATCCAGTATACATTTCATCATTGTCTGAGTTGTTTCTTCTCTCTCTGGACTCAGAAATGAGCTTTCATTCAAAAGTGTGGTAATCACCACTTGGAAAGGATGAAAATATGATCTGCTTTTCCTTATCTCATCCTTCAATAGAGCTAACTTTTAGATTTAATAATCCTGATGTTACTAGTGTTCATCTTACCCTGAAATATCGGAGACTTTGCCAGAGACCCCGAGGGCTTGGTTCTTCTCATGAGAGCAGCTATTTGAGGTGAAGAGGGGACGACAGCGACAAATCCAAACTGTGTGAGTGTGTGCGTGTGTGTGAATGTGGGAAGACATTTTTAAAAGACAGGCAGCACTTGCTGTTTCTTACTCACATGAGAGGTGGGGGGACTTGAGACTAAAATGGCAACCATAAGAGTCAGCAAAAATGTATTTAAAATTCACATATTTCCTGTAGTGTGAACTAAATATTCACTGTTATGTTAAATGAAAGAGCAGCTAAACAATCACTGCATGGCAACGTCGCACACTCTGTTCAGTGTGGAAAACAGAGCAACATATAAAGTAAGGTTAATGTAAGGTTAAGTAGGACTTTAAGGCAGAGAGCTGAGTCACTTATTGCCACTGCTATAAAACGTTTTCATCATTTTTTTTCTCAATATTTCTTCAAAGCTTTTAAAGGAACAGCACGAAGAAGTTAAACAGTGTTTCAAATATTTAGCCACCCCACAGAATAAATACATACATATACCTGAAAACTGACACGTACTCAATATGTACTCGCCTCTGGTGAGTGCAACAGCATTATAGAAAGATAATTTACTAAACCGAATCCTAATAGATCAAATGCTGGTTATTCAATTTCACTTGACAAATGAGCAAGGCCTTTCCCCCTCAACAGTTTGCCAGTGAAAAGCTTGTTTGATGATTTATTTCACAGCAAAATCTAGACTGCCCTCTTATTGTTGCCACACAGTGGAAACACACTTTGTCTCTAGCTTGAAGGGAACCTCAACTGTCATATATCTGAGAGAAAGTCTGTTCTGGGTGTCTCATGCACCATTATAGATGATATGGGTGAGGGTGTGGGGGGTTGGATGGGGAGGGTGGCCGGAGACTTGGTGGTCCAGTGGACTGGAAAACGCTGCAACCCCCTGGCAGAAAGTTAGTGCGTGGCTATATCTGTACCGGAGCTAATATGACCATTGGCTCATTAGAACTCTGATTTAAGGAACACTGCGTAATGCCGAGTGCCTCAACGAGAAGAGATTCAGCAGGAACCACCAAGCCCAGTGGAGCAAAGTAAAGACACCCCTCTCCTTTGTCTGTAAGGGCAAATCCCTAAATTTGGGTGAGATGTAGCCGCTGATGTTAAACCGCTTGAGATTCTCGGCTAAAATGCTCATTGGATAGACAGAGAGACGTTCTCATAGAGGAAAATAATTAAATAAATAAAGATGCAGAGGATTCAGAGTCTGCCACGACAGGAGCTGCTGACAGGTTGGTCATCAGTGCAAGAAGGCAGAGAAAGAAAGGAATAGACAGAGAGAGGAAGGGGGAAGGAAAAGAGAGGAAGAAAGAGAGGCTGACAGGCTCAGCTCGCCTCTTCCTTATAGCAATCAAGGAGGTGAGGACACGGAGAGGGGAGGAGAGGAGCGCAGGAGCTTCAAGCTCAGCTGTATGTCAACCCAATCATTATATCACACAAGTATTTAAATTGGCATGATGTGTGCTGTGTATACTAGTGGATCCTCCCATGTATGGACTCAGAACTGCTTGCACGGGATGTCATGCTTTGTACATGTAGACACATTGCACACTTACAATCTATGTTGTAGAAAGATTTTATTTGATGGCTAAAATCCATGCCCAAGCACAGTTGCTTGTGAAACTTAAAAACACGTCCAGTGAGAACGTTAAATGCAAATAAAAAGGACTTGAAAGGATTAAAGGCAGAACTAATCATGCAGTTCTGTTATCTTCCATACATGGTTCCACAGCCTTAATTGCATGAGAACCCCCACATGTATTTGCAGTATGCCCGTCTGCAGTCGAAGGCAAAGAATGGAAATTAATACAGTCACTCTGAGGACAAAAATGTGGCGGCAGGGAGGCAGAGGGAGAATTGGAGGGGGGGAAATAGCCCCGCTCATCTCCTCTCATTTTCTGCCCGCTACTACCCAGTAGAGTTACTATGGCAACCTCTCAAAAAGCGGTGCGCGGTGAATTGTGGATTTGAGATGCGCTGTCTGATTGCGCTGTGTGGAGGAGATGGCTGGCTCTTTCGTCAGCCTTCCTCTGTAAGAGGAAATTGATGGAGAGCTCCAATGAAACAGCACTCCATATGCTTTCTCTGATGTGTGTGCCAGTCTTTTGGCTCTACGTCATGTGTGTGTGTTGGATGTGTCTGTGTTTGAGCGCGTGTGTGGAGCATGCCCATGGAAGCTTTACATTTAGGACCCAGTGCCCCCCAGCAGAGCCGCTCACCATTCTTGGCACCGGCCAGACTGCGCTCAGCTTTCCAAAGGAATTTTCCTGGCTGACCATGGAGACTCATCAGTATGCTCTGAGTTTCAGCTGATTGACTCCATGCCACTGATGACGATTCATTTCTGTTTTGAATTCCAACAGCAGTGTGAAACCAACTGGAGTGTGTACTGAGTGTGAAATTTTGACAAATGCCACTTTTTTTTTTCTTTTTAACCTCTATGTCTGTCTTTTTTAAGCTCAGAATTGTGCATGTAACTGGCGTGCACAGACGCAGGGTCTTTGTCAGAAGACCCGTGTCTTTGTCTGTGTACGAGTAGGACATGTATGTTATTCAGTCAGAGCTCATTCTCGCTCTCTCTCTCTGAGTGGCTGTGTGATGCTTGTAAGCTGTGCCAGTCCCCATTAGCATCCCATTATAAACCAGCATGATCACTCGTCACTTGGAATGCCTGCCACAGCATGCTGTGCGTGCGTGCGTGTGTATGTGTGTGAAAGCTTTTTCCGAGAGCACGTGTGTATGTGTGTGTGTGTGTTTGTGAATCATACAGTCAAGTGATTGAGATGGCCTTGTTTCACAAGAACATGAAAGAAGCAGCGGAGTGCTGCACTGTGTACAATTCAATTTAAATGTGTCTGCAAGTGTTTGCTTTGCGTGACCCAGATTTCTCACCTACCCCACTATTGATAAATTGGATATCCTGAGGCAGCCTTGAGCAACAATATAGTTTGGTCTGCATGTAGTGAACAGCCCCCTCTGCTGACTATATCTGTGTATATCACGTGAGGGATGAACGATGAACTCAGCAATT
>JAOWBL010000022.1:12122721-12206394 GCA_028564865.1 Zenarchopterus dispar
ACAGTCAAAGCAGATATCCTCCTGACCTCCAAATAAAATTATCTACTCGAGATAAATGAACATCCATCTGCTAAAAGAGAATTATAGACACCTAGCAAAGAGCGTGTGTGGTAATATAGGCAATAAGCAATAATAGGCAAATCATTCAGCCAAAACATTTTCTTATAAGAAGTGTGCATACACGTGGGTACATTGATTTTGTTTTGTTATCGATTTATTAATTAATTTTTTGCTGTTTGTTGCGTGTGTGGTTGTAATTGTTTTCATTATGTGGCAGTGGTGAATATATGTGGACTGACATCTCTCCGATCTTGCAAAGAAACCTATATGTTCAGTTTTGTTCTCTCTGATCACACAGCTGATTTCTCTATTAAGCTTGAGACTGGAACGCTGTTTCTGGAGCTCATGTAGCTGAAAATGTTCCCACTTCAGATAACATCAGTGTCATCCTCATATTCTCCATAAAGCAGTTTTGTTTAGCCCAGCTTGATCTTTTCTGCATCAGAACCGGAGACTAAATTACACTCTTTGTGGTTGTATATAAACAGAAATTAAACACCCTAAAAAATTGATAAATTACATGTCCTTTGTCACTTCAGAGAATAAAATTTTTAATTTTTTGCCTCATTTTTTGGTCCTTTTCTCTTTATATAAAATGAAAAAGTGACTAGTTGTCTTGCGTGAATTGTCAAAGTACAGATGTGACACTTTGAGCCAGCAGAGATGTCAAAGCCAGTGGTGCCACTCCCCACTGCACCAGTACCACCTGCACCAGCCCCAACCTTCTTTCTTTGACAAGTAAAATCAAAGAAAAGTCACACATGTATATGTTGAGTTTCTTCTGAAGCTCAGTAACACCTTTCCCACCGCTGAATGACTCCACAGAGTATATATTACCCTTCTCCAAAACTACATCTACAATGCATCTAAAAAATAAAATAAAATAAAACTTGAAAGCCCAGTGGTGCAGGCCTAGAGGAATGTTGAGTGTCTCTCTGGTCCCCTCTCTGGAGAGTAGGCCTCACCACGCTCTCCCTCCCCCAACCCCTAACTTCATTCCATTCCAAAGTGTGCTCCCTAAGAGCTTCTGCATTTTTATCTGAGCCTGGTGATTGTGACAGATTGGCCAAACGCACACACCGACACACGTTTGAGGCACAAACAGAGGGGAGGCTGCCCAGGGAGGATCAGACAGCGCCAGGCCCTGGCTATAAAACCCCCCCCAGGATGAGGCCAGAGTTCTGCCCTGAGCTGGACAGGACCTCTTCCCTCTGTGCCAGGACGCTGTCAGGACAGGCAGCAGGCGAGCCTCCACCATGAACGACATCTACAAGGCAGCGGTATGTTCGTTCGTTCTGCTCATTAGTCGATGGTGTGCAATTAGTCACTCCTGATGAGATCATTTGGTTTTGTTGGAGGCTAACCAAAACTCTGAGGAGATATAATCTGGTGTGAGAGTCATTCTGTTTCAGTTCATAAACCCTAATTATTAACTGCTATAATTTGTGTGACATTCAGAATTTTACAAGGTAGGTCATTTAAATCTGTCACATTTAAGTGGTTATGATAAGAAAATCTATGGCGCTTTTACATTTCTGATTTGGTTGACCGAAAACGTGTCATCGGTTTGTTCATCTGACACGGCTTGAATGCTTGACAAATCTCCACTGATGTGGTTTGTAAGGCACATCACCTACATCACCAACTGATGCCAAGCAAGCCTTAACCACCATATACGTCTGCAGACCTTCAACCCTGTCAGACCTGTTGGAAGTCACTCACGAGGTCACTGACAGGACACGTCCCCGTTCGGCACTTTGTTGTTTCATTCATGACTTCAAATGGAACGGTACTGCCTCACATGGCTAATTTTGGCCAGCTGCACCGACGCTTCTGTGTCTGTGGTTTTCTGGTGCCAGAGGAGGGCTGCAGGTTTAGATAACCCCACCTCCCCACGACTGAATTCCGACATTATCAGTGAGCATGAGAGCTGAACGCAGCTTTCCCTTCACTTCTGCCTGAGCAACCGAATGGCTCTCCTGTCCACTCACAGCCCAAAAGACTGGTGCAGCTCAGATATTTAAATCACATAGGAGTGTATACTGTTTGGATAGGGTTTTTTTTTCCAAATATAAATACTTGAAGAGTGTGTTTATATGAAAGCGACTGCACATGTGCGTGTTTAACTGATGGTGGACAACAGGATCATAACTCTTGCATAAGCAGCTGTCTCCTTCTCTCATTCATTGTTGCTTTTTCAGGATTACTGATCCATTGTTGGGTCAGATCCATAGCCATCCTAATTTAAAGGACTGTGCTCTGTCTACTTTATTGTTAACTCCTTTGACTGGCCATCATATATGATATATAGGTCTGTGAATTGTCAGAGACGACCCGGTGTCTGGGACATCTTTGTAGAGGGAAAAGATAACAAAACAGACAGAAGGCAGTTAGTCCAGAGGCAGATTTTACACTGTATTTAAAAAAAAAAAAACGGATGTAAATGCCACAACTAAAACACATTCTTACATAAATATTTTTGAAGACAGACCCATAAGTGAAAATAAATCAATAATAATGTTGAACATAATTTTCAAAAAGGTTCATTACTGAAACCTTGTTTTCCCTTTTTACAGGTTGAACAGCTGACAGATGAACAGAAAAATGGTGTGTTACCAGCACATTTGAAAAATTCGCCTCACATGCTCTTTTGAGTCAATTTATTGTTGTCAGATGTATATTTATTTTCTTTTTGTGCATTGCTGTGGTGTTGCAGAGTTCAAGGCTGCCTTCGACATCTTTGTGCAAGATGCAGAAGATGGCTGCATCAGCACCAAGGAACTGGGGAAGGTGATGAGGATGCTTGGGCAGAACCCCACACCAGAAGAGCTGCAGGAGATGATTGATGAGGTGGATGAGGATGGTAAATGAAAACACTGCGATGTCAAAGTAAAAGAAACTGAACCACTGGCTGTTGTTGACCCCCTTGTGCCTGTGGATCAGCTACACGGCCCATCATGCTGTGCGGATAAACGTCAGCCAGACCTTATGACGTTAACATCAAATGTTAGTCAAGGGTCTTAAACACAGCACAATGTGTCAGGCTGGATTAGGGGGAAATGTGCGTCTTGGAATGCACAAGTCATCTTTGCTTTTTTCACTGAGGAAACAAAATATTGCATTTTGGGTTTGTCTGGGAAATTATACATGCGGTAAACACCACGTCTAATTTGTCAAACAAACAATGTATTTTTTGGCTTCATGACGATATCATGAAGATTAAATTAAACGATACATGTATATCCACTGCAGAATATGATGAAGTGAGCTGTTTGTGTGTTCAGGAAGCGGCACAGTGGACTTTGATGAGTTCTTGGTCATGATGGTGAGATGCATGAAAGATGACAGCAAAGGGAAGTCAGAGGAAGAACTGGCAGAGCTGTTTCGGATGTTTGACAAGTAAGTTTATTGCTCATACCTTTTTGCCACTTACCCCATCATCCTATTTTAAAATAATTAACATGTTAAGACCAGTTAACTGGCACAGTTTTACTCATCTCACTGTAAAAGTCCTGACAGACAAGTCAAAGCATCTTTAACAAGTGGATACTAACATCTGAAAGCTACCACAGTCTAGATATCAAATTGCTCTGCAGTGTAGATCCGGTAAAGTATGCTCCCAAAGTGCAATTATGTGTTCTGACAAAATGCCAAGTAGCTCTGCAGAGTGCAGCGTATACTCTGCTCCTAATCCGTTTTGACAGCTCAGAGTATTTCTAACACCCACTAGCATGTAAGTCAGACACCTCGTCTGCACATCAAAGAGCAAAGTTACTTCCTTTTCTTTTTCTACTGTGATGGTTCCCAAGCGCTGCAAAACCCAGACATGATCATGCACATGTTTCACACAAGGCTAATAGAAGATTTATTTAAAAAAAAAAACAAAACAAAAAAACAAAACAAAACAAACAAATGTATTTCACTCATGTGATTGTGCAGAAACGCTGATGGTTACATTGACCTGGATGAACTGAAAATGATGTTGGAATCCACGGGAGAGGCAATCACGGAGGACGACATCGAAGAACTGATGAAAGATGGAGACAAGAACAATGACGGCAAAATCGACTATGATGGTGAGTAGTTTGAGGTGAATAAAACATAAAAGAGAACTGGTCAGAGTGTTATTAAGTGAAATGTGTCCAAATTATGGAAAAGAAAACTTGACAAAGATGTCATACAGTTTTATGTCAATAAGCTTGACTTTATTGTTTTTACAGAATTCTTGGAGTTCATGAAGGGAGTGGAGTAACCGTGAAGAAGAGATGATCCGGGGTGTTACTTTTCTGTCTCTGTCACCTCACAGCAATCTGTGGAAAAATATTTAAAAAAGAGGGAGCTGAGTTGGATGCAGCTGATGGAAACTATGGAACAACTTTTCAGGATATGCTCCATCTGAACGTTTCTGTATTTTTCTATCATCTCTTGACTCTCGCATGTTGTAAATAAAGGTTGTGACAAACTTTTAGTGCCCTTGTAAACTGAATTTGTGTAAATTTGTCCAAATTGCGTTGCTCATCTCTCGAGGCCAAATATAATTTCTCCTTTAGCGCCATGAAACATCAGCTCTGTGTTTGTTTTCCAGCTAAATCCCACCTCCGAGGTCCCACAGCCACTTTTAGCTGATGTTATTTACCTTAGCAGAAAATGTACACAAATAAGAACCTATGAGTCAACACATCTTTACACAGAGCTCTTGTAGAAAAATCATACTTTTAAGACAATGTGCTTACAGGAAACATTTCTGAATGCCTAAAAATCCCTAAGGAGTTTTTTTTTTTTATTTCTGTGTCCTTCTTCAGCTTGTTTGAAATATCTGTGCATGTAATAAACATGATACATTTATCAGTGGAGTGTCTTAATACAGATTAAACTTCATCATCACATTAACAGTAAGAATACAGCTGTTATTGATGAGAGGCATGCTGTTTTGTGCTCCAGTGCTTTCGTCGTTTTTTTTTTTTTTTTTTTTCCAGTTTGCATGATAGAGTCACAAGAGTTGTGTTGTGGAACAAGCAACGACTATCTTACTATCTCGTTTCTATTTTGCCCATTTGGGTTTCAGACTTTACAGGCCGATCACATGCTTCCCCTCTGCCCTGCCGTCCACAGAGCAAATAAACAAGCCTGAAGCATTACTGTTGATCCTTCAAAACAAGACACACTTGTTTCAACCTGAACAGCATCCTGTAAATTTTGATTCATCTGTGTAATTTGTACTCTGTAGTGGCTCTTGTCTGCAGTATGTGAACTATCCGCATGGTTGTATCCTGTTACAAAGTCTGTTGAGACAGGAGCTATTTATGTCTAATCATGTTAGTGCCCATGTTAGGGGATCAGCGACGCCAGTTGACAATCAGATGCTTTTGACAACAAAGAGATAGCAATTCTATTGTTAGAACAGCTTTGATTCTGGCAGAAACATTTGCACTGTATATAAAAATGATCAGAGGTGTACTTCATCTCATCAGCAGTCATTTCACTTTGCAAAAAGAAAACCTTTTTTTTACACTTCATATTTTATTGTCACACTTACAAGGAGTCCTTTCTAAAAGGTCAAGAATCTATCTCATTAAAGTTCAGTGATGGAGCAAGGATTTTTCTTAAAGGGGCCTTCAAGGGGCCACATTTCTCACAGAAGTGCTTATCTGTCACCCATGCACACAATCCTTTTCTTTGGGCGAGGTGTATAAGTTTAACCAGTCATACCTTGTTCTAACACTTTATGTTAAAATAAAAACTTTAAACAATAAAGCTCTTTACCAGTTTTACATTGATATATATTGTGCATAGGGAAAATACTTTCAAGCATACAGTGTAAGAGCAACCACTGAAAACAGCTCTAAGGGTCAAGCCTAAGAACAAGAAAGTTACTGATGATTAATAGATCCGATGCTTCTTATTTTAATGTTTGTTAAACATTATCTGAGTGACAGCAATTCAGTAAATGTTCCTTAAAACTATGAGGACAACCAGCATAGGGGTGGTGTTGTCTCCACCGCTTCTTTCTGGGCAGTTTAATTCAAATATTAATCTTCTGAAACTTTATTGCCAGTGGACATATTTGGCACATTAAGGCCGCTAAGTCTTTGAGCCTGCATATGCACCCTATAACCTGATCACTGACTTTGGGTAAAGGACAGGTGAGTGGCCAGATAGGAGAACTTCAGGAACCCCTTCCATCCCTAGAACCGCCCCTGAAATAATTTAATAAAACCCTCATTTTGACTCAGAAGCTGCAGTACCAGTGAACATGGGGAGTCATACAGTTATCACTGCGACCACTAGATGTCAGCAAGACAACACATTCGCATCTGATTGGCTCTGTCACAGTAAGCTGAGGATGACTAAACAATGCATTGCACAACTACTCTCTTTCAAAGGCACATAATTGACTTAAATAGTTGGATTTAATACAGAAAAATTCAGTTGTCGTGAAACCACACTGTAAAGCAGATGGTTTTGATAACTGCCAAACAGAGTGAAAGATTTCTTTTTAAAAAAAATCATATAATCGTTTTGGCTTATTTCAGTATTTGAAACATGTATTTGAATTTAAATGAACATTTTCATAATATTGTAATTTGAACATAATTCGGGACTGAGTGTGTTTTGTGTGAGGATGTGACGTCAGTGGCCTGACTGATGACACCATCTGGCCCTCCCTCCTCCCTCGTGTATCTTACTCTTTTCCCAAGGGTTTCTGGTAGCTCCATCCTGCTCCCACTGTTAAAAATTACTCATGGGGTTGAAAACCCAAACCTGCAATGAACCACAGCTGCTCTGTAAGAGTCTGACAAATATACTCTGACACTACACTCCAAGTGCACTATCTACAGTTGCTTGCAGTGCAGCAAAGAAAAGAAAAGGAAGAAAAGAAGTAATAAGTGAAAATATAAGGAGAGTTGATGTGCTTGTTATTCTCACCCAGATTAGACTGCCCTACTAGCCGAGCTCTTTATAGGTTCTGAACCGGCGACTTGAGCGCAGTGCTGGATGAGTAGTTCACTCACTGCCATCAATGGGAGGGCTGGGCACCGGCAGAGCTGAGTGTGAATGAATCTGGGGTGTGGTGCACTAGCAGCAAGTTGGGTGGAGAAGTGATTTGGTTACGTAAGACAGGCTCGATGACTCATGCCTGCTGTTATTAACCCACACTGCAGTTCTCAACCACCTTGGCTATTGTGGATTTCAGGGCTTTTGTGTGCAGCACAGACTCTCTCTGTAACACTCGACACTGGCAGTGGAGCTTCAAGCTCAAGACAGAGGGGACCGAGAAGGGGGACAATAACCTATAAATATTGTTTAACTGCCTTCAATAATCTGCTGGTGTAGAAAAATGGGTTATTCCACTGAGTAAGAGTGTGTCAGGCAGATATAGAGCTCTTAGAAAGCACACACAGAAACTCACTGCTGCACTGTTTTAATCGATTTTTAAATCATTTTGTTAAACACTTAGATCACACAAGGACCACAATCCACTATGAAACTGTCACACAACCACGCTACTGAGCTATGTCAACAGTTTGATGTTTTCATAACCTTTTCCAAGCTCAGAATGATTTATGGATGTGTAAAACCCCCCATAAGAGCGAGGAATACCCACACATGATTTAGAGTTCGGAAGGCATTAACTACTCATGCCATCTATCATACGCCCACACACACAGTTCTCGTTTGAAGCCAGCAGGCTTTTGGGTTTAGAGGATTCCTGTTTTTCTTGCTTCCCCACTTCACATAGACTTGGAAGTCATCCAGTGCTAAATATTACAGATTAGTCTTGAAATGTCTCATGTTACTCACTATTCTCAATGGAAAAAAAATAAATGAACAGCAGCTCCCTAATTCTCTGGACCCCACTGTAAGTTATTATTCCTTCAGATGTCAGGTGACAGGGATTTTTATATTTGATGCTTTGTACTATTATTAGTCTGCCTTCTGTTTCCAAAGGCGCTTAAGAAAAGTAAAATAAAGAACAGGATTTTAATCATCATCTGTGAGTGACACCCACTCTTTCTTAACACCCACCATTCTTAATATATCTGATCTGATTCTGAAATAATAGATATTTTCAATGGTTGTCTGCTTTAGGAGAGCAAATGGTAGGTTGTTTTTGTTGCCATAAATACACAATGAGGAAGTGGAGCACTTTAGACAAAGAGAGTGGAAGCACTGCACATCAAACTGAAACAGACAGAATATTGTATCATGACGCTCCATCCCACTTCTGCTGCTGAGAACACTGAAGTACTGTTCGGGGACTGCCCCGCCATAATGGCCCACAGAACTGCAAGACTACGAGACACAGAATTCTCAAATTCCACAGAAACTATTCATTGATTCACATGAATAACAGCAATTGTTTTGTTTTAATGCATCACTGGAGGGTTTATCTATTTTTACCAGTATTAAAAGGGAAATTTTTAGCAATGCGTATGAAATGCTGGAAGAACTACTCATTGTGTTCATGAGCAGATGTAGCAACATGATAATACTAAATTACAGATTTTTTAAGATCTGCATTAAGATGTAAACATATTAAGAGTTATGTCATTCCATAGAATTGAATTATTATCAAATATGCCCCTATCTGCTATATTACCATTTCAATAATGTGGAAAGCTCATTTTAATGTTGTGGATGTGAAAGTCAATGGTTAATTCAACGTCTTTGCCAAATATAAACTAGTCACACATTTATACTCCTTAATGGAGCTGGTATCTGTAAGCATCAATGTCTTTTAGGCCACATAAGTTGGTTTATAGAGCACAATTAAACTAATAAATGATTTAAAGCCTATTACAGAAATTATAGGGATTTGATAGACTAAAATTTATATATAAAAAGAAATAAAAAGATAAATTAAGAGAGACAAATCCCATGGCCAATTTTGAAACAGTTAAGGTGGATACTTTTCTTTTTCAACTTGGTTCTCAGAAATAATTGTTTTTAATCTGGAGTTGGTCAGACCAATTCAGATTTCTATTAAACCTCATTTCTACTGAACTTCCCACTTTGAATTAAATCTAAAGCTGATGAGATACAATCTTTTGCAGCATGTCCATACCAAAGGGTTTGTTTTAAAAAGCTTTCTAAAAATGGATTGTTTTGGGTTTTTTTTTTTAAATCTGAATGTGTATCAGTTTGATAAATTGTTTCAAGGTTTTTTATTTTGTCTTTTCATATCAATGACAAGCTTGTGCTATAGTTATACCGTTTGACTGAAAAATATCTGTTTTCTCTTTGAACGCAGCTATACTCGCTTGACTTATCAAACATACTGCCAGTGAGGGTCTACATGTTCCAATTAGTGAATAAAATCACAACACTCTGTGTCAACCATTTCTTTTCAGAAGCATGTACTCCAGCTGAGGTTCTGCCATCGAAGCCTCTGCATCACTGACCCATTACTCACTCTGTACTGTACCAGTTCAAACTTAGATGGTACTCTTTTGATTTAGTAGTCAAATTAAAAGGATAATATAAAATGAAGACTTTGTTTTCAATTACCTGAATTCTTTTTTTTTTTTTTTTTAATGCTTTGTGCTGATCAATTTTATTTGAGGAGGGGCAGACTGGGATGGTTCAGAGGCTTCTTGGGGCAACCTCTGGGGTAACTGTGGAGGGAGTGGTAGCCTAGTGGCTACAGAGATGGGCTTGGGCATGGAGGACCCAGATTCAATCCCGTGGGTTAACAGAGGCAAGCCACTGTGGGCCCCTGAGCAAGGCCCTCAACCTCCAACTGCTCCCCTCCTCCTAGTATAACTAGCAATGGGTTAAAAGCAGAGGACAAGTTTCAGTGTGTTTCGTAAGATATGTACTGCCAGTAATAAAGATGATCTTATCTTTGAGTTCTCAAGTTTTGAGGAAAATGGGAAAATGAAATAAAAATCAGTTAAAAGCTTAAACACACTTCTTTCAGTGTCCTTGACTTTTATGAATTACTAGCCTTGTGTGACAATGTTTTTAAAGTATTGCAAAAGTTTGTGTATCTTGAAAATGTGATGTGTGTGTGTGCTGTCCCTTATAAACACACAGACACACTTAAGCTGCATCAGGTCTGAATGGGCTGAGAGACACTTAGAGATTCCTCTTTCCAATGCTTTGACGTCAAAGCAAAGACCTCCTGTACCAATTCAGTACTGTAAGCAACATATGGTCTTGCGTGAATGGCATACCATATAGCATTCCCAGCATGCCCTTCTGTGTAGCTACAGCTCACTGGCTGTTACAGTTCAGGAGCACATAACAGAAGGATGACCTTTTATTTTGCACTGGGTCTCACAGGAAACAAGTAGTTTTCTCTTTCATTCACTCTGGCACAGATTAAACTGCAAACAAACATCACTTTGTTCTTGTGCTTGGTGAGCGCCGGCTACTGTACATCACCGGATGGTGAAATTGGCCACAAAATGAGAGACTTCTGGTGATAACAGATGGCTGCCTCGGCCTGCCACGAGGATTCCATGTGGCTCTGCTTTACACATGACCCACTATTCTTGTTGCCAAAACTCACGCTTTTGCTACGCCTCAAAGAATGGACATGCCTTTCTGAGAAGATTGAAGTGTCACAAGAAGTCTGTTTTGAAGAGATAGTATATCTGTTGTAGGTTCCTGGCGTGATTAAATACTTCCGTTTGATGGCTTGAAAGTTTGTGGATATCACCTCAGTAATGCAACTGGGTGAATCAAGCACTAATTTATGCCATATTTTTCTTAAACAGCTTGAGATTATGTTATTAATTTCCACAGAGTGGTGACACCCAATTGAGCCTTGCTAAACCTTTAAATGAGCATTTCCTTGCTATGTCTCTGAGAGCCAGTCGGACTTCACACCACATCTTGTTTCCTTATGTAAATGGGGAAGTAGTGTGATTCAAGACTTCTGAGAATCCACTGGCAATCCCCATAAAACAGGGGGTGAAATCCCTGGTTTGATAACACATACCATTCCAGTGTAGTCACACATGGCACCATGAAGCATGACTAAAGGCTCTGTCCATGCTTACATGCAATTGTGATGACAATCAGAAGAAAATATGGTTGACATTTTTTTTTCCACCGTTGCTAGGACGAACTCAGCTTTGTCTGAATTTTGAAAAGATGAAGATGTCTCCTTCTGGCTCAGAGGACAGCACAGTATCCATGATGTCATCCCTAGCTCAGTGTCATGAAGTTAGAGGCCGCATGCAGCCAAATACTGAGATTAGGATTATTCTCTACAGCCCCAAACATCTGCTGTACACAGACAGATCGAGAACACCAGGACCAGAAATCCCTGCAGTTAAGATGGCAGTAATTCTCACGAGAATAGCTTTCAACAGCATGTCCCACTGTCTACAGGATAATAGTGAAATAGTGGAAAGTTGGACTTGTTAAAAGTATTCTTCTGTGGGAATAACAAAGCAAATTGAAGCTAAATATAGAGAGAGATTTGAGCCGGAACAAAAAAGAAGCCCTCCCTGTTAATGTGCATCAGAAGCAGCTGTGAAATTACTGCCGGTCATGCGGTATGCTCAGTATGTTCTTATAACCACAGCAGGTGTGAACCAGCCCTGACGGGCTTCTGCTTGGCCTCGACACCACACACACCCAAATACATCATGAGTATGCTTGCAAACAGGCACATACCCCCTCTAACCCAATCCATCCATCCTCATCAGCCTCATCTCAAACACATCTGCTTCTCCAACACTGACTGCTGAGTAAGCACAGCATTAACCTCTGCTTCCTCTCAGGAGTGATCACAACAGGACAGAAACACCCACCACCGCCACTCCCACCCCACTTCTGTGTCTCACACACAGTGCAGACCCACACTGCAAGGATATTAAGAGTTCACATGCACAGGTGTTTCATTTTTCTGGGAATGCAAATTGTTTTCCCTTGTTGAAGGCTTCACTTACCAAGTTTTGTTCCACTTCTCAACACGCTCACATGAGCACGAATAGCTTCTTTTCTGATTTTCTCAAACAGCTTTGTGATAGAAAAAGCAACACCGGCTGTTCCGATGTCACACATAACTTTGAAGCTGTAAAACAAACTGACTACACACGCAAAAGGTTATTTTTAACACAAAGGTGTGACGTTCAGCAGGAACTATTTGGCACCACAAAGATGTGAATGACTGTTCCCACACATGCACAACTAGTTTAAATTACATAAGACGATTAGTGTTATGGTATAAATATGTTATAGAACGACAATAAACACAGGTACCAGATGTCATCATTATTTGCTGTTGTATATCGTTCCCATTTATACTGTAGGTGTACAGTGCCAGTTCCAGACAAGACATCCGTGATTAATGCTTCTCTCCATCATCCCACTGCCACCGTAGCTACCCTTTGCCTTATTTTGGGCGTCTTTTCAGACCTAATCACAAGTTTGGCCTGCAGGTATGTGGCTTGTCAGGTCCGGTCTTGTTGGAAAACCCATCATTCAGCAGCTTCACAACTGCAAAGTGTTACCAGGCAAGTCTCTTCATGCTGCTCTCAAAGATGTACGTTTTACTTTTAGAAAATTCTCACTCATCCCAGCCCCAAAGCTGGAACTGAGAATTTTAGTGTATTGCTGAAGTCTGAGTGAGTCATAAAGTAAAAAAAAACCAAAAAAACAACTAGGTTTGCTGTGTCTTTCTACCATACAGACTTGATAAAGTTGCAATAATATATTGACAAAATATTAAAGTAACTGAGCCTGGGATGAACCAAAGAAAGCATACATTTCTTCCTTATATTTACTGAACTGGCTATATTAATCTTTGATTGCTTATTCTATGAAGAGAAAGGGGAAGGCAAACTGATTTTAGGACATTCCTACTTACATTAAGACATCTTTACTCAATATCAGGGTGAAAAGACATTTTCATCCATTTTTAAGTACACTTCAGATTTTTTTTCAATACACCTTTAAACCAAAATATAACACAAACTAATCAACAGACTATTGTGCAACACTATTTTACAGTAAACTCTATCATGCCTCAAGCTAGAGAGAAGATCTGTCAGAAGTCTCGTTTCTGTGGCAGAGTAAGTGCTGTGTCATCTTCCTCTTCTTCTAAACACTGTTTGAGTGACTGCATGCGGGTGTGTCTGCGCTCTGTTATTGACAGATCGGGCCTTGTCACTTGTCTTTGTGTCAGAGAGCCCCCGGGAGACAGGAAGCCAGGCGTCCGAGCGGATAGAAAACAGACATCTGACCACACCTACAGCAGCGACAGTACAGTCTGATTACTTGCAACTCTCATGGCGCTCTTTGGTTATGACTCAACAGCACAACTGTTTTTGCTTTGTTTCCTTTTTTACGACATCTTCTGTAGACTTTCAATAAAAAGCTTCAATACAAACAGAGGCAAACACATGATGTTCAAGTAAAAATATACAATATATTTGCTGTATAAACTCATACAGAATGCCTTTTGTGCTATACACAAGGCCCCAGATACATGCCACGTCCATCTCCTTCATGATTTACAGAAAATGTCTCCAAAGACAACCACATTTTATGTACATTTTTACAAACACACCAAACAGAACAGCCCTTGGGTGCACTTAAAGAGGCCAAGATGACATACAGATGCCTTGTATACAAAAAAAATCCCTGAAAATGTCTCTTGTTGAGGTAAGAACATGCGTTTCAAATTCACTTCCTTTCATTTTCGCTCACACACAAAGCTCATTCATTTGTTCTGAGACGAGACTGGCAACAGAGAACAGCTAATTACTAGTCATGTTTCCCGTAACATTGTACCACAGAAGCAGTAGCTGCAGGCTGAAGATGTGTCAGATTAAAAAAAATAAGATAAACATCCATTCACTTTTCACTCGCAAGTTACTCCTAAACAGCTTCCTTCAACATGGTAACTGACATTTAGCTGACTTTTTTTTTTCTTTTTTAATTAAGGAACAGCCAAGGCCTCTGAAACAACAGGCATTGACACAAAGGTTACAAAACAAGGTCCTTGGTTGAAGATATTGCATGTAAATAATGTAATTATAAGCAATATAACGCACTGCAGAGCTGCTACATGATGTTGTGTTTAAATGTTGATATTTTCCAGAATATATCACAGTTCAATTGTGATCACAGCACTGCCAACTCAAGCTTGTATTTAAAGACTATTAATGTTTGCCATGTATAAGCAAATGCATTTTGAGTGAAAGCAGAAGGAAATAAAAATAAACAAAAAAACATGCGTCTTTAAGGAGACTGGAAACAGCCATCAGGTGGAAAACTGTACAATAATCCAAGGCTGGATCAGTGAACTAGCTTATTCCCCTCAGCTAGAGTAAGAAAACATCTCTGACATGCGCACCCCCCAAAACAAAAACATTCAGATTGGCAAAATATAACAGAGAAATCCATTTTACAGCTGGTGAATAACAAAGAACAGTCATATAACAATAGAAAAGTTATGAAATGTCCTGCTATATTGACTGTACATGACCATTCATTAATGCCATGTGTGGTGGAGAGAGAAAATCTCTCTCATATTAGATATTAAGGCATTGAGTCTGGAGCTTGTTCTCTGCATATATCTGCTGCTCTTTTTAATAGATGGACCTTTTGGTGCAGAACACTGTAACCAACTTACTGCTTGCATCAGCAAGTCAGGCATCCGACAGGCTCAGAAAACCTACGACACACCACAGGAAACAACAGCAAAAAAAAAAAAAAATGCTGCGCTGCTACTCCTCATGTTGACTCCAGCTGAAAGACGTTGTGATTGGTTGGAGTGGTGAAGAAGAGCTGCTCTTCACCTGTGGAGCGGTTATCGCAGGGAGTGTGCCGCCCCAGCGTCCTTTCAAAGTCCAAGAGCTGGCCCATGAAGTTGAAGTTCGGTGAAATGTTGGATTTCTTCTTCTTGACAAAGTCATAAGCCTCGTTCAAGGAGAGGTTGAGTCTCTGCATCAGGTAGGCCACGGTGACTGTGACTGAGCGGCTGATGCCGGCCAGGCAGTGGACCAGGACCCCACACCGCTTCGACCGAGCCTCATCTGTGGGTTAAAGGAAACACTTGGGTCAGCAGAAGTCTACTGGAGGTCTAACAAGTCCGCAGAACACTTCAGTATTGAACCCCTCATTTCAGTATTCAGTGTGATTCTGACAAAACCCTTCACCGGACAAGAAGCTTATTCATCAACTTGTACAACTGTAATCAAACACAACATCTGAGCTGAGGTAACTGTTAGTTCCTCTGAACCTACAAGGAAACTAGTTCACAATGCAAAACACCAAAACCACCAAATAAACAAGTGAATAGCTGTGGTTTCAGGTGCAGTCACGAGTCAAAATCAAAAATAAAACTAAAACTTTATGCTGACATCTGACTGTTTTCCAGGTATTTTCTATTGTTGTATTTTTATTTACTGATTTTTTACAGATCATTGATATTGTTGTCCATCAACTAATATCCGCTGCTGTTAAAAACATTCACATATCTCAAAAGAGCATTTCCTAATTATTAAGCTTTTATTACAAATTTTTTAATAATCCATTATTTTTTCACTCTTTGTTTTAAAGCTGTAATAGAACAAAGATTTCAGTCCACTTGGCCTTACTAAGTTCCTTTTTACGTGACTATTTAACATCTGAAGAATCTATATGTCGAGCCAGACTCACTCACCAATAAATGATATCGCCTCTGGAAAGAACTGGGACAGGTTCTGACTCCAGTGGTCCGAAATGGGGATCTGCTTATACCTGAAGCGGCTGTCGTGTTCAAACATGTTGGGCAGATTGGGTGTGACATTTAAGATGTACTTGATGTTGTACTGGCCCAACACATCCAGGTTGGTGGAGTCTTTAGCGCAGCCCAGGTAAAGGTAGGGCAGGATCTGGACAGGGAAGTCAGGCTGGTTTCCAGGAAGCGGGCTCTCCTCCAGCTCTGTGGCGCTGCCGGGCTCCCGATCGGACTCCCCATCGGAACAGTCTGAGCTGATCCGGAGGTTCCTGAGGCCCAGAACGGACACGGGTGGAGAGGAGCTGGGGCAGGAGCTGTCCAGGAGGGTCTCGCATCGCTCTGGATACTCTGTGTGGAACTTCACAAAGCCACCTGGACAAACACCAAGACACCAGTTAATCAACAAATCACATCTGAAGTTGACACTGAGTCTTAAAAAGCGCTGTATAAATTGTTTATCTTAAGGCTGATGGCAAAATCAGTCTCAGATGTTGAAGCTGAATTATAAGACCCCCAGAACTGATCTTTCATGATATGCATGCCTGTTCCTGCTGGAGAAAAACATGCAGCAGCCATTTTGGAATTTTAATTGAGAATCCCAGTAGTGACACAAACTTTTTTTTCTTTTTTAAATATTTTAACAGCTTTGCCACAAACTAAAAGAAGAACTTCGACCTACAAATAAGCTTGGCCAGTGAAGAAAAGTAAGCCACAACAGTACTTTCACTTCAACAACCAGAAGCTGAACTGGTAACTTTAACATGCAAATCCCGTAAAAAGTTTATTTTCTGTAAAGTTTCAATGACTTATTTTGCCTTTATTTTATGTATTTATTTATTTTATTTATAAAAAGGGATGGCAAATGCGGTATCAGCGCGCCACAACTTACTTTGCGTCAACTGTGCCAATTACGCGCATTTTAGAGAAGAAAAATAGACGCAAACAACTCTCGTACCGAATTTCACAAGTTCATTAGACTACACCGACAGCAACAAAGGCAACAACCCAATTCACCTTCCAAATAGTATGCTTTGCAGCCGTCTTGCCAGAGTTTTTGGAGAAGTAGAAACAGCACGGACGCCGGAGCGCCGCCGTCCTGCCAGCCCACGGAGCTCTCGTCGTACAGGACGATCGTGTCCGTCTTGCACCGCCTGATGAACTTCTCCTTGTCCTCGTGTTTGGGGATGATGGTCTGGATGGGTATGTTGCCCTTCTTGAACCTGCGGAGCATCAGCCCCGTCATGGCCAGGTTTATGGCGGTCTCGATGTGGGATGATTCATAAAGCTCGTGTGAGCGGCAGTCCAGCAGGAGCAGAGAAGCGCCTCCGGACTCCAACTCCAGCTGCAGCCATTCCACGCTTTTACTCGGCGTCGCATTAGACATATCGCTCTCAATATCATGCTACATGCAAGCGCAAACACTTAATCCACCAGGCGACGGTAAGCCACGTCCCATCCGAGAA
This sequence comes from Zenarchopterus dispar, assembly GCA_028564865.1. Taxonomy (NCBI): domain Eukaryota; kingdom Metazoa; phylum Chordata; class Actinopteri; order Beloniformes; family Zenarchopteridae; genus Zenarchopterus; species Zenarchopterus dispar. The sequence goes on from JAOWBL010000022.1 coordinate 12,139,930, forward strand.
CAGATCAATAAATAAAACGCGTTAAACGCTGGCCCGCCGGTGCAAGGCGCTTCTGCTTGAGCGAAGAGATGTCCCTCTTTTCCTCCTCTCTCTTTCCATCAGTCAGAGACTCTGACCTGTCCCACTGATCCCGAGAGTTACTGGACACGGATTTTACTCTTCGATTTACCGTCAGTAACGTTGGCATCAACTCGGGGTGCTCCACATCGTACCAGGGTCCAACGTGTACGCTCTAGTTTTACCATTCCGATGCTTGAAAGGTTTTTTTTTCTCCTCTAAGTTGATAGAAGAGCAACTCAAGAGGGAGGAGTTTCTTTCTTACGATTTAAAGTCACAGTAGAAATATCCCAAAGTTTGGTAAGTCTGAATGGAGTCATTTAGAAATCACCAGAAGAGGCATAAAATGTTTGTGGGAGGATTATAGTAACTTTTTAAGGCGTTTTAACACATATGATTCCCACATGTTGGTGAAGTTCTGTAACTCGTATTATTTTATGAAGTTGGCCAATCACAGCCTCTGTTGCTTGAATTATGGGCATTAACACCCTTGACTTTTGTAGGATAAGTTACAACCACTGGATCTGAAAATTTCTACCATTAGAAGCCCAGCTAGCATTTGTATGTAGGGCCCACTTGGGATATAAATGGGTTGAAAATGTTGCCTCTTATGAGATTTTCCACTGGTTCATTCATTCCTTCATGGACCCATGTGATTTTCCCACTTAGGCTCTCATATGTGGTTGAACCCAAGTGGGACCCAGCTAAAACACCCATTTTGGGCTTTGTGCTCATTCATCACCCATGTATCCCAGTGTAACCACTGTGTGCAATTCATATGGGTCCAACAAACAACCCCATCAGGGTGCTTTTTTTTTTTTTTTTTTTTTTTTACTTTTTAAAGCCCATTTATATCTCTGATGAGCCCCACATACAAATGTTGGCAGTAGGGAGATGTATGGTTCTGCATAATGATGCATTACTAATGTTATGTTTATTCATCACAACAAAATCCTGCAGTCTATCACAACAAAATCCCCCCAATCCATGAATAATGTTCTGCATTGCCTTTTTTTTTGATTCAAGGATCCCCTTTCAAAAAAAAAAAAAAAAAAAAATCTGTATTTCTGTCCACACAATATACCATCCATAATTATTAAATGCACCAATTATAAAACTGCAGGCCTTAGACAGAGGTGTGTTAGAGCTAGTGGTAAGCTATTTTACAGGATTTCTAGTTTAGAACACCTTGTCACATTCCTTGGATATCTCTTCACCATCTCCTAGCCCCCCATTTTGTGGGAACACCGCAACAAAAGAAAAAAAAAAAACATCCTTACACAGCCATCACATACAGGCTCCATGAACTGAAAAAAGACAGGGCAGCAAACTCCACTAAACCTTAACATAAACTGCTGCAGCTAAGGACCTAGAGGGAGGTGTTTGTGCCAGTACATCTACATGCACTACATGTAGAGCCTTAGGAGATTTCATGATGTGCTCTTTTTTTATTGGGAACACTTTGTTTTGTTGATATTTTGTTTTAAATATCAATAGACGTGAGGTAATCCAGAAACCGCTTACCCTCCCTTTAAAAGGATGTTTCAGACTTTTCCCAGTGTTTTACCTGGAGCAGATGGTTGTCACTGTCTTCTAACACCCTGTTTACATGACGGTGCTTCAGCCAAACAACGTAAAAGCATTTCCTGTATGTTTTCAAAAGGCTCCACATTTATATATAATTAAGGGATGGAATGCATCCTCCTACATATGGGCCTCAAAGATTAAAATACTGTAATATGTATGCCAGGCCAGTAGGTGGCACTCTGATTTTGCGATAACACATTGAAGGAAATCACCACATAAAGCCATTCTTCTCCAGAACAATTCAAACAAGAACATGATGCAAAAAGACAGAAGACAGAAGATGAAGTTGTTTTCTATGATGCATCACAATATATTATTAAGCTTATGCAAAATCTAAAAAATATTAACTAGCTATAGAGAATGAGGAGTTATGCCATCATGTTTTTCTTCTGTGTTCCTTTTCAGGAAAGAATATTTCAACAGCAGGACACAGAGAGAGATAGAGAGAGTGCATTTTGTTACTTGTTTGATTTTTGCAACATGTAGCACTCACTTGGGAAAAGATGGAGATGGAGAGAATGAAACAAAAGGGACTTTTGGGAGAAGCTAAATAACAGCTCCGAACAGTGGTATTTTGAGAGAGAGCTTGATATAGATAGCTTTGACCCTTACAACCTGACAACTGTAGAATGGAGAAAAAACCCAAAGGCACTACTACCTATCCTATACCTTGAGTGAATTATCTGGTTTATACTGTCAGCACTTGCTCAGTGCTAGAGTTTAAAAGCTGCAAGTCATTTGAGGCTTACGAACAATTCTGCTGTTGCTGAATTATTGCAAGACTTACAAATCTACAAACCTGCCAACTGTAAGAGCTCAGTCACAGGCTACCTGCTATGATTAAGTTGTGTTCCTCGCCTTTTATTAATCTTTTTATTGCTATAAAATTATCTTAGCTTTTGAGTCATAGATTAGTTAGTGTGTTGGGGAATGGGAGCTTCTAGGCAATGGACATTTCACAGACAAAAGTCATTAATCCAGTCTCAACTACTTTTGTTTAAAACAACAGTGTTAATGGCTCGCTATATCTGTCAGTCTTTATGAAGTACAACTTACAATTTTTCAAGTAACACATAACTAACGCATAATGTTTGAAGTTCAACCATGATGTCACTGTGAGCACAGAATTTGTGTATTGATTGTTTACTTGGCTATGGTAAGGGTTGTGTACTAAAAATATTCCACTGTAGAACCTGCTTTTAAAACTGCATTTTTCAAGCGAATGGTATTATGGACTTTTACGCTGCATCATTTTTGCATGTGATTGTCACATGACATGGCAAAGTGTAGGGACTGTGTAACAAAGACGAGGAGGCAAAGATGTTGGAGGCTTTTGTAACACAGATGTACTGCTGTAATGACAATGCTGTGACAAAGTAAATGGCTATTTGATTCAAAAGTGATGTGTTATAAACATATCTAAAACAGTATTGTTTAAACCACAATGAAATTGATGAGTTTTGAGTTGCTGTAAACTTTGAAAATATGCTTATTCAGAGAAGCTGTTAGCCTGACTCCACTGATTTTCCAAACTGCGAACATTGTTTGCTACAGGGAAAATATACGTTGTGTTCACACTACTTAAGTACAAGTACTCACAAATACACCAGATGAATGAACTTAAGAAAAGGCCCCCACGAAGCCTTCCTATCTTGACCTTTGAACACCAAGACAGCCAAACTAAAAAACAGTGATAAAAACCATGACAAGCTATGGAGATTAAAACATGTCATTTATTTAGTGTTAACAGTTGTGTAATAGAGAGAATTGTGATCAATATTTAACTCAGTTTTCTTTAACTACTAAAAAAAGAAGCTTGGGTTGAGATTTAAAAATATTTCATTTCTTTGCCTTTCAAAAGTCTTGAGATGTTTTTGGGCTCATTATCCATTTGGACTATGATGCATGATTCATCAGTTTTGTAGCATTGGGCTGAGCAGAGCACATCTCTAAACACCTCAAAATTCATCTTACTACTTTTCTCAGCAGTCACTTAATGAGCAGTATTCTATTGACAGTCAAACATGCCCATACTATAACACTAACTCCACCGTGTTTGGCTCATGATGTGGTAAATGCTTTAGATCATGAGCTGTTCCTTTCCTTCTCTGTACCTTTCTGTTCCCACCATCCTGATCCAAGCTTACCTTGGTTTCACATGTTCATAAAATCTGATTTCAGAGCATAGAAGACTTTTTAGATGTCTAATCCGATGTCTAACCCTGTTCTTCAATGTAATCCGTGGTTTACACCTTGCTGGTAACTCTGTGTATTTACAGTCCTGAAGGCATCTCTTGATTGTGTATTTTGACAATAATGTTGTACCTTCCCTAGAGTACTCTTGATTTCTGCTGATATTGTGAAGTTTTTTAAATGGTTTATTCCTTTATTTTTTTCTTCTGTTTGGGAAAGGACTGCTTTATTTGTCTTGAAGTAACACTGCACCTGGCCAATTCACTTAACTTCAGTTGAATTGTCCAAATACTTTGGAGCCCCTGAAAATGGACGTACATTGCTTAAAATGAGAAAAAGATCTACACTTTAATTACGTCTTTTGATTACATTCTTTTTAAAAATTAAACAAACATTTCTCATACTCGTGGTGAATATTATATTTCTAACTCAACAGTCTCCTGACTTCTTGAGCCTGAGTTCAGTAATAGGTATTTGATCATAAACTTTTTCAGCATTGAATTTATCATAGTAATAATATTTTTCTTAGCAAATGTCTAGTTTATAGAACATGAGTCCAATTCAGCACTGTCAACAACTTCTTTAAAAAAACAAACACTGCAGCATAACTTGGCCAAATCCAAGTGGTACAACCCCCACTGTCCATCATTTTGGCGTGTATTTTAAACTGCCAGTGCAGTTCGTTACACAACATTTCACTACGGAAGAATGTCATTTTTTTCAACATGATTATTGCATTATCAGTTCGGACCCACCCCTCAAAACCACTCTCTTCCTCAATTTAACTCTCAGATGAGGTTTATAAAGGATGCTGCCCCTCCCCTTCCCTTCAAGCTATATTACATCTGTTCCTTTTCTTAGAATGTAAGCACGTTCCCGTGGTTCATTACTCATGTGTGTAATGATGTAGGGGAATGGTGAATAGAGAGAATTAAAAGAGTGAGAGAGACACTGGGATGCTTTGCAGTGGGCATCCAGCCATGCGGCTCATCTGTGTGCACATGTGAGCAGGGTTGGGAGGGGGGTATGCAGATGTGCAGGGCATTGGGATTAGCACAGAATGAGGAATAGAGTTAAACCTACTCACACATTCACACACAAAGCCTCTCAGACATCAACTGAAGGCATAACAGCCACAATATCACTGTGGTACATATTTAACACCTGCTGTCAACAGAAAAACTCGATACAACAGCAAGAGTGTGGGAAAAAAAGAAGACGTGTGTTCATATTGTTAGCGTCCCCTTATTACTGAGACATGATTGATGCTCTTGTTGGACTCTATTCTAGGGTGGTGAACCTGCCCCTAAAACTTTATATGATAAGGAACTGAAAAACCTGCATTTAAGAAAAAGTGCTGAGAGAGGGAAATGATGTGTGAGTTCATGATGGTTGTCAAAGAAAGAAGAGAAGGAAAATCTTGGTTCCCAGAAGTTCAGGTTTTTCAGGTTGACTTCTGCTTCTTCTTTTTGAGGGCTTTCATGCATGTTTGGCGAAAGCAGGAACTCTCCTCTGTCATGTCCAGATGCTCAACAGGATGAATTAAGAGTTCAGACAGACAGGATGAGAAAATGCATTTCATTGAAGTTTGGCTGTGTCTGAGAACATCTGAGATGTAGTAAGCTAATTTTTATCTAAATATGGTAGGCAACAGCATAGGTGAATATATAAAATCTACACTACACCATCTTGTAAAAATATACATTAAAGTACTAGAGTGCTACATCACTGGCAGATAAACCTGGTGCTTGGTGTATTTAAACTAATATCTGTTCTGACTAATATCTGATTTTGCACATCTGCTACACCTAATCATGCTGTGAGGTACATGGAAGTGCATTTGCAACATTTTAATAATACTAAAGTGATCCCCCACATTATCTAGATGGGAAACACAATATCCTGATACCCTCTAGTGGTTCATGAAAAAGCTGCTGCACTAGTTATGAGTCATCAGCACAGAGAGGAGGTGTCAGATGTCACAGTAGAACAGCTGCAAATAGGAGGCTCAGTGTGCCACCATGTGGTGAAAGTCAAGTTTTCTGAATGGAGCACTGCCCTCCAGCAATTTATGTAAGGAGGACTGTTTGATTCATATTTACAGCCTGAGCATCAAGGGTGTGAGGACCTTATTGTATCTGTAATGTTTATTGTCAGAGCCCAAGCACTATTGTTTAATCTGGTCCAGAAGTGATCTGTATGATTGTGGTTTGAGCCTGAACACATCTACAGTGTAATATTCAGGGACTGTTGTAGCGCCACCTGCTGGCAACAGTATATGTCGTATTTTCCCTTCAGCAGCCCTGCTCCAAGAGTCAATCAATCAATCAATCAATCAATCAATCAATCAATCAATCAATCAATCAATCAATCTTCATTTGTATATTTTTCATACAACTTTTGCAGGACAAAGTGCTTTACATAACTAAAACAAAAGCACAATCAATAATTAAAAAAACCCTCCCAGCTTTGTCCACCACAACCCAGTATCACAATCGCATACATAAAAGCAATGCACAGATGGCCATATGCCAATCCTATTGATAATAAAACAAGAATAGAGAGAATACTATCTTTAGTCATTAAGAAAAACAATGAAGAAACACAACTAAAATACAAACTATCAAAAAAAAAGAGTGAAAATGTATATAAATGGCAGGGACATTTTAAACCTAGGATATTAGTAGTTAAATGAATCTATGAATAATTATTATATATGAAATGCATTTTAAATAAATATATAAAACAAATGAATAAAAGTGTAAAAATGTGGACAGAGTTAAAATTATATGTATATGTATACATTTATACATATACATATGTATGAATAAATCAAGTAAGAAAACTCATTGTTAAATCATAAATTAAGAATTGAAAATGCTAAATCAAAAGCTAAATTAAAAAGATGAGTCTTAGGCTGTCTTTTAAAATGGTCCAGACTTTCAGCTGTCCTCAGGTCCTCTGGTAAATTTTTCCTCAAACGTTGGCCAAAACAGTAGAAGAAGGCTTCACCACATGTTTTTGTTCTTACTCTAAGAACGGTCTGAGGAGGGCCATAAAATGCGAGCAACTCTGCCAGGTAAGAAAGATAAGTCTACAAAGAGTTTTAAAAACTAGTAAAAGGGTCTTAAAATCAATCTTGAAGGAAACAAGTAGTCAGTACAGAGGCTTTAAAGTTGCTGTAATGTGCACTCTCTTTTTTGTTTTAGGCAGCAAATGTGCTGTTGAATTTTCAAGTAACTGATATTCAGAAATATTTTTCTTGGTGAGACCAGAAAGGAGAGCACCACAATAATCAAGTCTGCATGAAACAAAGCCTCTGTATTGGCTCAAGAGAGAAATGGTCTGACTGTGGAGATATTTTTCAGGTGATAAAATTCCTTCTTGGTGACAGTTTTAATGTGGCCATCAAAACTCAAGTCTGAGTCCAGGATAACACCAATGTTTTTTACTTGATTTCTTGGGTTCAATGCTCAGGCTTGTAGGTTTATCTGAAGTTTCTTTCTTTGATCTTCAGGACAAATTAATAAGATCTCAGTTTTGTCCTGATTGAGCTGTAAATAAACAATTTGGAATCCTTATTTTGATGTCTAAAATACAGTCATAAAGGCATTTAACTGTACTCATGTCATCAGGAGACACAGCAATATAACGTTGTGTGTCATCAGCCTAACTATGGAAACAGATACCTTGTCCCCTGATGACATGTCTAAAAAGAAGCATATAAATATTAAAAAGTGCTGGGCCCCAAATCGAAGCCTGAGGAACGCCACAGTTCATTTTATGCTTTGAAGAGGAAAAGTGATCTATGCTGACAAAGAATTGTTGGCCAATAATATATGATTCAAAACCATTTAAAAACAGATCCAGAGAGTCTGACCAGACTGTGAAGTTTGTGTTGAAGGACGAAGTAATTTACTGTATTAAGTGTTGCACCTAAATGAAGCAGGTGGGTTTTAAATCACATCTGTAATTTAACCTGTGATTCATTGTGAAACAGGAAGCGGATGGTTTGGTTACATGCAAATAATAATAATAATAAAAAAATCACTTGTTTGTCCCTGGAATCAGAGGTTGGAGGATAAAATCTCTCTCAGTGAAGCACACATTTCATACACTGCAACACAGGGCCTAATGAGAAGTTCATGACTATATTTTAGAAAATATGAAATCATAACCAAGTATCATATTTCTGCTATACGTTGTCTGATCAACATCTAACTCACCACAAACACCACAGTGTTTGTGTTTAACTCGACACCACATCCACAGTGTTTAACTCACAACAAACACCACCATACAATCTTTGATATCTCTAGAGGAAGCACTGAGTGAATAGTCCACACATGAATGTTTAATTATAAAACTGTATGAGCCTGAAACTGTGGTGCTTTTGGATCACTTGAGTTTAGGGCATTGGGGATATTTCAACTAATTAATGACTGAATAAAAAAACAAAACAAAACAAAGCAAATGAACAAAAAGAAAAGTCTAATAATGGCAGGTAAAACATTGCATAACATTATGTTAATAGATATATTCACCAAAGTATACAAATATCTGCAAGCTCAGACATCTTAAAAGGCAAGAAACAAAACTGTGCGATCTTCTAATGATGGAGAAGAGTATATGATCACAAGATGGTGATTGCACATGAACTAGAATGCACAGTTGCAGCAGCAGTGGAGGAAGAAAACAACATCCCACACAGTGTTCTGCTTTTCTAGTCTGGCACTGAAAATAGACAGATACACTCATGTGGATAGAAAAGCACATCTTCTTTCAGCTTTAAGGTTTCTCGTAATACAACATAATAACAAACAATTTGGTTGTAAACATGTCTCCTAAAATTAGGTAAATACAACGTCAGATGAGCAACAACACATGAGCTATGCTGTAAAAGTTACAGTACCATAAATACAAAGAAAGAGGCCCGAATGGTGTGAAAAAAAACTAAGTACACTCTTATTGCTTTTATGGGAATTAAGAGGGTAAGCAGCAGCCTGATGCTGCTATTCAGATATACTCGATTAATTGATCATCAGAAAGTGTCTGGTTTGCTGGTCTAGGGCATTAAGGTGTATGTTAAAACAGTACCAAGGAAGAAAGACATCAGCAGTAATCTTAGAGTAGCAGTAGTTCAACCTCAGAAAATGAAAAACTGGAATCTCACTAAAGATCAACATCAAGTTACTAACAAAATTACCAACACTACTTTAAATATTATGTATTAAGGTTGTTAGGGTTACTGAGGAGAACATTTGTGTAGTTCTGTGTTGTCCAGAAGGAGTGTAGCCCTTGTGCATAGTCCTTTAAAATTAGCATCTTCTTCACCATATCACCAGCAACAACCTTGTTCCTGTTCTTTAGTGTGACAACGTAAGTCACACAAAAACTGTAGCAATGGGATCAGTCTTCTCCTACTTAGGCCTCACCACCAACGTTGTTAAGTCACCCTTAACTTGCAGTTATTTCTCATATTTGAAGCATAACTAGTCAACTATTAGGCACTAGTTGAAAACCAGTCCCAAAATGAAGTTTGTTTTAATCTTATACGCATCCTCTTCACCCACAAACTGAAAAAAGTGTGAACATCAATTCTTATATAGGTTGTTTCTCGAACCATCCATAAGCTAAACATCAAGGACTATGACTGATTTTTAGGGCAATAGATGTTTAAAAAATACACAAAAACCTAAAGGGTGGTGGATAATAATTTTTAAAATGTAATTGATTATGTGAATTTCAAAACCAGTAACTTACTCGTTGACCAGTAAGTGAAGACTATAACTATTCACTGAGAAAAGAATGATCTTCAACACTGGCCTAACAGAGATGTTCAACCACGCATCCTCACCTGTGATTAATGTGGAGTTTTCATTTAACCCAACATGGATACCTCCACTCAACTGACATCTGAACCAGCAACATATTTAAGATTACGTACATAATATTTCAAACAAGGACAATACTTGTGACCATTTAGCAATTTAATGAGCAAAAACACCATAAGAATATATTTTGATGTTTACTGTGTGTACAGCTTTTTCAGTTTTACCCCTATAAATCAAGAGTTTGGCTAACATTTTATATTTGAATTATTTTCAACATCTAAATATGATTCAGCTCAGTATGTAGTTGATATTTAAGAAGTGCATCAATTTGCTGGCCTTTCACTTCCACAGGAAACCACTTTGTACACACAAAACTGTTAATTAATCTACATGCTGTGTTTAAATATATTTTTTTCACATACAGATTACTGTATCTTTAGGGGCATATTCCAGGTAAATAAATAAGATAAATAGGATAGATATTTGTATATATTTTTTAAAATGTCAAGCCACGGCTGGTATTGTGTGACTGAGTCCTTTGAAGTAAGATTTCTCTCTGTCGCTCATCAGCTCCAAGTGAAGAGGCTGCCGGCAGAAATTACACTCTGCTGATGAACGCGGCTTCAGCTCCAAACCCACTTCCTTCCAGGTCTTCACCAGACGATCTGTGGAGACAAATGAATTGCAGATAGGTAGTGGTCAAAAACCTTTCCCAGAATTTATCAGTGTTGATTATCATTGTATTTTCTTTCTCTCTATACCTGTAGTGTTTCAAATTAATACTTTACTACAAAAGTTATATAATCCTTGCTGTTCTAAACGACAATTTTCCATTGCTGACGCACCAACGAAGTAGTGCATCATCTGGGGAGCGTGATGAGGTGAAGGGGCAATGCGCAGCAGCTCCTCTCCTTTAGCTACAGTGGGGTAGTTGATTGCCTGAATGTAGATGTTGTAACGCGACATCATGATGTCACAGATCGCAGTATTCTTTGCTGCGTCCGCTACCTGTGAATTATAACCCGCATAGGTCAGAGTTAAACATAAAAGTGCCTGAAATTTGATTCCAAAGCATATGCAGTGCAACTGAATTCAGTCCAGAAAAGGACAAATATACATCACATCCTGGTGGCAGGGTAAACGGCTATGTTTAAATCTTTTAATCATCAGTTTTCATACTCGGACAGGGATGATGTGGCTTGGGCAATGGACCACTGGAAGTCCAGAGTCCATCAGCAACTGTCGCAGCAGCTTCACACTCCTCTGATGTTTCCTCCTGAGCATGCGACCCTCTTCACTTTTCAGGATCTTAATGGATTCCTTTGCTCCAGCAAGCAACATGGGGGGCAGGGAAGTGGTGAAAATGAAGCCTGCAGCATAGGAGCGCACTGTGTCCACCAGGGCACCGGTGCTGGCAATATAGCCGCCCACACAGCCAAAAGCCTTGCCTGGAAATGACAGGATCAATTTCTGTGAGAGATCTTGCTTGGTTTTAAGATAGATTAAATATGCAATATGACAAGGCAAAGATTGTTGATTGTCTTAGTATTACTCCTGAGTGTAATACTCTGCAGTGTATCCAGACACTATCTGATTTTAAATTGTTCATCTTGATGTGTGCAGTATGTTATCCAAGGTGGACATGGTCGGGATTTGGGTTAAATCAACAGATGCTGACATTGTTGTAATTCCTGAAAAAAATCTGATCACAGTGTTGCTGTTATTACAAATGCTAATGAGCCAAAATCTAAAGCTTGTATTATTTATAAGAGGAATTTTAATTACTGAATTAATGAACACAATTTGTCTAATATTGATTGGAAGAAAATAGGTCTGTTCCCTGATAATTTGGACATTTTTAAGGGAGTGTTTTATGCAAATTCTAAACAAAGATGCCTCATCAAGGAGATACGGAGTCAAACCCCGTGGTCGTCCCAGGAGCTGAGAGATAATATTCATGAGTGTAACTCGGTGTGTACCAAAGCCAGAAAAGCATGCTCTACCACTGACATGCCTGTTCTCAGACAACTTAGAAACAAATGCTCCTCTTTTATATAAAAAAAAGATAAACTAGAATATTATTTGTTTGTCACTGAGAACCTAAATAATCCACATGTTTTAGAAATTGTGATTTAACAGATCCCGGCAGCTGATTTTATAGCAGAGTCTATTACAATCGTTTTTAACCTCGTATTGAGAAAAAAAGAGAATCCCTATGTAGAGAAATCAGCATCTGTTCTCCCTTTATTAAAAGAGGGTTACCTATCAATTTTACTAATTATAGACCAGTATCTAATTTATCAGTCCTGGCAAAAGTTCTTGAAGCTCTTGTGAGTAAGTGAGTAAAGGAGTTTTTATGTTCCATTCACGGCTCTCGCAGTTACTTGGGTTACAAGTTTTCTCAGTAATAGGGCTCATCAGTGCATGAAATATGATGGTGTGTAGTATGAATTTGTTAGTGTCCACAAGGGTGTGCCACAGGGCTCTGTATTAGGTCCTCTGTTATTCATTACTTATATCAATGATCTGGTCTAAATGTATCAGTTTCTAATTTGCATTTTTATGCTGATGACACAGTTATTTACTGTTGTGGATTAACTCTCGATCAGGCCTTGCACCCCTGACCGAAACTAAGCTTAAATTGTTTTCCTATTCTAGGAACTGACCTCAGATTCTCATGGTCCCCTCTCAAGAGAAATGACAGAGAAGTGGTTCATGTGTATAAATATCTGGCTATCATGACTAATAACTCCATCATTTTTTGGAAAACAAAACTGTATTTTTACTTTACTTTCTGAACAAGTTCTCCATTTCTTTTAATGCAAAATAAAAAAAAAAAAAAAGCAGCTTGTCACTGCATTTTTTTTTTTTTGAATTGGATTATGGAAATGTTTCATACATGAAAGCTTCTGCTCAATGTATCTGAATGATTGACCATGTTTACCATGCTTCCCTGAGGTCCATTACCACTGAAACTTATATTCTTTTCGTGGCATGGAAGTATTCGGAACATTTTCCCCCATTATGGTGAGTTTTCACTTACCAAGGGTACCAGAGATGATATCCATTTTGTACATGACTCTATCTCTGTCTCCAATCCCTCCTCCCCTGGGCCCATAAAGACCCACAGCATGCACTTCATCCACAAAGGTAATGGCACCAAACTTATGGGCAATATCACACATTTCTTCAAGTGGACACACAGCCCCTGTGGAGAGCACACCATTCATCAGAACATTTAAGATCAATCTGAAAAAAAGCTCAAAATTAATATGTTTTTAAACTTATACAAATATAGATTTACGGGTTGTCTGCCGTGTAAGGGTTAGTATGTGTAAGAAATTGCCTTCAACAATTATTACATTTGTTATTTCATATGGAGAATACACAATAATGGCATTCTAATAAATGATTTAAAGAGAAACACTAAAGTCTAGATTTACTATATGCAACTCATAAGATGTTTAGTGAATTGCATATTTTGCCTTAGAAATTGTAATGTCTTCAAAGAAAAAAAAAAGGACTTGCACCTTATGCCTGCGACTTAGACCTGAGTAAGACTCACCATCCATGGAATGAACTGTCTCAAATGCAACAATCTTTGGAGTGGAGGGATCCGACTTCTCAAGCAGCTCTTGTAAGTGGCTGACGTCATTGTGACGGAATATAAACTTCTTGACACCGCTGTTTCTTATACCCTGAATCATTGAGGCATGGTTGCCAGCGTCAGAGTAAATTTCACAACCTGGAAGAATAAATAAAAAGAAGGAGATGTCAGATTTACTTGGCTGTCCAATAGATTTCAGCCCAAAAAGGAAAACTAGAGGCAAATATATAAATTAATACATAAAAAAGTCAATCAAAGAAAAGTACAAATATAAGTGACATGTTAGTATGTTTACATTATATGTAAAATTAACAGCACCTGGTAGCATTTTTGCCAGAGTAAAAAGTGTGGAATCGTTGGCAACAAAGCAGGAAGTGAACAGCAGTGCTGCATCTTTGTCATGCAGGTCAGCTAGTTCATATTCAAGCTCCACGTGAAATTTGCTTGTTCCTGAAATGTTTCGTGTGCCTCCTGCACCAGCACCATGCTTTCGTACCGTATCACTTAAAAGAAAGAGATTTTTTAATAGTAAAGGTCTGCTAGATGATGCTGAATTTCATCTTGACAGCACTGACCAAAGTTATAGGTAGGTGATCACTGATCAGCACGTCCACTCACATGATAACCTGGGTGACTTTGGGGTGACGGCTCATTCCAAGATAGTCATTGCTGCACCACACAGAAACGTTTTTCTTGCTTTGAAGAGACTCAGAGTAGTCATCTGCCATCGGAAACGAGGCAGCACGGCGGTTCACTGTCTTGAAAACCCTGTATGTGTGATCGCTTTTCTTGCTCTCAATCTTCTTTTCAAAAAATCTGTCGTACTCAAATGTGGCAACTGTGTGAACAAACAACACATCCAGTATTTTAAAAGGTCAATGTTTCATATACATTTTGAAAATTGCACTTCAGAATTACCTTTTGGGAGATTATCTTTTAGCTGGAGAGATGCTTTGGAAGATTTGGGTTTTAAAATTCTTTTTGAATCCACTTTGTTAATCTTCTCTACCTCTGCTAGATCCTCAGCTGATATATCCGCAACAGTTTTTCCTATTAAGTAATGATGTGTTTGAGAAAATATGACATTCATTTGCAGTGCACTTTAAATATCACCAGTAAGTGTGCTCATAACAAAAACCCTTCTTGACTGCCAATAGATATAGAGACTAAGGTGAGTGCACTTACCTGTGCGGTAAGTGTCCATCTTCTGGACGTCCTCTTGCAGCTCTAACCCAACCTCTCTTACAACGCTATTATTTTTCTGCACCATCTCTGCAGCCAGGAATGGGCATTTGGACCCTGCAAGCTGGACACCAGGTGATATTGTGTGTCCTGGACTTGACTGTACTTTATGCATTTGATCTACAAAAACACGACAGGCAACTTTCAAATTACAGTCAGTTTGAAAAATTAATACATGTCACTTTTTCTTTATCTGTTTTTTTCTTTTTTGCATTGGAAACATAACTGACCATCTTTTATTTGAGTTTCCTTGAAAGCAAAGGTTGAAGTGGAAAGGACTCTGGCCAGAGGCCTTGAGGCCAGGTCCATCATCACAGGACACCTTTGGGCATAGTTAACCAGAGATGAGCTCCTGGCCAGGTGGAGGAACACACTGGGAGCAGCAGCCAGGGAGGGGCACCTACGGATGACTGTGTCCATATGAGATAACCTCAACCTAAGTAAGATGTCAATTTTATGGAAAAACGAGTCAAGTGGGAAGAGAGCATACACAATTTTTAATTAATATCCACATATGGTGTTTTTAACTATCTTTATTAGACAATAAACACTGACGTCATAGGCATTGTGAAGAAAAATAAGCAAATAACTAAGGTGAATTTGATATGGCAACAAATAAAGTTTTCTCAATCTACCTTTTTACAACTTTAACTTCTTTACTCAAACATATGATGCAATAAAAACACAGGATATAATTTTTGAGGCCTCAAAGATTACATGAATTAAATTCACATTCAGCTGTCAGTGACAAACAAAAAAGGGAATACTTCTCAAAGTCTTTTTGCTACGACAACAGAATAATCTTATTTAAAATACAGAAAAGAAAAGAAGCCTTATGTGTCTGCTGTCCACATGAAACTCTTAAGACCATTCATGAGCTTCTCTCAAGTTTCAAAACAATATGAAGATTTCAGCCTGGATGCAACCTCTTACTTGAATTATCAGTGATACCAGTTAATGAGCAGCAGATACAGAGATCAAATGCTCTGACATAACTAGACCCAAGTCTATAACTCTGCTTGAGATGCTCATTTAACAGAGATCTGGCATGTAAATAGACTATAAGTAGCAGTACTTCAGAAATTATACTTTACACAAGCACTGGCCTATGACATGTCACTTTTTGTAATATTCAACGCTATAATAGTTTTTTAAAATTTATTTATGTATTTATTTATTTTAATAGATGCTTTACTCAGTCATTTATTGGCTCTATTGACTCACCTATATACCTCCTCTCCAGTTAAATCGCAACCCTTGATCTTCAATTATTTCCAACTCCGGCTGGACAAGTTACAGTTACATATCGGGGATGTGTTGCGTAAACGCGGCCACGCCCTCTGACAGATGCAGGGACGCGTAAGCGCAGGTTGCCATGTTGGTAATATTTACGGTCTGTGGTTGGTGCGGGGCGCCTTCAATTCAGATTCACGCATATGGAGTTAAAGGGTGACTCGTTGCTGAGATTTAAGGTAAAATCCAAAATATGTATCCACGAAGCGGCAAGCGTAATCAAGTTAAACAGGCTTCTTCTTCCTCTTTTATGGTTTTTGAAAAAACAAATAAAAAATTTTTGCTAAGTTTCAAAGACTGCATCAATAAAAATATCTTGGCTGAGCAGAGCCTAGAGAACGTGATAATTAGATAATTGTGACATAAAATGGTGAAACTACAGTTCAAATTTAAGATTTATGCTTTACTTAACTTGTTTTAACACCAACACCGAGGACCAAAAGGTACTTTTATGTTCTTAAAGTTCACAATTTTTTTTGAAAGCTTCAAAAGATTAAAAGTTAAATTTTAGATAAAATTTTACACCTGTAACATGTTATTACCCTTGCTTCTTTAACATAATTGAATTAAAACATTTAAACGCATAATAAAATGATTCCTTGTGATTTTTCATAGGCCAGAATCACTGAACAATAAGGCAGCAACAGAAACAAATCATGAGTCTTTTTTCATCATTCCTTTTCAGTGTCTACTTTTATCAAACTCGTTTTTTAAAAAGTCGCCAGCAGGTGGGACTATTGGCCTTTGATACTATTTAGATGGTCAAAATAAAACATGTCCTACTGTTTATCCATCAATCCCTCATCCATACCCGCTTCTTAATTTTTAGGGCTCTATTGGAGCAAAAGGTAGGAGTCCAACTTGGACAGTCAGTCCACCGCAGGGCTATATCATTTCTAAAATATTATCCCCAGTTTTGAGATTGATCATCTCTGATCTCATCTATTAAGAAACAGATTTCTTACCACAAGTCAGAGCACAAAAAATGTAATACTGTTTATTTGTGAGGCATTTTTCTTTTCAAATAGCCACAGAATATCAGATATAATTTCTCTAAGATCATAGTGTACAGCATCAGATACATAGGACTACATTTTCTTTTTGTAATAAAACAAAACAAAAACATCTGATATAGCTTTTGCAATTTTTTTTTTTTGCTTCCCATAACACATCTAGTAACAATCTCAGATTTTTAGGAAAGTGAATTTAAATGATTTTTGTTACCTAATATAACATTTATGTTTTGACTGTTGTGACTTAAATATGGAAACAAATGTAAAAATAAAGAAACCAAAGATCTCTTTCTTTATCCATAACCTTTATTTTTAATATTGGTAATTACCTGTTATCAATGACAGAACCTTTTCTTTTACTTGAGAGGCTGATGGCATCACCCATTCTCCAAATGAATACCCATCATCTCCAACTAGAAAATATATAATACAAAGATCGGTGTTTAACCCTCGACTTGCCATGCTTGGAGGGTACTGGCTGTTTCATCAGTGGTTGTGTATTTTCTGACCATGACAGCAACAAAAACCCGGATATAAAGACACACAAAACTGTCCTGGCTTTTAAATGGTATCTCAGGGGTTTTAATATTAGATCTATCTGAAAAAGGTTTAATACAGTACATAAGCAACAGTAGATATTCAAAAATTACAAACAAAATAAACTTTAACTGTTGTTTCCCAGACTGCTCAGCAGGGCCAGGTGCAGGAGTTACATCCTGGATCTTGTTTTGGGTTAAAAACTAAGGTTACAAACTGAAGCAGCTCATTTGCTGTTCCGCTGGGTGGCAGCATGGGGATCACACCCAGCCTCCATAACGCAGCTTATTAGGCAGGTAGATGCTGGTGAGGAAGTCTGGAGCTATGGCTGCCAGCGACTGAAGCTCAGCCTTCACCATGTTCTGCTGCATCAGTTCCATCTAAAACAATACAAAACACACGGTTGTAAGGAGCATGTAAACAGAAGTGATACAAATATAAACTATCTATATAAACTACTAGATGTTTTTGGACCAAAAGAAGAGTGTTTAAGTGTCACCAAATAGCTTCAGTTTTATTACAGCTGCTCAAGTTTTCACTAGAACTATGAAAGTGGACCACATCACTCCAGTTCTGACGTCCTTACACCAGCTCCCTGTATCTCAGAGAATAAACCTTAAAATACTTCTGTTAGTTTATACATCACTGAACGATTTAGGACCAAAATACATCAGAGATTTCTTGTTGCCATATCAACCATCAAGACCTCTCAGGTCTTCTGGTTCGGGTCTGTTCTGTGTCCCCAGAATCAGCATTCAGCTTTTATGCTCCACAGATCTGGAACAAAACTTCCAGAAAAGAGCAGGAATGCTGAAACCCTCAGTTCCTTTCAGTCAGGGTTAAAAACTCATTTCTTTGCAGTTGCCTTTGACTGAATTATTTAAACCATTGCAAATTTAAACATAAACAATGTGAATTTCAATACTACACTGTAATTCTAGCTCGAGTCTAACTTTTCTTTATTATTCCACTGCACTGTAACTCATAACCTTTTCTTTCCTCTCTCCTCTTTACTTTTCATGTTTTCATTGTGTAATTGAATTGCCTTGTTGCTGAAATGTGCTATACAAATTAAATGACCTTCCCTAAATCAGAAATGTGTCCTGATCTCCCAGGACACATTTTAATGCAAAGCCTGAACAGGGACCCCACTATGCATCCTTAGTCTCAGTGACACTCCTGCTGCAACATAATTTCAATTTTAAAACCGTTTCTTTACTTTTGGTAATTTGAGGTTTTCAGCCCATAACTTTTAAGGAAACTCATAAGAGCTCAAAGTAGGATGTTGGGGTTTGATACTGATGAATTCCAGAGCGTTTTCCTTTCATTTTCCATTTTACTCATCAGAATCACATTCTTCAGTATCATATTCATCCACTGAAGAATAATGTTTATAAACTACAACTAGATTTAAAAATCATACACCTCAGATACTTTCCCTTGCCACTGTGGGGTTTTTTTTGACTCACCTCTCTCTGCCAGGCTGGTTGGTCGGTTAAGTACGGGCGTTTCAGCAGGCTGTTGAGTTTGCTTTCATCTCTCTTGCTGAGGGGAATCAGGGAATCTTTGGGAACCCTCAACCTAAAGAATACAACGTTGACTTCATTATATTTCCTTCAAAATTACAGCAGTCTGCAGCTGTTTCTGTTGACAAATGTTCATGCAGAAAGCAACATGTTCAGACATTCAGAGAGAAGTTAAATGCTATTTAGGAGGAAACAAAGAGGGGAAAAGAACTGCACAGACTACCATTAAATGCATGTCAAAAATGTCCTTTTCCCTAAATTTGCTGAAGAGGATGTATACTTAAAACGCCATATGCTCTCAAATGCAGTTCCTTGAACTGAAAAAATGAGGGCAACAGAAACCAAAACAAACAATCTAAATGTCCCCAGAATATAATCCCAATTAGAGGCAGGAGGAGGAAGTAGCGAATGTTGAGTCCAAACCTCTGCAGGTCAGAGGGGAGGAGGCCTAGCCACATAACGCTGGGGACAGTCAGACTGTGGGCCTCAAATGACATTGCCTGTGGAAAAAAACCCACACACACACCCAGACACATAAAATGCTTATGCAAAACATCTCCAATAAAGACACAGATAATCATCACTGTATCTTCACTCTGTGGTTGTGACCTGCAAGTGCATATTCATAATAAAGTTAATCAGCACAGGGAGCACTGCGTTAGTTATGCAACTAACGCAGAAAATAAGGAAGATGTTGCCACAAACTCCACATTTTCACTGCAAGTTTAAATAGCCTTAAGTTGTGTGATTTGCCCTTTTTTTCTTTAAACTTAAAAAATGGGGGAATGATAATAACATGTTGCTAACAAAAAGACACTAGACAGGCCACATCGGATAAAGTAGCACAAGAATAACTGACACGGAAGGACTCACCACTGATCCATACTTGTAGATGCACATAATCTCAATGCCTGAGAAAATCAGAGGGA
Organism: Zenarchopterus dispar; assembly: GCA_028564865.1. Lineage (NCBI taxonomy): Eukaryota > Metazoa > Chordata > Actinopteri > Beloniformes > Zenarchopteridae > Zenarchopterus > Zenarchopterus dispar. The sequence continues at coordinate 12,159,748 of JAOWBL010000022.1, forward strand.
CAGACGAGAGTCATGCTGCAATCACCAACATACCAGAGCAATTATACTCCGACTGGTGCAACACAGCTCTGAACAAAGTAAAGCATTACATATGTGTCTCGCCATGCAAGCAGGGGGAAAAAAGTATTTGAGGTATGGAAACAGAGCCATCAGTCCCGGACGAAGTCACGCTAGTGGGAATTATGGCTACGTTAGCCACCATGAGGTACTGAACAGGTGCTGAGATGAACTTAGCTGGACATGCAACCCAGCTGTGCGTGCATGTAGATAAAAGGCAAGCTGGATGTTGATACATGTGCTGAAGTATGCGTGAGAACAGAAAGCGGTTAAGACAAACCATGAGGGTCAGCGTCGACCAGGGCGAAGATGGGAATGTGGAGCGTCTCCCAAAGTTTTTTCACCATCAACCTGCTGTTCACATCAGGTACACCTTTACCCTTAAACACACACACAAAACACTGAACACTACTCTTTCTGAGTTCCAGCTCTTTCCAGTATAAAAACTGGCAAAAAAAAGTACCGTTATCATGATGCAAGGAGAGAGCTTTGTGCAGAAGTCAGCATCCAGCAATCTCTGGAACGTGGCATCCTTTTCAACTATCAAGACAAACTTTGCAGACGATACAATATCTGCACTTGGTTAACGAAAGATCCGAAAGGCTTTTTGATCTCAAAGACAGGCACACAGTATGTTCCAAAGAGTGGCAGATAAAGAAAGAAAAGCATGTACAAACCCTTAAAGAAATGACAAAGGATACTTCTAATCCCAGTGATGTTTGAAGAAACGGAAACAGCCTGAGAAAAAGAAGAAAAAAGGCTGTAAATGACCCAGGAAATGATAAAAGCCATGCACATTATATGGGAAAAGACCATACAAAAAAAAACTTACACTAAAGTGCTGTTAAAGGTTTTGTCAAACATTGTAAACGCTGATAATTGGAAGGACTTCTCTGGACACTTTGTTTTGCCTTGAGTCAAATATACTGCATATCTGCAGCAAAGGAGCAGGAAGAGAAACACCTGCTCATATGAAAATGATTCCAAGTTTGTCACCACATCTAAACGCTGAATGAACGACACAAGACATTAGATTGTGTTGTTATTTATGTAACAAATGCCATAATGCAGAAGAAGTGTGTTAAAATCAAAGTAACCCCTTAATGCTTCCACAGAATTAAAGAGAGCTAGTAACAGCCAGGTGCTGCTAATCAAAATGCTTGAAGATGAATAACTCATCATCATCATCGTCAAGTGCGACCACCTTTTACAGAGGCAAACTTTCACTGTTTGATTATCCACCACAATCAGTTGACCTTGCTCTGATGGAGCAGCGCAATGTCTGTTCTGATGGAAAATAGACACAGGCAACAGAGAAGAATGTGTGTGTCTGTGTGGTGGGTGGGAGGTGTCAATCTACTGTGTGAAACATTCAAAACAGTTTCCAGACAGGTCTACACCTCAGTAGGCATTCTCAACCTTAGTGGCACCACAATGACAGTAAAAAATAAAAAATAAAAAAGCAAGAAAAAAGGGTCAGAGTAAATCTTCTTTGTAAGGGTTGAGAGAATAATGTGAAGATGTTTGGCAACAATGAAACCCAAAATATTACCACATACAACTTCCTAAAAAGCCATCTGTCAAACACAGAGGCGAAAGAATGTTGATTTGAGCTTGTTTTGCGGTCACAGGACCTGGAAATGTTGCACTCTGAGTGGACCAGGAGGTTGAGAGTAAAATGTGAGCTGGTTTGTGTGGCAACTAGAGCTTGGTTGAAACTGGGTCGTACATCAGCGCAGTGATACCAGGAGCAACAAACTAATGTGGTGCAATGGTCCACTCAAAGTCCAGATCTCAACCTGATTGAAATGCTGTTGGGGGACCTTAAGAGAGCTGTGTGTAAATAAAACACTAGCAAACCAGATGATTGTCAATAATATCCTGAAACATTTTCCATTAGGTTTTTACGAAACATTATCTTTCAGTAGAACTGTGACATAATATCACATCATTATCCCACAGCATGTCCTTAGAAATAGCTTCTGATTCCCTGCGACAGAGAGCGTGAGCCTGGCTTTGCTTATTGTGCGACAGTGAAAATCAGCTTCTTCATGTCACTCTCATGGTTAACTTTCTCCATTGGGTATGAAAACCTGTAAAGTGGCAGAATACACAAAGAGCAGCTCCCCCATCTCCACAACTGCACCTTCAGCACACATTACATCAATTTCACATGTGTCCATCCAGGAAGGAGGATTTTCTCTCTGTCCCAGTTTTATGGGAGCTTTTTTCCCCTTGGTATTTATATTAAGGTTAAACACACAGATAGCTTCACAAGCTATACATGTTGGAGAGGATCGTCATAAATTTATTCATCGTGACATTTGTATGTATGTATGTATGTGTATATAATACTAGACCAATTATACCTTTATAGCATTTATACTGTAAATACAAGTATTTCACCACTTTAGGTGTAAAACCACAGTTTTGTGAAGATATGCAGGAGTCCTTCAGCGTAATTCTGCAATGCAGTGTTCATCAGTGTAATAAAAAGAGCATTTCGTCAGCTGATGCAGTTGTTTATGGTTGCTGGAACTCACGGCAGAACTTGAGCGGCAGTCAATCCTCGTGCCGTCCTCCTCCAAGTAGCACAGGTCACCTGAGATTAAACCCTTGGATGTGGCCAGCTAATAATACAAAAGTTACAAAAAATAAAGTTTGACGCCTGATTGTAAATACACATATATATTTCCAGCACGGGTTCTTTGAATTCCTCATGACGTCTTCTTCTGTTTGAGCTGAAGAGATACATTTACAGCATGTGTGTTCTGACAGATTTCACATGTGGGACCCAAGCAAACATCCAAAGGAATTTTGCTGAAAAGCTTTTAATATTAGAAGTTTGCGTTTTCTTCTGCAAGTCATGCAATCATGTAAAACATTTCTCAAATCAACATGGACAAGCAAACCTACCACATGTAGTGATCTGCGAGGAACCTTCAGCATGCAAGAGATGTCATCTACTATACCATCCACAGTTTTCTGTGAACCAAACAGCTGTGTATTGTTGTAATATATGTCTCTGTGGAAATAAAAGTAAAGGTGAAAACATTTCAGGAAGCTATTCAACAAATTATGGATTTGACTTTAGTGAAACATGAACAAACAATAACCTTTTTGTAGCATAAGAGTTGCTCTGCACAAGTCTGTAGATGACTGAAAGAATCTTGAGGATTTGCCCTTTAAAGCAAAAAAACAAAAAGAAAAAAAGTGATTTTCTTTAAGTACTTTACTCAAAATCAAAAGGGCTAGATCATATTTTTAAGTAGACTGTCTACTATATTTGAAATTCATCAAAAACTAAATCTGATATTAATTGGTATTTGTCCAGTTTAGACAGTTGTTTTTAATTAAAACAAATTAATACCACATGATGAACCAGACAGTGTGAATGTTTTTTTTTTTTGTTTTTTTTTTCCCAAAGAGAAACAGAAAAGTTTAACATGTAACTAAATGTGAAAATACAGATGGTCTCCTCACCAAATTTGGTGACAGATGAAGGACAGTCGCTCCTTATGGTGGTGACCGAATGTCCTGAACTCATCTGAAGACCAACAGCACTGTTGAACCTTGATGTGTAAAATAAAGCAAGACAAGAGGCGATCAAAAAAAAAAGAAGAAAAAAAAGAACATGGACTGTCTGCACTACTTTTACTGTTGCAGAGTTTTGAATGTGAGGTGCCATCTGGTGACTGAAATTCCCCACACCCTGAGGGCTACCTGTGAGAAAGTTCCTCTGAAACTCTCTCAGACCTGAAAGGGTTTGGCCCAAATGTACTTAAGGCTGCAGCAAGTTTTGATCTAGGGAAGAGCTGACAGTGCCCTTTGTTCTGAGCATAAGGTCTCCACATTTTTGTCATTTTAAAGACCTTCATGTGTTTACATGTGTAGGCACAGGGCTTTTAAATTCCTTATCACTCTGTCATCTTGTAAGCCCCGGGAAGCTCTTTTTGCAACAAAGTTGGAAGTTTAAGGGCTTCTTTTTTTCAGTTACGAGTTCCCCTTGAGGTCTGTTAAAACCACATCTTATGTAAATCCAGCCAGAGCAGCAGCAGCATGTATTTCTTCTTTAAGGAAAGTAAACAAAAACCTAATCATCTTGTGTGGCCTGACCACCCAAATTAAACTGTGCAGGTATATGTCTATTTATTTCTTTACACAACACAAGTGCTTGTGTTTAATCGTTGACAGGTCAAAAGCTCACATGGATCACACATAAAATCTGTGTAAAATGTCTAACGTGTTCAAGGTGAGGAGATAAACTTTCCACATTACAGATGTAATTAAACTGAGTTACCTGACATTTGCCCAGCTGGATCTGTTGGGCAGAACCAGGACAGGTGCCTCATCTTTGGAAAGACTGGTCACTATTCCCAAGATTACCCGTTCAATGAGTGTCAGAATTTCCTTGCTTGAAAGAAAAATACAGTAATGTGATGCTGTATCAGAAACAAACAACAGATAAAAGTTATTGGCCTTTGAAAGTAATACCTTACATTGCATCAGTGTTGATGTATGGATTAGGTATTTCTTATGGAAAGATTTATCACTGATTGTATCTAGAGTTCCCTCAACATCCCTTTTTCTGCTTTCACTGAATAATAATTGCATCTCAGAGTTTAAATATTAGTATTACCTATCTTATGGCATAATTCTCATCCATAATATTTCACATCTATTTTAAAAGAATATAACAAACTCCTTGCACAGGTTGTATTTATTTTGACTTGTGATTTACATAAACAATAAGAGTAAAATCCAATAACTGATAGTATTGGGGCTGACAGTGATGGAATCGTGTATCATAAAAGAAATTCTGGATAGTTTAAAAAATTTTTTTTTTTTAAATGAATAGTGAATAAGTTTTAGTAAATGTTATTCAACTACGTCACTTCTCGTAACTTGATGTTTGAGAAATCCTGAAGATCCCGAACGCATATCTTCCTTGACGCTAGCGCGGTCTGATTGTTTATGTCATTTATTTCTTAAATGTCGTTCTGAACTTACTGATTTATTTCTTCCTCAACCTGCTGGCTTTCTGCCATTCCTCCGACGCTGATCAATAACTGAGCACGAAGCTTATCAATTTCAGCAAACAGTTGCGTTGCACAGGATCCCATCACGAAGCCTGTCATTTACCATAGATTCATTACCTTCAGCGGTATGTTCCCGCGTTAACATTAGTGGAAATCTCGCGAGTTTATCGCAGCCGCTTAATTACGTTGCACGTTAGACTCAACAGGTGATAGTGACGTATAGTTAAAAGAAACTTTTTCATGTACTTACAAAAATACTATTTATCACATTATGTCAAATTTATATGTAAAAGTATTATCCTAATTAGGGTCATTTGCGTTTATCAGTACTTATTAGGCTACATGCAATTTCAAGTATCATCTGATTAGGTACAAAGACTAATTACTGGGCAGACCATCGGTGACGTCACCTACTGATTTTGCGAAAAGTAGTTTTTAAGTCTCTTTTTTTTCCCCTCATACTGTAGCGCCTTGTGGCAAATGGGAAGAATAACAGGCCTGGTAAGCCAACTGGAACATGCCCAGATCATTTCAATCAAAGTTAAACTTGATTTATGTGTCCGTACTGAATCGATACTGTCACAATGCGGAGCCTCTACATCCTCACTAGAGCCCCAGCGTTGCTGGAAAAGCACCGCCAAAGTTTTCTCATTGCGCGTTGACGCAACACAGACCGCAAAGGCTGATTGGTCTGCTGCATCATATCTGGCACTTTACTTCTCCTCTTTGTCCCTTCTGTTCGACTTTTTCAAAGGCATACAAACACCCTCCATGCACGACTTCTCTTGTTTACAATGTACCAATTGAGATTTTAAAAAAAAATGCTCTTCCACATCGATCATTTTCAACTTCGGGAACTTCAATGTCCTATCTCAAAGAAAAGTGAGAGCAGGAAGGTAAACCAACGAGTTTCATGTGATTGCACAAAACGATCCTTTTGTATTTTGGAGATGAAATGTTACACTTCGCAACACATAGGACCTCCACGCAGAACTTCAAAAGGTACACGGCGGCATCAAGGCGAAGGCGTTTCCTTGTGTCAACCTAACAGAGAAGCATAAGTCAGGCTTTTTGCCATGGATACCAACATTTTCAACATTTGCAGTAGAATATCTAATTTCAGATGTTATTTGGGTGGCAAAATCATAAATTACTACTGTGTTTAGTCAATGCTGTTTTACTGTAACCTGCTGATTGCTTCATTAAGCATCCTGGCGTGACGATGACTGATGAGGAAATTATAATGGCCAACCATTGGCTAAGCTAACTGTCAATCAAAAGCCCATTTCATCAATAAATGTACTGTTTTAAGTAAAGTCACCTGATATAGAGCAAGAAAAAAATCCTGTACATTTGTGATGGATGTGAAATCTAGGTTCAGAGACCAAAACTGCTTTTTGAAGAAAGTGGTAAAAATGTTTATTTCTGCTGCAAAGTTGTACATTTTAACATCAGAATCAATGGAAATTACTCCAGTGACTCCTTTTTTTTTTGGAGCCATCTCCTGGTGGTCAGTTGTGGAACTGCAACTTTTGTTACCTCCAGGGCTCGAAGTAGACGTTAGATTGTTGGCATTTGATTAGGTCACAGAATAAAGCTGTCTTCTTCTCCAAGCTTACAGTATGTGCATAATTTCATATTGTGTGCTTTAATAAGACCCAGGAAAATTTAGGGGCCAGTAAGGACCTCACTGGTGTCATGTAATAAGCCTAACCTGATAGTGTTACAGGAGAAATCCCCATTAGGTCCCTTTGTGGCCCTCAGTAATAAGACCTTCTGACTGAGCCTGCTGCTACTTGTTCATAGGTGTGTCTACTGTATGATCGTTTTTCTGTTTGTGTGTGGCGGATTCAAAGAAATAGGTGGGGGTATAATTGGCTGTGTTTAAAGTCTGTACCGATATAAATACATGTTGTTTCAGCTAGCCAATTCAAAAGTATTTTTAACTATAATTGGGATGATGAATGTTCAAAATTATATTTGTAACCAACATGCATTTTAGGACTGCTTGAGATGCTATAAAGTTGTCACTTCTTAGCAGTTCAGTTAAGTGTTTCACACACCTATAATTAACTCCAACTGTCTTAAGCCCTGAACATTAAATGCTAAGGAATTTGTACATATGTATCCACCAACAAAACTTCAGAACAAGTCTGTTTCTTTCTTGCCTTTTGTGGCAGTTGTGTTGCTTCTCTGACAAACAGGGAAATGTGCTGAGATTCTAAAACTATTAGGTCATCCAAAGTCCCCACCTTTTAGAGTTGCTAGCAGGCATGCTGTGTGTGTTTGCAGAGGCACTGTGGTCTTTCTCTCACACTGTGAAGGCCTGGCCAGAGTGTGTGGGAGCCAGGATCTAAAGAGAAGAGGTGCATGCCCCTGACCTGACCCTGAATATCTTCTAATGTGCAGCTTTACTGGAAGGTCTCCCTTCTGCTGAGTGGCTTTGACAGGCTGCTTCCGCAGTAATGGCTCTTAATTTCTGTGTAATTGCTATCTTTGAGCGATGACAAGCGACCCCTCGTTCAAGCTAAAACAATCCTAATATGCAGAAGACCACAGGTTGACGGGCTCCTTTTTGCTCCTGTTCCAGAAAGCCTGGGACCCCTGCTGTTCCTTTGGTCCGAGAGAGATTTGCCTCGAGTGTGAGGCCCTAACCTGAGGAGACAGAGTGCAACGAGTCATGTGCTTGTCTCGGGATGAGTGTTTGTGCTGGGCAGGAGGGGGGGATTCACTGGGGAAGTAGGGGGCTGCAGGGTCAGAGGAAAGAAAGGGGTTGGGGGAGGGAGGTGGGGTTTCTGCAGGTGAGGGGGATTAGCTTCAGCTAGAGGCCCAAAGAAACTAAATACAGATCTGTCAACCTAATCCTCACAAATAGAAAACAGAGCTGCCCTCCCTTCGCGGCCCACATAGTTCAGCACATCCACCTCCTGCTCCTTTGCCCCCCACCCTTAAAAACGTATATGCACACACATACACACTTTGTACCCCAGGCTCTCCTGCTTCTCTGTTTCTCATCAGCTTTTGGCCAGGGCCAGTCTGGCTATGTCGCCTTCTCTCTAATAGCTCCTCAGACCAGCAGTCCTTAAAGAGGAGTTGAGTGATCACTCAGTGTCCGCTCTGACTGACAGAGCAGCATAGTCGTATGGAGTGATGAGAGCAAGAGTCAAAGGGGCAAGGCCCCTTGCAACACAGACTGGAATCTTAATGGGACCTCTGCCTTGAGCTGCATGGAGGTGGCTTGGCTTTTATCACGCCCACACACCTCAGTAATGGATGCTGATAAGCGTGCACTAGTTGAGGAGACCAGCCCAGTGTCAAGCACGGACTGTGTGCCGATGACAAAAATGACAGAGTGCCTGGGTGATAACATCCTGCAATGGATAAGCGCTACTAAGCCAGGCATTATGGAAAGCTTAACTAAAACGATATCTGTGACTGTCAGCAACACCAACTATAATTGATGGGTCTGGCTGGACTGTTGAGGGCTATAAATCGGATCCAAGCTACTCCGGTGTTCCCAAGTGCCATATCCGGTTGCAGACAAACACTAGGCTGAGAGGACATACCTCATACAGGCGAAAGTAGGTAGTGAGTGATGGCAAAGAGACCTGTAAGGTGCAGCATTTCAAGTAAGATGATCACACATTTATTAAGAGAAAATCCTTACAGGAAATCTTGAAGTGTGGTATAAAACTCATTCACATGTAAAGTGGTGCGTAGCAGTTACCAGCTCCTTCCTTCTTTTATCTCTACAAAACTTGTATTTATTTTTTCTCATCATTTCAAATTGGAACCAGATTTTTTTGAAAAATGTAATCAAACCTGAAAGCTAAATATGCTCCACAAAGTGAACTCTTTCAAAGCTGTTTCTTATACCCACCCCCTCTCTTTTCTTCTGCCTGTCTCACAGCTGTGTCTCATATGTTCCTGAGGCCTCTGGAAGTGTGAGACACCAGAAGGGGAACATTTGCAATAGCTCAGCTCCACCTGGTTAGGCTGTTTTTTTAACTGGCCGTTGGTTTGTGCACTGAACACAGTGGGGTTACACCAAAAATGGAGACATGGAAGGACAGGACTGGCCAGCGGGGAGGGGTGGAAGGAAAAAAAATAAAGTGTCTCCACCTTCTCTTGTGTCCTTGCACCCTGACCTCACACTGTTTCATTTGAGGGTCACTTTACCGAAGGAAAAAAAAAGAAGAAAAGTTGTACTGTATCGTTTGTGGATCCACTTGATCAGACCCCTGTCCCTCCGCCCCCCACGCAGCTAATCTCATCCACCTCCCTGCATCCACAGGTCTTCAAAGGACTGCTGCCTGCTGCTTGCTGAGGCAACACATGAAATAAATATTAATCTGACCTCTGACCACATGCTTTGAGCTCCTCAATAGAGTTAACCAAGCTGACACAGAAAACACCAACTCTCACAATAGATTTAAAAAAAAAAAGAAGAAGAGGGAGCATTATGTCAAACAGATGGCAAGGGTACAGGAGTGTGAAGGAGGTTCCACAGACCTTTAACTGTCTTTTTAGCTGCTTTGTATCATGCTCTAACCTGTTGGAGTGTGACCGAAGATCGGCTTAATGATGAGTATGAATGAGAAGTCAAAATGCTACAGGCTAAATTCTGAGTTTAAAATAAATTAATAAAATAATAATTAAATGAATTTATCAATCATGAATTCCTCAGCTCCACCATGATTGAATAAATTTCCACTTTCTACTCTTTGGAGTAACTGATTTAACCATGCAATGGTGCAGACGCTGACAGTGCACTGTTTGTCTTGGTGGCAGCTTTATCTTATGTCAGTCGTTGATGGGGCTTTCAAACGCTGCTCTGCCTTTCTGCTTTAGTTTCCCTTGTCAAAGGCCTCTCAGTGCAGTTCACCCAGCCCGGCCTCAGCTTGTGCCTACTGTTTACCAGGACTCTCACCAAGCCCATGGAGGCCTAAACAAAGGGGGGTCTGTTCCTTTTGTCCTGTCCAGGATTGTCAGCGCCCCTCTGGCACAAACTGAGCTGAAGGCTAGGGGGTTGTTGGAGGAGCGCTGGGGCGGGATTTGACCTCACCAACCTTACAGCAAAGATAAGAAAGCTAGAGAATGGGGCAATGAGAAAAATGGAAAGGAACGTAAAAAAAAGAGGGGATATCTAGTTATGAGCAATACCTTATTAGGTCCACCTGCAGCCACCGGATAAAAGTGTTTCACTGTCCCAGCTAAAAGGCCTGTTAAAAGCAAACAGAGTTACAGAATAGGTAGTGGCAGGATATGTAAACTCCTGTGCTTGAAGCCAAGTCACTGGAGAAAGAGTGGAACGCCTTTGAAGACAAAAGCAACCACATTAAATGAGCAGGAAGGTGAGCTAAGTGCTGAAGACCCCAAGACATGCTCTGCCTCCTTTCCTCCCTTCCTCTGTTTGCGATCACAGATTAAGCTGCCTGGCAGCTTCTCTTGTTGTGCTATTGAAGTCCAATTTATCATCATAAAAATCACCTGGCAAACTGTAGCCTGGAAACATCTAACTGCAGAGCCTTTAAAAGTCCTTTCTCCTAGTCGTGTCCTGATAATGCAGTTGATCCCTCCATTTGTTGTCAGAGAGCACAAGAGGGTCAGGAGCATTCCATTAAAGCACGGTGTTTAAGAGGTGCTGGTGCCAGGGGGGCAGATGGAGAAATGAAGCAGCTGCCAAACATCTGCACCCCTCCTTCGTGGTCTGTGCTCTGTCTGTGCACCACTGCCTTTGTCACAAACTTCCTGCTCCTGAAAAGGGGATATAGACAGCTTGGATATATTCAGGCACAAAGTGAGAAGTGCCAGTTGTTTTGTTGTGCTGCCTCTTATGCATCCAAGAATAATGGATTTTAAACTCTCACACCCACATGACCCCAGGTATTCAGGGAGTGCACCTGCAGCAGTAACCTGTACAGTGCCAGCATTGTGACTGCATGTTGCAACATCTCCTATTTAAATATTCAGTCCAAACTCAATATTTATGACTTTCTACTGTGTAAAGTTCTTTCCATAAACTAAGTCAAAACTGATGTCCTATTGTCACATTTTTTACATCTGTCTTGGGTGAAACTGCACAAGAATACAAAGTAATGACCAAATGTGCTTCATAATCAACTGAAACGTCATAATTCATTATGACTCACTGTGTACTTGCACATGCAGAATCCAGCCTTTCACCAATTGGCAGCAAAGCTAGACTCGCTCTATCTCCATGAGAAAACCACAGCATATGCGCTCTTACTGTCCCTCTCTCCGTCTATTCTGCTCCTCCCAGCACTTAGCGCCTCCTCGCAACTTGTTTGGCGAAATGCGTGTGCGCTCAGTCTCCTCTCTGTAGTTGCAGGCTGCACCACAGATGGTAGCTTTTGAGCACAACTTTTGAATGACGACTGAGATCCACGGGAACACAATCCGGCCAGTAAAGTAATCAATAAAAGGTGTTCGAAGTTAAGTTGATGTTTCATTTGAAAATACTTCCCTCAACATGAGGGTCCGCATCTGACTTTTGGATATTGAACACAGACTGACTTTTGGTAAAAGTTCAATATCCATTTTCCAGAGTTTGGGTGAACGGATCTGGGCGCAATTACGCACGGCGAGCACCATGGCACCGATTTTGGACAGACGTGCGCCCGCTCTGCTCTTGGTGTGGAGCTATTGCGTCCTGGCAGATACAGCCTTTACGAACTTTACTTTGGACAACGAGTTCCACTCCAGTTTTATCCACCGCCGGTTGAAGAGCCAGGAGCGCCGGGAGATGCAGCGGGAGATCCTGTCGATCTTGGGGTTGCCGCACCGGCCGCGACCCCACCTCCACGGAAAGCACAACGCTGCCCCGATGTTCATGTTGGACCTGTACAACGCCATGTCCACGGAGGGAGACGAGAACAGATACTCCTACCCCTACAAGCCTGTCTTCACCACCCAGGGCCCCCCAATAGCCAGCTTGCAAGACAACAATTTCTTGAACGATGCAGACATGGTGATGAGCTTTGTGAATTTAGGTAGGTTGTTAATGCTTTTAATGGCGCTTTGGTCTAACATTCAGCTAAAAATGTTTTTTTACAGTTAAAAAAATTATCAATTTCATACAAAGTCCCCCTGGCAAAACAAGCCCCTGGAGTATAATTATCATTCCATCTGACATCATTATAAGTAATTTGTGCTCAGTTGAGTCAGTCAGTTATTTCAATATTCATTTAGTTTGAATAAACGCAGGATTATATAGGCCAGTGTTTCTCAATTGCTTTATACTGTTTTTAAACACTTTTGGTTGCCACTAAGCTTCATTAGAAATAAAATTTGATGGCTGCCCCTACTTCGTTCAAATAACTTTTTTTTTCTTTTTTTTTTTTGGTGTTAAGAACACGTGTTACAGTCAAATCATGACTCAGCCATTGTACAGCAGAGGTATTGTAATGGCATTGTACTTTATCTTTAGGAACACCTGCATGCCCTCACGGAGGACAGGCACAATAACCATGTTGACATATAACTTGGTGCAGCTATCCAGCTAATACCAGGAGTGTCACATTCCAAAAAGCCCTTTGTGAAACAGCTGTGCAACCAAGTCATGTTCAGGTGCTCTGGCTTTGTGGATGAAGGAGCAACCAGCAGCTAATATGTCAGCCATGTGTTATCTAAAGAATGAGTAAGTCAACAGCAGAGTGGGTTCAAAGTGCACTGGGTCCTCCCTTCCCTCTAATCTGGAGACATCCCTGCAGACACATCGACCACAAAATAATGCCAGTCAACAGCAATCTGAACTCAGCCTAATCAAAATCATGTGCTCGCAAAGTGAGTCATGATTCTCTAGGATGCAATTTACTCCAAAGTCCCATTTTGTTAAATATTGTTCACTGAGTCACTGTGCGGATTTAAAAAAAAAAAAAAAAAAATCAGTCATCGCTTTATTGCCGTCATAAACAGGTTATTAAATTCAGCTTATCAAAACATTGGCAGGAAATGTCATATTCACAGATAGATGAACACATTATCACACTTAAATTATTTAGGTAGAGTCACAGTTAAATGTAATGCCAAGATGAATGGATATGGCACATTAATTTGGCACAAGACAACAAGCAATATCTCAAATTCTAGGGAGGCATATACCATAGTTATTTTTGTGAGTCAACACATCTTTTGTGACTTTCTTGTCAGTGTTGGAAGTTGGCTTTCAGTCCTGGAAAGATCATTGTTGGAGTGTCTTGGCAAGAGAGAGGGAGGTGACACTGGTTCCTCCACTGCACTGGGTAATTACTGTGGGAGCTGCTGCATTGTAACTATTTTGAACAAGCTGCAACTCAGATGGGCTCGACCACAGAGTCTCGCAAAGTCAAGGGCCAGGGCTACAAGTAGACTGAAGAGGTACAGGGGCCCTTTTGAGAAGGAAATACTTGGTCAAATACGTCCAAATACACTCGCTGGAAGAGTAGTTACATCAGCAATGGAGATGGATTTTGAAATGTCAATACCTTTTGGAAATATGTTTTCCCTTCTATCCTTAGCTCTTGTGGTTAATGTTATTACTAATGACTTTTCCTCAGGTTGAGTTTTTTTTTTTTTTTCATTTTTTGGTTACATTTCCAACATTCCCATAAATGTCACTCATACAAAGTGGGCATTTGTCATTGCATTAAGCCAAATGTTCCAGATATCAGTAGACTTCATTGTTGGGTTTGGTCCTGAGTCTCATGTGATACTATCAAGCATTCAGTTAAGCAGCTAGATCCAAACAGCAGATAACACAGTAGCTGTGTCATTACCTTTCAAATAAGAGAGAAAGAGGAACACAGAGATAGGAAAGTGATGCTCTATTGAAAGGATGACTTTTTCCTCTTCAAATTCCTTCTTTTCCACATTTGAATGTTTCAGTGCTTGAGGTCTCATTTTAGGCTGTCTAAAAGTAAAATGAGGGTGGCTTTTATTTAAAACCTGTCCCTCAAAACCCATGTATTCATAACTACAAAGCCAAGGCACATTAGGCAGATTTTGTATCCTTGATTCAGCCTCCCAAGAGACTTGTTTTCATGCACTGACCTTTGTTTTGAGCCCACGGTACCCGTGTAACTCAAAGCACTTGCACCACATCAAGTTGTTGGAGCTTTTTATTTAAAAATAATTTGCCAAAGTTTCTTTTTTGCTGACTGCCATTCAAGAGAGTGGGTCACTTTGTTATTAGCTTGAATGAGCCAGTTTCTGAATCCAGAGCAGCCAATTGGGCGTGGGGCTTTTGGGACAGACTCCAGGCCAGGGACATCTTCTTACTGAGTCACTGCAGTTTAAAGGCCCAGCTGTGGAAATGGCTTACGGCATACATTCAGAATGCACGCAACTGTGTGCAACACAGGTCACCCATGCACAGGGTGTGTGTTAGACATGCCACGATAACACTAGAGCAAGTTAATATAACACCCAAGTCTCTGAAGGCGGCCACACAGCATAACACTCTCTGTCTCTCTGTAATGATTGTTTACTGTGGTGCCTTTTGTCTCTGGCAGCATTATCCCCGAGCCAGTGTCAATTAAAGCATTTCCTCCTTAACAAGCCCCAGCTTCCACTGCTTTTGGCCACTACCATGGTCTTGTCAGTTCAGCTCAAAATAAACTGTTATACATGACTCCCATTTTCAGCCCACCAGCCAACAAATGCTAATAAATGTTAAGCTGAAGTGGCCAATTAACTATCCACAGACAAAGGAAAGAGCTGTGACTGGGACGTCTGCTATTTCCATCCTGGATGACTGAAAGAGCAGCAACATCATCACCTGTGCTGGCGTGAGTGTGTGTGTGTGCGTGTGTCCTTTACTGTAAGATGTTATCATGAGGTGTGTTAGTCACAGCTTCCTTGTTTTTCTCTGTTCTCATGCAATCCTGGATGCATTAACATGGAAGTTTAAAGGAAATATTTTCTTCCCCTCCTACACAAATTGACACAATTTCCAGAGGTCTTAATTAAATGTCAGTGACATGAATTACCACAGATATACATCACTGTATAACAGCTGCCTCAACCATGCCGTTAACTCAGTCACAGGTGACAGTTTAAGGGAGTAGAGTCAAAGTCTCAGAGGTACAGGAAATGCAGCATGCTATAAAGCTAGTAGGATTTAAAGATACAAAAGCTGAATAATTCTGCACTATATTGGTTTTGTTATGTTATACTTTGATTTAAATCTGAAGGCTTATTGCACATTTTCAAGCATAGGATGCCCTAAACAAAAGGATAGGGGAGTTTATGAGCTGATACACCACTTTATACATACAAATAGTGGATCTTAATGAAAGAAAAAGTGATTAATTTCTTTATGTACGTGGTTTTTATTTTTTATTTTTTTTATAGTATGTCCCCTTTAAAATTCTCAGTTAAAGAGACACCTTTTCTCTAAATCAGAAGTTCAGTGGAATGGTCATGGCTTAGTTTTATCTTCCTGGTTTAAGCTAAGGAGACGTCCTATTTTACCTACAGTATTAGTTCTTTTAGCAAATCTGAATGATTTTGTCTGTCTGTTAGTACTGTGTCAATGGGATTCAAACAGATAATTCAGTTCTTTAGCTCACTGAGGTACAATATTTTAGTGGTTTTTAAATGAAGTGGCAGAAAGCTTGTCAAACTTAGACTTCAGACTGTTTTTGTTTACAGACAAATTACAGATCGCTTTGCTTGTTTTCCTTTTACTCTGCACACAATAAAATGTGAGTGGTACCACCTAATTTGAATTTTTAATTTAAAACTGTAATCTGTAACTGAGCAGCTTAATTGAGTCATAGATGTTATTATTCTAAACATGCTTAGATGCTGTTTTTTTAATGCACAATGGTGACGCTGATCAGTCTCAACGTTTTGAGACTTGCATGCATAATCTTCTATTCATCAACCATATAATGATCCACATCACATTAGATTCCACTGGAGTGCATTTTTTAATGTTTGTTTCCTTACATATTTTAAGATGACATGCAAGTGTGCTCAGTTGCTTCTCAGCTCATTTCAAATGAAAATGTGTCATGCACATCTGTTCACATGTCCAAGATCTAATAGTGTCCCAGCAAATGTACACGTTTAACATATAAGTCATTATGTGGCATCATGTGTAACTGTGAAAAGCTTATGTTGCAACACAGAAAGGAAAAAAAGAGCCAGAGAAACTCAGAAATTACTTAAACTTTGAGTTTTAATTGTTAAAACTTCAGCATTTTAACATTATGTGTCCCATTGTTAAATGAAGCTGGGCTTTTTCCAGGTTTTAAAACGTAAACTGGTCAATCTCGGGACATGTGACTGCGGAGATGTAAGTTATCTTTTACAGCATGTCTGGACAACTAGTGCTGGTGCCACTGTAAACCAAAAAGCATCTATGTGAACAAATATCAAGCCACTGGAAAACATGTGCTACCAGGGAGCATTTAACTGTTCAGTGTTATGCTGCTGTTTATCAGCACCAGATGTGATACATCTCCTTGGTTCAAAAGCAGTAAACAATCAAAGCTCTTCTGCTTTCTTTCTCTCATTGCTGCACTATGTGAGTTTTAGATAATAGCTGTCTCACACAAACCAAGTCAGGATGTTGCTCAGCTTCTCTGAAGAACTGTGCCATGTTCAAAGCTATGGCTGTGTTCTAGCGAGTTATAGATATGATGGGAGAAATGAAAAAGTATTGCATGGACAGTGCAATCGTTCTTCTGTTTTACCTTGGCAACCAGAGATGGCACCTTCTTGTTCCCCATCATTCATGGCCATCTGTGTGTGTCCGTAGGAGCTGCCACACAGTAATCCCCCAGTTCTTTCTGCTATGTTCTATGATGTAATAACAAGATTATGGAGAACAGAGAAGGGACAAAATGCCAAACTGGCAAATTAGTTTGGATACATTAGAGGCTTTGGCTCTCAGACAGAACTGTGTCACCAGTTCTTGCTTTCACACGGCTGCAAGCTCGGAAGCAGTTGTGTCACGCTACAGTCACAGTGGATGCACGCAGCTCTTGTTTTATGGCTCATGGTAGTCTAATCATGCCTTTTCCAGTGATGTGTATTTTTTAAGAACATACTCATATCTCACATTCATTTTCTCTCTCCACCCTTCTTTATATTGCTCCTTGCATTCCTCTCCACAGTGGGGTGCCTGTGGTGCTGTGCTTAATACAGATGTTTCCCTATGTGTGGAGGCCAAAGCAGCTGTGCAGAGAAACTTTATCTTTTCAAAATCCAACAAGTTCCCTCAACTCAGTCTCCACCATCAGTTCTGGCCCAGTTTCTAATCTGTTCCACACACAAGACCATCTGATACCTGATTTCGCTGCATACCCTGTTGAACCAGCAGTATTGATTATCGGTGCTGCTCTTCTAGTCGTAATTAGTTAGTTATCATATGGTCCCAGCAGCGTTGCGTGGTGTTTAGTCTCCAACCTTTAGCTCTGGCCCTCACCTCCAGAGGATTAAACCTCCTGTGCTCCCAGACATAAAACATTTCAACACTTTCTCATGTTCTTTTGTATGTTTTTCCACTCCCCCACCTCTCTTCTCACACACACACACGTACAGTGGCATATGCGCTTGGACACCCTCTCTCTGAACCCAAAATACAGCACTGTGTCACTGCTTGATTTCTCGCTGCCCCTTATTTTCACAAACACACACACATTTGTATGAGGACATTTTGTCCATTGTTGTCAGCTGTTGTAAACGGATGAATTCATCCGTCACTCTCTTTCCATTTCACACCAGAAGCAGCTTCCCCACTGGTGATTGAGGAGGCTTCTCACATGAGGACCAGAAAAAATTCTAGCCTGCAAAGTATGTGTTGATGGCCAGTCTTTCCTCTGTGAACGCAGCCTGTCCTTGACACTGTTTGTGTGCCTTTCTTCCTCCTGTAGATGTATGCAATCGCTTCTGTGTACACTCCCAGGGGACTAAAAACGCACTTGTATGTACATGCTTACATACGAGTCTGGAGAAAAACGCATGTTCACTCCTTCTTGGCCAAAAAGGAATGTCTCTGGAGCTAATTAGTGTTATTGAGGGCATGTTTTATTACTTTCTGCTGGACAGGGAGTGAGCAGAGGCAGAGGAATGTAACAGTTGGTACAGACAGCCCGACTTTCCCATCAGGTAATTTCTCATAATGCACTCCATAATTTGATGTATTAACTCGACGTCTAGTGTGTAAATAAACACCCTGAGGGCTGACAAAAAGAAATCCCTCCTTGCATGTGAGATCCAAGAAAAAAAAAATCTTTTTTTTTTTTTTTAAGTCTGTTGATCATCTCTTGGATTCACCTGTTGAACCCAGGAATCCAGAATGACATCTGGATGCACATAGCAGAGCCTCTGTGTACTTGGCCAGGCTAAAGTACTTGCTGGGAGAGATGATGAAACACACTGCGGGTGGGTTTTGACAATGTGGCAAGTGGTCAAAAAGCACAGATGTACAAAGCAACGGGTGTTGTAGCTCTGCTTCAGTGATGGACCGACCTCCTTGATTGCCAGGAATGTTGGACTCATCTTAGTTTTTTTTTCTAATAGGTTCTTTCTCTTGCTCTGAGTCTTCCCTTTGACTCTCTCCATGGCTCCAGTCTCGCAATAGCTGGCATAATTTAGCTGTCAAAATAATAAGTAACAACTGCAAAATCCATTTAGAAAATGGGATCAATGAGTCACTAAAGTGAGCTCTGCAAATATAGAAAATGCAGGGGATACCAGCATAAATTACATTCAGCTATTTAGCAAACTTTACATTTTTTTAAAAAATTATCTGGGTTGCTTTGACTTGGCTTATCAGCAGCCAGCAGCATCTAAGACTCCCCTGCACTTCTATGATGGTGGGTACCAAGCAGCAAAGCTCAGAGGGCAGATGTGGGCCAGAGCACAGCCAGAGATGCTGGGACCAATGGCTTCACTGCTGCGAAAACAAACACAACACTCTTTCCTTGATACTGAGGCACTGACAGGGAAGAGGTGAGTGGAGGAATGAGAAAGGAACAATAAATGAAGGACAAAAGAACGAGAGAAATAATAGATAACATGCATTTTTTGTTTTAAGCATGTGAATTTCTTTTTTCTTTCTGCCTTTTTGACATGGGAAATTGCATGCTTGACAAGCTTTGTGTCAGAGTAGTTATATATGCGTTTTGTGCATAATAAAACACAATTTTAGAGCCACCTACCCTGCCCAGCCACCAGCTGCACTGTGTAATATGTGTTAACTCTCCAAGAGGAAGATTGCGTTAGCGTAAGCCCATAATACTGACCAGATTCCTCACCAGGCTCCAAAATTTAAATCAAACCTTGTAAAAGCCAAGCAACCTCTGTGCACAAGTGGTTTTATGATAAGTGACGAAATATTGTGTTTGTGCTTCATGGAATATGAACTGGCTGTGGTAGATTTCTCTTTATTTAGGCAAGAGAGCAGCTGTGTTCCCTTGTGTTTCCTTTGCAGCTATTTTGTTTATTTTCACAAAGGAATGGGCTGTGATTAAACAAAATAAACAACAAGCCGCTAAAATCAGGGTGCCAATGGGCCCATCATGTGTGCACAAGGTGCTGCAGTGGGAAGAAAATCTTGAAAGGTTTTTCCTCGTGCCAATGAGCGTATGACATGTGACGTTTTCCTGAGGTCTATAATAAGAGGTGGCTTGGCTCTATGAGCAGGGTGTGGCCGTTGTGGGCTCTAAATTAAAGAACATAAAAACAAGGGGATGAGGGCAAGAGTGAATGAGTGGGGGAAAACTGAATGGCTGTGGTTCCACGTCTCTGAGTTGTTTTATCCTGCAGTTAAGAGGAAGTGCAGATGGTTAAAGTGACACTAGGCGCAGAGTGAACCCTTGCAGCTGCTGGGCGCAGAACTTCTTACTCCTTCCCTTCACAGCACATTACAGTAAAAGACAGAACAATGACAACTGAAGGTCCAGGATGTGGTTACTTTGATGTGTGCTGAGGCTGCCACTTCACTAATATACTCTTTCTTCTGACATACCTGTGAGGAAACATGTCTCCCTTCGAAGTTCTTCCATCTTTCATGACTCAGTTTATCCTCCAGTTTGTCCTCCAGAGCTGTCACTATCTAGAAGCTTTTTAATGATCTCTATTCATGTTATAAAGGGATCCCGAAAAGACAGATGCAATTATGCTGAAGGGGTATGTTAAAAAAAAGGTACCAGTATTAAGATTAGAGTACGAATTAAAGCAACTTTTTTTAAGCTTAAATGCCATTGCCCAGGAACTGTCAAAAAGAGCAAATATATGAGATATTTAGTCTTTTCTACAATGATGTCGATTGCGCTGAAGTGCAGAAAAACAGATTTTTTTTTCATATGTTTCTTTCTTAGAATGTGCTGGAACGCCGTGTCTCAAACATTCTCAAACATGTCAACAATATAAGATTCGACATCAGTTATGCACAGCAACTTCAACCCACTTTCATTAAATAAACCCTCTAGTAGCTAAAAACATTACCAATTTAATGACAACTAATGCAGAACCTTATTAATTCATTGTTTTTAAGAGATTTAGTCTTAAGATGCATTTTAGCCACCATCTACACACAAAAAATGTTTAAAAAACAATTTTTACACTTCTCCTTGTGGTTAATCATTTCTTTCTGATGGAGAACTAAGCTTACATAACCACATTCTCACTTCAGAACCATCAGACCCCACAGATGAAAACGGATCTATCTTACCACACAGAACTCAGGAGTTGCTGATTAACCACCATCTGCACTTGTTTGAGTTATTTGGTTAGTTTCCTCCTTCAGATCTGAACTCATTAAAAGGCCAAAGTATGGGACGACCTTCAGCTCTTGTTTATGTGAGGAGATATTTTAGTAGACGCTTATATGAATTATGTGTTTGCTCAAAGGACACGTCCTTGAATTTAGGCAGAGCATGACATCATAGTGTCAAAAAGAAATTGAAAGTAATGACATCAAAAATCTTGAATATGGGTATTTCAAACAATTTGCAAAAAAAATTGGATAGTTTTGGAAAAATGCATCTACTTCTAGCATAGTCTGAGAATCAGTGTTCGATTTAGTTTGTAAGCACAAACTGTTGGAGAACCAACCCTAGCTGAACAGATATCTAACCAGCTTTAGATGTAGCACCGGCATCCTTCTGGTCTTCATTGAGGATCATCATCAGTGACGTGAAGCTGTATTTATGTTGATGGTGCTTCTTCAGATTTAAATGAAAGCTTTTCACAGCTGACAGACACTTATTACAACTTAATCCACTTACAGTGTAACTTCAAGGAAAGTTTTTGAGCTTCCACTGAATTCCTAGGTGAAACGGGAATTTCATAAAAGGTCAAACTGTTCATTTAAAGCAAAATGTCCTGTGTGGCTGTAAATCAGTCAAAGTAAGTGTGAAAAAGAGCACAGAAGAGAGCTTTTACTGGTAGATAGACTACTATCAGCTCCAGACGGTTTATAATTTATATCCAACATAAATCTGTGGTCCATGGTGCCTAGCGAAGCATGAGGTGGAACCAAGCATATAAGTTTATGGGTGTAGAGGGCAGACATGTTTGATGACTGCTGGGAGATGGAGAGTGAGAGGTCAGAAAGCTGCTGTGAGTATTTTCAAACCTCTCAGTGGCCTTCAAGCTAGAAAGCTCGGAAAGGTTTGGTCTGACCACAAGTCTTCAATGTAAAGACTTTTCATCCTGTGGTTGCTTTTTATGTTTGCACAAAAGCTCAAAGGCACATGTTCTTGACTGGACACACACACACACACACACACACACATACACACACAGTGGCAAGTTAATGACCATTCTGTGTGAGTAAGATATAGCACGAAACCCTGCTGACTCTTTTTCCTGGGAGTGTTGTCAGGTCCTATTGTAGAAATATATAATGCAGGTATGATCTCATCAGTTCTCGCTAGTGGGCAGGATGTTTCCTAATGTGATAATCACCCTATTGTGGGTTGTTGCATGGACCCAAGAGATCAAATGTCTTTATTCTTTCCAAGATAAACATCTTGGACAATCTGTCCCTTCCTTGCACTCTGCTTTTCCTCACCAGCTTCCCTTTAACGTTTGGAAACTGTGACGTATTTTGAGAAGGGTATTGCAGTAAGAGCTACTGAAAAATAAAGAAAGATGTTGGCGATTACAGTGCATCGGTAAAAATTCTGTGATTTAATGAGGTATAACACTCTTCTTCATAAGCCTTCTGTTCACGCCATGAAGTGTTCTGCTACTACTTTGACTGACCTTCAGTTTCTGGTTTTAAGCACCAGGTGTGTTGTTAGAGATAATGAGGTCTAAAGGGATGTAGAGGGAGGTGTGGGTGGTAGTGGTGAACTGACGGGATGGGGAGGGGAGGAGAAGAGTGGGAGTTGGGGGGGAATGCGGGCGGGGGCTGAGGGGCCTGAAGTCATCAGTTGAGAGAAGTAAGAGTGGTGCGAGGGGTGAGACCCCCCCCCCCCCCCCCCCCCCGCTGAGTAACGGAAGTATGCAAGGCAGGGTTGAGGGGTGTGAGGGTGCCGAACAGACACTTCGGCTAATGTGAACTGTCAGATCTGTCCGCTGCTGCTCTGAAACCTGAGGTGTCGTAGAAGTGTCTGATGTCCACAGGCTAGTGGGAGAGGGGGAACTGAGGCAAAAGAGAAGAAAAAGAGAGGACAAGGCTTTTGATCCTCAGGATTAGCGTGCACCTGATTTTAAAAAAGGGGCCTCAAAAATGTTGTTACATTTCTTTAAATGGCACAAACCCTGCTGAAGATTTACAAAATGCTTTTGCAAATATTTGTCAAATTTTAGTAAATTGACCACACTGTTTGAAATCCCATGCAATGGAAGTATTTAGACAGTTTGTGTAATAAACTACTGTCACAGTGTTCAGTGTAATAAATTAGCCCATTAACCATACACTAAAGCATGTATTTTTGGAAGGGAAATATTCCCGTTAACATTTATTCAAGAGAGACCCCAACTAATGGTATGACGAAGTTGTATCTGTTGAAGTGAATGCTAAATGATGGCCTTTTACATACTGTTACTTTTGGATCACTTACATGGATGAGGTCCATGTAAAATGCTCAGACTTTTTAATAAAAGCTCTATCAGATTTGACAGGTTTTAGATGGTGACAGCTTGTTACTTATATTGCCTTCATTCTGAGTATCTGCTAGCATCTCATCACAATTCTTCATTGATTCTCCAGTCTGAGACAGGTGTGACCACCAGCAGGTAAAACACCAGTTAAGTGAAGATGGAGAGAACAGCAACACTGTTGTAGCCCAGAGTGGCTTGTTTGCTTGAGCTTCTTGGACACTGTAATTTCAGATGATCACACATTCTCAGACTGTTAAAACTCATGTGTGAGACATACATGAGGCTCATACCCTTGCAGGAAAAAAAATCTGGCTTCTTTGATAGTCTTCATGTTTTCCTTTGCTTGAGTTTTCTTTTAAAACTCGATAATTCTCACATACTCCAAAGACAAGCGTATTTGGTTAATTAGTGATTCTAAATTGACCACAAGTGAGACTTTACATGATTGTTTGTTTGTGTGTGGCCCCGGTAACCTGTCAGGCTGAGTCCTGCTTCTTGCTTCTCCCAGAGAAAGCTGGGCGAGGTTCCAGGTCCCTGTGACCTGAAGAGGTTGAAGTGGTAGAAAATGGACGGATGGGATGAAGAAATGGTTAAGTAGTCACAGTCAGTGTAGAAGCCACTGTCATCCTTCCTTCTCTGATGTCTGCTAACTTAAATGTGTGTGGCCCAGTCAAGTCAGGCTAATGAGGAATAAGGATGCATCATCATCATTTGAAGAAAAGGCAAATCAGATGTTATAATATATAATACACACAACTCACTATGTAAGCTTGCATTTGCCTTTTTGCATGTGTGTTATGTTGCATCTCTAATTATGGATTACATAAGCCATAATGATTGTGTTACTGCGCTGTGACACATAAACCCGGTCCCTTGACAGGCAGTGCTTTATAGCTGTGTGCAGTGGAGTTTGAAGAGCTGCAACAGATTTGGACTACTCAGAGTGAAACTCACAGCATTACAGGGTGTGTTCACCATGTTTGTGGTGTGTGACACAGGTGAGGTGATGGCTACTCACTTCCTCCCACAGGAAATCATAAATGGACCCACTCAGCTTTAACTGTGCCTCTTCCACTCAACTAATGAGTGCCATACTGCCATAATGCCCTGTGAGAGAATGAAACAGAAAGACAAAGGTACAATAAGGCAGGCTTACACTATACTCCTGACTGATTTCCTTTGCCTCATTGAAGAGATGAAAGCCATGCACTAAAAGGATGGAAATGAGACAAATGATTTCGGAGTGAGTTTTACAGCAGCGTCCAGTTGCTCTCACAAGCAAAGATAAAAAGACTTTACAGTAAAAGGGTGGCTGACTGCTCCGGAGTATGGAAAACAGGTCTGGCTTTCTACCCAGAGGCAGTGCACCTGCACTGGAGACAGGAGGGGGTGGTGGGTGGGGGTTGGGGTGATGGTGGTGGTGGTGGTCCCCAGAGCAGTTCAAGAAGAAGCAAATCTTTAGCCTGGGAGTTGTAAAGGAGAAGTGAGAGTGAAAAAGTAGAAAAAACATGAAGTATATATTGACTAATTTGGATAAATTGTGTGGTGTACACAGTGTGGTAAATATACTTTTGTGTTTACAACTCTGAGGAGTTAAGAACTGTCAAAGTTCACACCATGGGAGTTATCCCTATGTCCCTGATCTTCGAAATGCTTTGCTTGCTGTCTATGTTGCATTTTATTAATACCTGCCTGTTGTACCCTTTAGATAGTACGCCTCAAAGAATGTCAAACTGAATGACAACCTTGAATATATAAGGTCCCCAGGGTAAAATGTCCAATATGATCATTTGTTGGATAGTTGGATAATGTTGCAGGTTTACCAATCTGCTGATGGTCAGATGTTATCATGCTAATGTTAGACTGTAGCTCCAAGAACAAATGCTGTAGAGCAGGCACACTGAGTCACAGGAAGGCCAGGAAAGTGGGTATGTAGTGATAAGAAAATGGAAGAAGTGGGAATTGTGTTCATCAACTCATGAGAAGCAGATGATTGGTTGACTCTTCAGAGCAATGGAAGGAAGAAAGAGGCTCATAAAGCTGTCAGAGTCCACCTGCCTCTCTCTATCATGCCTCAGTGTATGCCAGCTGCATTTCTTCTAGTGCTAGTCCTCATAAATGTTTCCATCATAGACCAACATGTGAACTGTATATATAAATGTGTCTAATCTGGGGCTGAGCCACTGCCTGACAAGCTATGTCAGTTCCTTGCTAAAAACTGAGGGTGATGAAGTGTAGGAAGGAGCACGCTGACCAAAATCTAAACCGAGTCGACATTTATTCTCTGCCTACTTTGCAAACACATGTTTTGTTTCCCAGGAGGTTGCAACTCAATACCACACAAAAAGCTTTTAAGCTTCACATAAACTCACTTTAACCATCTGTGTCAGCCTTGTAAAGTGAGCTACAACACAGTAGATGCTAAAACACTCTTTGCACGTAGTCTGTTTGAGGATATATTTTGATTTCATTCTGTGCCTCTTTTTTTATTTTTTGGCAGTGGAACATGATAAGGAATTCCTACCTGTGCGTCGGCATCATCGGGAGTTCAGATTTGACCTTTCACGAATCCCAGAGGGGGAGGCAGTCACTGCTGCAGAGTTTCGCATCTATAAGGACTTCATCCATGAACGTTATGATAATGAGACCTTCCGCATCAGTGTCTACCAGGTGTTGGAGGAGCACTCTGACAGGTGAGCTTCAACCGGTTGTTATGTGTTATTATTCATATTGGCTTCAGGGATAGTAATGTGAATTGGCTGGGCTGCCAGTTGGACAGTAGGCCACTTGAAGCCAAACTAGACTGTTCTGATAGTTTTCCCCAAACTTTCATTGAGGCAGTCTGTCTTTGGTTATCCTGTGATTTTTCTCCCCCCTACAAACAACAATAAGAATAAAAAATTTTGCTTTTAGTGAGATGTTTTAGCAATTGTTGATTAAATTTCTGTGTACCATGTTAAAGTGATTAAAACCAGTGGAGTTTCAGTTCAAATATGTTCCTACAGCTTCTCTAGTTCAGTTTGTCTGTTCTTCTTGTTTCTGTGTGGGTTTTCTTGTGGTCGGGTGGAATGGATGGATGATGTGAAACTCATCATTATGCTATTACCCTTAAAGCTTATGTCTGAACAACTGAAAGACTTGTCAACAATGGCATTGCCAAGCCATTGTTGATAGATGCCAGATATTAACGTCCTAAGTCCCGATGTAATCCTTTTTCTTGTTGCTTTGGGCCCCCTTTAAGAAATTAAATATTATGACATAGACAACGAAATGTGTGATTCCCACATATGTGTACGCCAGGTCTTAGGAGGTTAAACAAGGCAAATATCTGGCTAACAGCTCATAAAGTACAGCTTGAATCCCTATTCTAGCTACAGCCACTGAGAGAGCAAGGCATGAGATGTGGTCACTGAGAGGAAATGAATCTCAAAGAGAAAACCTGCAAAGGGAGAGATGCACACAACCTGCTATATCACAATACAGCAGTTACTTTTCCATTACAAAGGAGTTATTTACTTGCCTTTCAACTGTCTCTGCAACATAGACATACCCTCCTACCCTAGTTTCTTTTTTTGTTGGTGACCTGAATGTTTTACATCTCTGACCTCTTGCACCATTTATTTCCTCCTTCAACCATTTTCAGATAATCAACTGATCTGTTGTGTTTGAATACGTCTCATTTCCCAAGTGTGTTCTGCTGATAAATAGTGGTTTTAGAGACCGGTCTGTGATTGAGTTGCTGTCATGCTATGTAGTGTGTGCCCCTCCATCAGCGAGCAGTCATGTAATGTGAACAGCACAGTGATTTCAAGACTCCCAGTCACAAGACAGCAAGTTGTGTAATCTGAACAGACTTGCAATCAGCTGACAATGAAAACCACAAACTCTGAAACTGACCTTAGCTGCTCTTTGCCTAGACTGCTGACTGTCAGTGAAGTGAAAATGACATCTCTAACACCTTGAAATTACATCTTTGCGGCATGAAAACAACGCTCCACCCATTCACCTAGCAGTTTATTTGTTTTGGAAACACATGTTACACATGGAAATTCCCTCAAATTAGGAGGTTAAAAACACCCCCAGCAATGTACAAGTTGGAAAAATTTATTGTTGAATTTTAATGAGGAGAGTCTGATTTTACTGGCGACCTGTCCAGGGTGTCCCCCTGCCTCTCGCCTGAGACGGGCTGGGATAGGCTCCAGCAGACCCCTGTGACCTAGAAATGGATTCAACGGGTTTAGAAAATGGATGGATGGATGGATGGAGACTCTGATTTTATTTCCCCTTTTTTTTTTTTTTTTTAAGGCTATTAGACTTAATTGCTGTCATTTTCAGCTGTTGTTTGGTTAGGTTGAGATAACAAGAACGCTTGGTTAATGTTAGGAAAATATACGACTTTAACAGCCTGACATTACCTGGAAAATGACAGCAAAGCCCAATTTCTGTTCTCCAGTGTATAAGTGAATTTTTAACAGTTTATCTGTACAGATGTCATTGTTTTCCTGAGACCAAAGAGGCTGATATTAGACGTGGAATAAGCTCATCTTCATAACAACATAATGTCAGTGGAGGGTAATTTTTCTGTTTTCAATGGCACATGCCTAAAATCTTTAACACATTGCATGCCTCCCTCATGTAATGCTGTATTCAGAAGTTGTGCTTTTTTCATCTATTTCTGTTTGACCAGGATGAGCCCATGGAGTTATTGATCAAGAAAGTATTTTTTTGTAGATATTCATTAGTTTTGTTGTCATATAAAATCACTGATATAATAAGGCTTTGTCACAATGTACATTTTAATACAATTAATCATAACTTACTTGAATCATGTGCTACAATTAACATAAATATTTTGATATCAGTAGAACAGAACTGTTTAATCAGGTATCTGTGGGTTTTGACCTGATATTAAACAAAACAAGAAATTTAAAGGAATTCTTTCATGATTTAGGAATTTGCGATAAGCCTCTAGTTCCAGTTTTTACCCTTGATGATTACAAAGTGTTAAAAAGCCAGAACGATAGCTTATCTTATTATAGTCAAAACATCTCTGACATCTGAGCTACATCTTCTCTTCGTGGCTCATCTGGGCCATCCGGAAGGTGTATGTAACTCTGAAAGAGTGTGTGTCCTGCACTCCTAAACATTTCCAAAAGGTTTCTGTTGTCTGGAGGGAACAACACATTCATTTATTCCTCTGCCAGAGACAGGCCTGGGTACATGAATGAACCAGAGCTCTGTGACACATTATCTGCTCAGTCAGAAAATAGGTCAGGATACATGAATGGCCGCATGAAGAACAAGGGATTTTAGTCTCTGTTGGCGATAGAGTAGAAAACCTAGAGATCACTGTTGGACAATAGCTTGGACTTGGACACGCACTAATTCTCTCACTACAGCTGTGTTTCTTTCTTTCTCTCTCCCTCTCTATTATTGGCTTTCTGGCTCGCCCACACAGTTTCAGCCGGCGATGGACTGTGAGTAGCGTATGAAAGGACCGCACATTTATAAAGCCATTATTGTCAATTAAGAAAATGAAGTGTTCCCCTGGGTCTTGCCATCTGGACCCCTGCCCACCTCCCTTTCTTACTCCCTATCTTGCTCCAGCTCTCACTTTGTTTCACTTTATCAAACTACACTTACTCTATCTCTCCACTTCATCACTTCTTGCTTCAGTCACCCTGCTTTACATGATTTTGACCTGTCTTTTATTGTTATTTTTAATTGTGTATGTTGATATTTTTTTTCCCCCTTTGGCTCCTCCAGGGAGTCAGATCTTTTTCTGCTGGACTCAAGGGTAATCTGGGCAGCAGAGGAGGGTTGGTTGGTGTTTGATGTGACAGCAACCAGTAACCACTGGGTCCTGAATCCTGGCAGGAACCTGGGTCTACAGCTGGCCCTGGAGAGCAATAACGGTAAGAGGAGGTGATCTCAGTATATACCGAATAGCAGAAGACCCTGAAGAGCTTGTTACTGGTGTAACATGATTTTGACAGAAACAAACAGCATACATGCTATCAGGGGCAAATTGCACTCTTCCTGGCTTAACTGAGATTATGACTTTAAGTAGGTGTTAAACTCTTATCTAATATAAGAAAGTCAAGTAACCTCTTAAGCCCATTGTATTGTCATAACCTGCACTTGAAAGTTAGCTTTATCTCAGTTGCTATGTCTCCTTAACCCTGGAGAACCCAACAACCCTTTTTTTTTTTTTTTTTTACATTGGGTATCAGCAAAATATGGCGGTCAAATTTGACCCCGTGGGTTCTCCAGGGTTGGTTTTTTCTGGTCTTTTTCCATCTATGCTTAAACCTAATTCAGGGAATTTTAACAAGAGTCCCCCTTTTACCACTAGAAGACATCCATCTCATTGTGCACACTAGTTTTGCTAACATGTATCCTCATTTCGGCCCATGCAGGTGCTGCTTCTAAATTAAAGACCAACAGAAAAATACTTATCTATTATATATTATGTATTTATTGGGATCATTACTCAGTCTGGAAACATGATGTTAATTTAAACCTGCATTTGTTTTTGCTTATAACTGTTGGTCTCTTTGTTAAATCCGCTTATCATGTGACACATTTTAGTAGCTCAACAATGCTGCTACTAGACCCTTTCTAGAGGAGACCCTTACTAGACCCTATTAGTCTTATAATGACTCTTGAAGAGTCATATCATGTCAGCAATGATAAAACAGACCAAACACTTAATGAGATGGTTGTGATAAATCATCATGTTCACTCCCTTTTAAACACTTTAATGATAGACTTCAAAAGATGTTCTTAATTATTGTAACATTTTTCTACTTTTTTTTAAGGGGGGGTTAATTTAAAAAAAAAAAGTAAAACAAGAGTTCATGTGGGTCTCGCTGACTCTGCAAGGTGAATCCAAACTGAAGTGTGGTTTCCAGGTAGTTTCACTGCAAATCTGCTAAATCTGTCATTGTGACACTGCTATCACTTTCAAAGTAGAAAAAACCTGAAATGTCAAAGTGCAGCGACATTAGCCACATACTAAGCGATCGAACAAAAGTGGACTGCAGTTGTCTTGTGTTTAAAGATATACTTGAGATTTTTGTTTTGTTGTTGAATTTCTGAAATGTTATCACTTTCTTGGTTTTCTCAAATACTGGTGTGCATTTGAGAACAACTGCAGGGTGAGAAAACACAGCCTGGGTGCAGGGTGCAGGGTGAGAACAACTGCATTTTAGCCTTAAAAGAAGAAACTAAATGTTTCTTAAAAGAAGAAACTAAATGTCTAGGTTGTAATATTTAGATCCAATACCAAAAACATTACTTTTCTTCTTCTTTATCTTATCTATTTATATTATTACTAGTATCATAGAAAAGGTAAAGTTTTACTCCAGAAGCTTCACTCTAGTCTACATTGCAGTATCATTTGCTTGCCTCAGTAAAGTGTTGGTATATTATAATAGAGTTCAACATTTCCTCAGTTTTGGATTTAAATAACCTGAAATTCAAGCTGAACCTCTGCATTTTAATTTCTTCATTATTTTATGACTTTAATCTTTTCTTATGCTGACATAATAATGATAGTAAAAAACAGAGTAACCCAGAGATGCACACTAATCTGTGTGAAGGTTTCAAAAAGTTCCAGCTGTATTTAAGTCAAAACAAAATAACTCAAAAAGGCTGAGTCCATCATAATCAGGATTTTTGGCAATGTAGTCCAACATACATAACGCTATACAATATGGCTTTAGAAGTTTAAAAAAATCAACTGTCTTGTCTTGAAGCTTCACCAGCCAGTTATCACCATCATTGTCAGTCATACCCTCAGCATCATTAGCAGGCATGTGGAAAATAGACTGTTATCCCAAGGATAAGATCTCTGCGGGAGTTTATCATCATGAGGCCCAAATGTTTATCAGTAAAAAAGCTTATCTGCAAACAGCAGTCAGTATAAGAGTGCACTGAGAATATTACATTTCACGGGATGGCAGGATCTTACTTGTTGGGTGAGGAAAAGAGACACTGCAGCCCTTTTAAGTTGTGTGAGGTGTGTTCTGCAAAGGCCGTATTCATGAGTGTGTGACTGCAAGTTGGATCCGGTACGAAGTTTTATGGGGGAGCATGTACAGACAAGCACATGGGACGTCCTGTCGCCAGCAGCGACCTGAAGCTTTGATTTACCAGCGAAGAGCGATCAGAGACACATTTTTCTGCGTAAGAACAAGATAGACATTGCTAAAGTGCCTGCGCATGCTCCCTCACAAATACACCCACGCACTCAGACAAACACGAGTCAAGAGCTTTTGATGTTCAGAGCTCAGTGCTTGTTTTTGGCATTTCAGAGGTGGAGACGGGATGAGGGAAAAGGGAAAGGAATTTACAAAAGAAAATCTTATTTGTAAAACTCAATATAGCAATGTAGACACGACAAATGTGGTTTCAGTGAGGAAAGGACCACACAAGTAAGAAATAAACTCTAAACAAGAGTACACTAAGCAGCCACACAATAATTTGATTCTAAGAACAGAACCTTTTTCCTTTAAACAAAAAGAGTGCTTTAATTTTGGGGTCACCAGTCACACTGTTCCCTCTGCCAACCTCCCCAGGAGAGAGTATCAATCCTCGTGTGGCAGGACTGATTGGTCGCAGTGGGCCTCAGAATAAACAGCCCTTCATGGTGGCCTTCTTCAAAGCTACCGAGGTGCACCTGCGAAGCATCCGCTCCGCGTCAGGAGGGACCAAACAACGTAACCCCAACCGATCCAAAGGCGCAAAGAGCCAAGAGGCTCTCCGAGTGGCCAATGTTGCAGGTAAACATTAAAAGTGTTGTCCTTAACCTGTTGTCCTTAACCTGTACTTTGTTTCCTCCGTCAAGAATCCGTGGAATGAGACACCGATTATTGTTACGTCAATATGAGGAATTTCTCAACATGGTCATAGTAGAGGGTTAATACCACATACAATGCACTGACTGCTGTCAAACATACACAAATCTCATTTACGACAATAGAAAGGATGTGAGTCCTGCAAGACAAAACATGCGACGCAGATTGAAGGCCTTTGTTATGGAGGTGTGAGCAGGCTGTGTTTATGTGAAGTGCTGAAACATTAGACTGTAATGCCTGAGCTTCAAATATCCCTCTGCTGTCTTTGTTTATTTACATGAGCATTACAGAGCCTCTGGGGCCAAGTTCCCTGCATGGAGGTAAAGCAGCACAGGCTTTTATAGCAGAACACATCTGCGGTGCACTGTGGGGCAACTAGGGCCACTACACACGGGCCAAATGGGCCTGTTTGCAACTTGAATACCAGTGGTCTTTAACTGGATGATGAGAACCAGTTGCTCATGATCATTTCCAATGTGCTTTCAAGAGCTAATGTACCACAGGGCCCCAGTGGTCACCAGAGGAGGAGAAAGACACCCCAGATAGAAAACAGTCTTTTTTTTCACACTTGGTGAAAAAGACAAAGAAATGTTGGAATGCGTGGAGAAAAGACAGAAAATGGATAAACTGTTGAGTTATCAACAGTTTATACATTGAGCTATATTGTATGGGCATTTATTTTTAATTCAGTGGGAAATCAAACCCAGAAGAGTGAACTTTAAACTGGGTTGCCAATTCATTTACGACAACTATTTAAGTGCTGTTTCTCTGGAGGTGATTTCTTTTAAGCGTTGTTTAAATGCTCATGTTTTTGTAGGGGGACACAGACTGCGTTTAAGTCTGTTCTCAATCATTGTTCCCTAATTAGCATCTGACTGCACTAAATAGTTACCCATGGAGCCAAATAAGATAATAGCCCTTGCATGGAAGTATAATCTCTAAGTTGTTCTCTGTCTGTTCCTCAGAAAACAGCAGCACTGATCAGAAGCAGGCATGTAAGAAGCATGAACTCTACGTCAGTTTCCGAGACTTGGGCTGGCAGGTACAGAAACCATTTCTCCCAAAAACTGCTAAAACAAATAGTAGCCTATATCAGTCACTTTTTTCCTTGATGGTCTCAACAAAGATTCACATTCAATCTGTGAGAGTAAAACAATGCCCTTTTGTTTTTCAGAAATCTAATAATACTTATCAGTATGATGTCTAATTCATATTTGGAGATCCGAAAGGGGGCGGGGCTTCAGCCTAAACCTGGAGACTCAAACTTGAAGCACTTAACTTTAGGATCGATTGTGTGTTTGGGAATAAAACACAAACTTTCACAAAGTATCATTAGTAAGATCCAGCGGGCATTTGGTTCTTGATGGGAACCAAGTTACCAACCAATTTTGTTTTGTTTTTCGGTTGAAATAATCAGGCTTGTTGTTCATAAATGAGAACCAAAGCTGATCTCCACTCATCAAAAACTCTTTATGCAACACTGGTAGAGAAAGAAATTCACTGTTTTTTTTCTGGTCTGAGATTTGTAATGAATGAAAGCGTAGAAACTCTCAAAACACTGAGACCAACAGCTAATTTTACGTTGGTGAAAAGACCTTACAGTTATAGTTTCAGTTTAATATATGTGTTAAAATCCTTCTCGAGTTTGAACTTGTGTTGCCCAGCCGTCGTGACCACAAAGAAAAAAAACTTTCAGCTGACAAAAATGCAGGTACAATTGTTTGTTCTTTACTGTCTTTCAAGGCTTCATATTGCACCACTTATTCAAATGCTCATGACTACGTGACATGATGTATGTACCATAAATTAATGTTCATTTTCAGGTGCAGGGACATACAATTTTCCAGTCTGAATTTTTCACTGTCCGCTTCCCTCTCAGGACTGGATCATTGCTCCAGAAGGTTATGCAGCATACTACTGTGAGGGAGAGTGCGCCTTCCCGCTGAACTCCTACATGAATGCCACAAACCATGCGATTGTGCAAACACTTGTGAGTAACCATGAAACCAGGGAGCAAAATGTAACAGCCATGTTAAGATCCTAATCATCTCATCAAATGTCAGGATGACTTAGCCTTCGGTGGAACTACTTTATTTAAGGAGGCAGAGGGCTTGCAGAGATGCAGCTGCTCTGTAAAATCTTGTCACTGATTTATGTCACAACGGCACACGCGCAGCAAATACCGCGGGGTTACACTTTCTGCACAGAATGTTTTTTCCTACGCAGTACGTTTTCTTTTTTTAAAGCTGATTTTCCCCTCTGCTTCCCAGGTTCATTTCATCAATCCAGACACAGTTCCTAAACCTTGCTGTGCCCCCACGCAGCTCCATGCCATCTCCGTACTCTACTTTGACGACAGCTCCAATGTCATACTCAAGAAATACCGCAATATGGTGGTCAGAGCGTGCGGCTGCCACTAGACTGTCACCATCCCCACGCGGACACAGGCACGTGTGCACGCCGCCAGAAAAAGTGGAGGTGGCTGTCATCTGACGGAGGGTAAAACACAGCCAAACGTGACTTACATTTGATTTGGGAATGAACTTTTCTTTTAAGACTTCTCATGACAAATCAACCACATGCATGCACACACACACACATGGACCCACACTTGTGCTTTCTACTGTGTATACAAGACATTTAAAACAGAGATTGTACTGTATAATCAATCCTTCAAAGTCAGCAATCATTTGTTTATTTCAATGAAAACAATAACTCTTGTAATTCATTATGTTCATTACACATACATGAAGATGGGGCTGTTAGAGGAAGATGGATGGAATCTATATTCCCTCTATGTACGATACTGTGTAAATATTTGTTGTTTTTTTTTTTCAACAAAGCAAGTGTATTTATTTCCTGGAATGTCACTTGGATTTGTGTTTTTTTCCAGTATCCAATGCTGCCTGATCTTTTTCTGTGACAGTAAACATGAAATGAAAAGTTCACAGAAAATTACTTTGACAAGTGTTGCCTCAAACATTAGATGCATTTTTAACAAACGGCTGTATGAAACATCTTGTTCTCTGTCCTAGACATTTTCAGGTTTGTACTTCTCTGCTGTAATATAATCTGACATATTTAAAAGGTCTATTTATTGAGAGCCGGACAAATTGTTCAACAGTGGGCTCCAATGGTTCAACTATGTTTAACTGCTGAACTGGTACAACAATAAACTGGGATAAAAGCACCTTGAGAAGTGTTTTTGAATCTAATCCAAGTGGAGAAGGAAGGCACATGCTCAAGTTGCTCTTATATAGTACTATTTTCTCAATTCTAAGATGGAGGCATGTTTGGAAAACAGAATGCAATTATTCTGAAATCTCATGAAGCCATAATTTACTCACAACAAAACAGCACCTTGTCTCAAATACATTGGAATATGAACAGCAAAAGTTTGAACAGCAAAGTGGTTGTACACAAACAGCTAGAGGAACATCTACTAGATCTTTGGTTTAACCGAGAACAGGTCAGATACAAGATAGAGCATAAAAAAGCATGTTAGAGAGGCAGAGTCTCTCACGGTTAAAGATGGGAAGATGTTCACAAATCTGTTTAAAACTTGTGAAACATTTCAGAATAATGATTCTAAGTGCAAAATTGCAAAAACATTGGATATCTCATCATCTACAGTACACAATATCATCTAAAGCATCTAAGAATCTGGAAAAACAACCCACAAATATGGGTTAAAACTCTATCATGCAAGGATGGAACCAAGGATCCAGAAATGCTGCCATCTTCTCGGGGCCAAAGCTCTTTCAAAACGGATTAAAGTAAAGTTGAAAAATGTCCTGTGGTCAGACAAATCCAAATTTACTGGGAAGGTTTAGGATCTTTGTTCACAACAATGCTAAACCACATATTCCAAAAGCATTGCTGAAGAGTAGAAAAGACTGACTGTTAAACTGGCCTGCCTGCAAAACAAACTTGTAACCAGCAAAAAACATTTAGTGCACCGCAAAATGAAAACGAACTCTCAGGTTTGCTGAGCAGTTTGAATTCAACATCAGAAAGGAATAAGACAACATTTCTCCTCCAAAGAACTCCAGCACGTGTCCTCTTCGGTTCCCAGATGTTTATGGGCTGTTATTAAAAGGAGGCAATGCTACACACTCGTGAATATCATCCTTTCTCAACTTTTGGAGATGTGTTACTGCTATCAAATTTAACATGTCCTTTTTTTTTTTTTTTTCTTAAGATGGTATGTTTTCTTATTTGAACTATCTTATGTTTTGTTTGTTAGATTATTTTCACATCATTGCATGCTGTTTTGAATCTACAATTTACGCAATATTTTCCCAACATTTTTGTAATCGGAACTGTACTTTTCTGAAAAAACATTTACGTGGATTATGGCCTCATGCCTCATCTGTCACAACTGTTCCCGTAATGAAAAGCAAACTGAAACTTCTCACACTTAGCCGTTACATGTGCGCCTGTGTGTGTGTGTGTGTGTGTGTATCTGTGGTATCTACACTGAGGTGGATGTGGGTTGTTTTCTATCTTTGAATGAAAAGATGTTTGCACATGTGTTTTGATGTGAAGTACGCTGTGGTTACGTGCAATGAAATGCAGTGTATGTTTAAAACAGCTGATTTAATATTGACAACGATACTTATGGATCATTGTTTACAGGGAATTGTTAAGAACATTTCCACCTTTGGCAAATTTCTCCTTCATGATGCAAAGCTGTGTCCAATTAAATCATTTCAGACACATAACTGGACACCAAACCAGAAAAATGTTGGTTAACTGGAAGTGTTTTCATGTTGAATTGTGTATCACTTGGAGCAGATAGCACCAAAGATCAAACACTCTAAGGATTATGAGACTTTCCTGTGGCATGCTGGCTTCCTCCCACGTACACAGTGGAGAAAAGAGAACTAAGCACACAGAACCCCAAGAGGAGAAGGGTAATAAAAACTGGAATTAAAAAGTGGGGCTATATTAAGAATTTATAAATATATAGTTGTTTTTTGTTTCTTTTTCTTTTTTTCTTTTCTTTTCTTTTTTTTCTTGTCTTTTTTTTTTTTTTTTAGTACAGACAAATTACTTTAAAGTCAGGGATGCCCAAGGTCTAGGTCAGACTCCATATATGTACTGACTGTATTTACTAATGTAAACAAATGAGGGGGTAAAAAAATAACAATGATGAAAGTAAAATTTTCAAAATGAGACTCAAACCAACTATAAAGAGATGCCAAAATGGACACAAACAGACAAGCACAAAAAAAAACAAAAACAAAAGATAACAGAGAGAAAATGATCAAAATGAGAATAATAAAAAAAAGAGAAAAGCATAACACACATACCGAATGGCAACAAAGGGACATTGAAAGGATCCAACAATACATATAATACTCATAATGTGAGACTAAGTGATACAAAAGTTATCATTTTGACACACAAAACAACCACAGTTTACAAACAGACGTCACATGTGACACAAAAAGACTGAAGATGCAAAAGAGAAACCAAAATTGGGAGAGAAAAGAAATGAAAAAAGATAAATGGCCATGGAGGAAAAAATCCACTCAAATATAACATAGAAGACATATAAATGACAATAAAATGTGAAAAAATTCTTGAAATAGTTTATAAACACAAAACAGCCAGTGATTGTGTCTTCATGTGTTTTGTTTATGGTGTGTCCTGTTTCTCTGTTGTCTGTGCGGAGACCCATTCTTTCCTAATCAAGGCCTTCACCATCAGCTTTTATCAACAAAAGGTTCGCACAGTGAACACAACGTGTTGAGATGAGGAGAGAGGGGCCTAAAACATGTAAAGCTTTCAGTTTGTCAAAAACAGAACTGATTATAAAAACAATCACAGACAGGGGCAGGAGCTCTGTAGTTGATGTGGCAAGCAGCAGAGAGGATAAATAACGTTAAAATAAATGCATTTAACACCAACAGATTGATCCTTAGAGACAGTTGAATAAAAGTCTCGATTTTAAAAAAAAAGAAAGGGGGTTAAATTAGGAAGTATATGTGACATGAAATACTTGACTTCTATTTCCTCATTAGCAGTTCACATGGGAGCTGTATGCTGCCCTCTGCTGGGAAAACTCGGCAGTGCGTTGTTATTCTCGCTTTCTTTTTTTTCCACAACTGTTTTTCCTGTCTTTTCTGATGGTTAATACTCAACTTCGTGGTTTTATTGTTTACCCTATTGCCTGCCCGTTCAGTGCACCCCATGTAAAGAAATGTTTGCGTTAAAAAAAAGGACGAACTTGTGGAAGAACAGAAACCAGCACCCACTTCCACGACTTTCATTTTCTCATGAACGTTTCACTATGAGTCAGTGTGTCTGCGTGTGTGCGTGTTTGTGCGCGCGCGCGCGCGTGGGCGTGGGTACGCGTGTGCTTCATTCCAGTCAATGTGATACTTGCTGTTTTGCGGACGAATTAAAACAGAATGTTCCCCTGTATGTTTTCATTTAGGCTTCTAACACATTTGTAATAAGCTGGCTGGAGATTTGTGCTCACGCAGTATCATTTTCACAGATGAGGCCTTGATTTACCCAAAAATGTCTGAAAAGAATGACATCTGGAGCCTGATCATTACCCATGTGGGTTTAAAACGCAGAGTCGTAGTCTTTTATAACCCACTCAAGCACCTTTCTTGGAAATGATTAACGAGCTCTCTGCACCTCAGAAGCGTGGGGAAACCGAAAGTATCGAGTTAGTTAAAAGCTTTCGCTTTCGCTTCTAAAGAGCGCACTTGTTGTTGGGACTTCTGCATTTAAGTTTGCGGTGAGATCTGTTTGTCTATAATTTATCAACTTCATTAGCAGAACCACAGCTCTACTATTTTGTGTCGAATATCATTGAGAAACGTAACCGGCATAAAAAAAATAGATATCCACAATATTCCGTTTGCAAAGTGGATTTAAAGGTGATCGAGGTGCTTTACACATGACTTTTGAAAGTGGCGTTTTGTTCCTGAGGCGAACACGCAGCATGCGTTGAAGATGGATGAAGGAGCCAAGCTGCATCTGAAAGACTGGCTGATAGCTCAGGTGGAGAGTGGGAAATATGAGGGGCTGTGCTGGGAGGATGAGGACAAGACCATGTTCAGGATCCCGTGGAAGCACGCAGCCAAGAAGGACTACAATCTGACGGAGGATGCGGCTCTGTTCAAGGTCAACACTTTACTTTTACTTCAGTACTTTTAGTTTCTGTACAGGCCCACGGAGTCAGCTGCATATGTTCTGATATGGTCTGTGTATCAGCATAGCTGCGCTTATTTGAGGTCTGTAAGTCAGTAATAAATCCATTTACTTAACAATGATATATTTTACATTACTAAATAGGAAAATGGACTACTGGCGCAGCTGCGGCTAGAATTACGTGCTCATATGGTGTCATAATTTTCTTTAAAAAAAGAAAACAAGAACAAAACAAGCAAAACAAAACAAACCAAACAAAAACAATCTGTAGGAAACTTCACTTCTATCACCGATGACACTTATTGCAGTGCGGATATTGGGTCCAGAGCAGATGGATATTCCTGCAGGTTTTATTTTGACACACTTTTGAATCTTATGTTTTTTTTCCTTCAGTCTTTTAGTAACAATAGTAAAACTTAACGCTATAATATCTATGATATGAATTTATCCTATTTTTTACTAAGTAAATATAAAGAATAAAATAGCTCATTCCCTCATATTAATTATGGATAAATCAATTTAGCAAGTCAATCCAATAGCATTATTTAAAAAATAGCATTATAAAAAAAAAATACTGGTTCAGTTTGATTTCAAAACATAAATGTGTAATTCACTGAAGTGTACATTCAATGTCAAAAGATTATTCAGGAACGTTTAAAAAAAATGAAATTACAGTTTTGAGTTAAATAAGACTATATTTTATACGTTAAAACATCAATTAATTGCACTTCCCACAGAATTTAATTTGAATTTTTTTCATTTATTTATTGACTTGCATGATCATGTGTCCCTTCAGTGTTTTAGTTCACGTAATGTGCATTAAGACATCAGCAAAGCGACAAAATCCACACCACAGGAAGTCACAGTGTCCCTTCTTAGAGAAGAATCTGATCCTGGCACGGAGCTTATCGATTAGAGTGGTTTTAAGAGCGTTCAGGCTGAGTGTTTTAGACAGAGGGTGGGAATAAACACAGCAGAATTGTGTGAAAGTGATATTTTTTTATTTGATTCCTTACAACATGTAGAAAATGCGGGGCAAATCTGTTCTGGTAGACCCCCATGTGAAGCTATAAGCGTGACCACATCAGACTGTTCACAGCAGATGTGATGTGTCATTGATGAAAAAGCAGAGGACTGTTGTTTTAAGCTTGAGAGGCAGTTTTTTTGTGTTGGGAAACTTGGCTTATTGTCAAGGATTGCTTGTGCACTAAAAGGAAGCATTCTGTGAAATTTTAAAATGTCTGTTGAGAAAAATTGCAGAAGAAAAGGTCTGTTATTGTGCAGGAAATGACAAACTCTCAAATGCAATTAACATTGACTACAAAGCGATTTCTTTGTCATAGTTGGGCCATATGCAAGCTGACTTATAACAGACAACATCCCACAGAAAACAGAAGAAAACAAAAAACTTTGCTTTTGATTTCCTGGAGACCTAAATACAGAGCCCGACTTTCCAGTCTTTCCATGTTTACAGTTTTTTTTCTCTCTACAAAAATTCTTAATAATCATGTCACCTTTCACTGTTTTTGTTCAGGCCTGGGCGGTATACAAGGGCAAATACAGAGAGGGCCAAGACAGGGCCGATCCCACCATGTGGAAGACCCGCCTTCGTTGTGCACTTAACAAGAGCACGGACTTTCAGGAGGTTCCTGAACGCAACCAGCTGGACATCACAGAGCCGTACAAGGTCTACCGCATCCAGCAGGACAGTTTGTCAATCAGGCCAGCAGGTAAAAACAGACACCATCATTTCATCATGACTGTGTTGTGTTTATTCTAACTTTTCATCTCTTGAGTTTCCCTCTGACTTGATGGTGTTTGATTTGCATCCATTGATTCCTACTTGTTCTCTCTCTCTGTGCAGAGACTTCTCCAACAAAATATCATATGATCAGCCCGGCAAAACAGTCTCCAGGAAGCCCTACTTATCCAGATGAACAGGTGCAGTCAGACATTTTGCACTTCATACTGCCTTATAAATATAATAATCCTACAGGAAGCACAAATGTCCTCAAGAGGTACAGTTCAGAGTAATTTTAGTCATTTTGCTATAAATATTGCTGTTTAGTTGGTGTCACACAAAGAGGCTGCTGTCAGTGCTACCTGATGACTCCTTTTAGGAATGAAAATCACTAAGAGCACCGAACTAAGCTTTTAGATAAGACCTGTGAAAAGTTAAAACTGAGTGATGGACCAGGGGTTTATGGTGCTTCCTAAGAAAATAGGTAATGTCAGTGTTATGTGTGAATTTAACTGACTAATGCCAGACATATACATAAATTTGTGAGACCTGTGTATAACACTCCCAGTCAAAAAGAAAATTTGAAAAACTTTTAAATGATAGATTTTTTCTTAAGTTTTAAAAAATAAACAAAAAATATATCAAATTATCTGATGTATTATCAGTGATACAAGAAATAATTATTTAGAATCTGTTACAGACAAAATCTCTGTGTGTGTATGTGTGTGTGTGTGTGTGTGTGTTTGTTTATGGCGTAATGTGGAGCAGGGTCTTTTTCATGAGAAGAGATTGTTCTGCAGTAAACCTCATTATATGTTTATCTTACTTTACCTTCCATTTCTGTAGCTTCACAATCAAGAGGAAACGTTCCAGTCAAACAGAGAAGAAAAACCTTTGACAGGTAAGAGTCGATTGTATTAATTAAGCTTTAAAACATTGAGAAAGCCAATCAAGTGACCAGCTGAGAGCCACTGTGTTATAAACTTTAATGAGTTTGCCCCAGTTGGCTTTTACACTTAGTAATAAGAGTGTTACTGCATGAGTTTTGAGCCCCTTACAGTTTGTCAGGTGACGACTGGGGAAATGCAAGCTTAAAGAGTCAGTGATAGAGTTGGTCAGTTTAACGCTCAGTTAGCATGTGGTTAACCCTTCCACAAATAAACTGTGTGGAAGCATGCTATATTATTGACATTAACCCTGCAGTGTTAGAACGGCCAATGTGAAACCAGTTTTTTTAAATGTGTAAAACTGGTTTCACATCTAGCAAAATAATAATAATGAAAGAAGCATTTAAAAAATCACTTGAATCAGGATGCATAAGTTGAATCCTATCTCGATTTAAGTGATGTTTTCAATCCAGCCATCTAATTGAGGGCTCATGCTGGGCTGTGACACTTTAAGAGTTATTTTAGGTTACAAACAGACTGACAAGACATGAAGAAGCCTCCTCAGAGTGTCAGCTGAAGGTTTTAATCAGAAACAACATCATAAAATGGCTTTAAATGACGTGCATATGTGCACACGTTTGTTTAATAAACCTGGTAAATGAATAATTCAATACAATATATGTTTTTTTGTTGCTCTTCAGTTTATTGACAGCACCCTGCACTGACCTAAATGAGGCAAAACATAAGCAAAACTAGCATATAGGATAAGATGTGTTTCTCCCTGTGTTAAAGAATCAATTTAAACTATTGCTTAAACAAACATGCAAGAAACAAGACCTCTAATGATATATGTGAAACCTGTTTTTGAAGACCCAGAAAATGAGATCAAGCTAACCCTCAGCTGCAGGTAACCACAGGCAGTTACAACTGTGTCATGGTGTTTAAGAGGTCACATGACTTCCACAGTCAAACTCGAAACCTCACCTCAGCTAGCGACAGCGCCATTGGCTCTGTGAGTTTGGCTGAAATGGCAGCAGGTAAGTTTATAATAGAACTGGTAGAATTGATCTTCTCCTGAAGTTCATCCATCTAAGTCAATAATTTAACTTATTTTGTTTTTGTTGGTGACAACATACCAACAAAAATGAATATGAGCAGTAGCCTTCGGCATTTATTAGTTCCAGTGGGGCTTAGAGCTTTGTAAAACCTTATACAGGAGACACATTTGCAATGTTCCAACATGCAACATTTTAAGACAACAAAAACATAAAGATGCATCAGGCAGAACACTCTGTGTAGCTCATGTTCCCATCTCGGGTTCTCATCGTTCTGAAACTCGTTCTGAGCATTCATTCACACTGGCTTTTGTCAGGATCATCAAAGTCCTGGGTTTTCAATCACAGACTATCCCACCTTCTTCGGTTTAAAATTTCCTACAAAGAGAGGGATATGATCTGAGTCCGTATGGGTTGGTTTTACCTAGATATAGAGATTTATGAGATTTTCTAAGGGCTCCGAGTGGATTACAGCTGAGCTTTGACTCAGTGTGTCTTTGGAGACGGATTCTGCTGCTCTTGAATAACACAAAGTGGTTTTCAGAGACTGCACAATGTGGCTTTACAGCAGATTACAAGAACCCAGTGTATCAGATCAAACACAATATTGTACATAGTAGCCTTTTTTAAAATTAATTTACTCATTTTGAGTAAGGGTTATAATTGCATATTAAAGATTACAATGTAGCAAAATGTACAAATGTTTGGTTTAAATATCTGAAATGACGCCCTTTTGTGGCAGTAAAATCGTTGAACAGTCATACACTTAAGCTCGGGGAAATTAAACTAGGATGTTCGTTGATTTTTTTTTCTTATTACTTTCTTTCTTCCACAACATTTCCATTGGTTTAAAAAGCTGGACTTTTACTTGGCTCAGAAGCATGAACCTTATTCCTCTTTAACCATTCTTTCGTAACACAATTTGTTTGTTTGACATTGTCCTGCATTTCCAAATATCCACTGAAATTCAGCTCGCGGGCAGATGTCTTGTCATTTTCATCCATAAGTGTCAAAGTTCAGTGTTTTTAGCGGGACAATCAAACATAAATGCATTGAATGTGCAAAATAATGATACTAATACCAAGGTGCTTCGCATGTGAGACGTGCTGGAATGCAGTATTTTTCTTTCATCAAAAGTAATGGCAAACATTTAAAACTGAAAAAATGACACTTTCTTGTCATCCATCAAGTCATCAAGCATTTTCCAACAACCCATGTTGGATAACTTTAGATGATCAAAAATGCTCTTTTCATGGAGCAGTTTGTTTCTTCTTCTTCTTCTTGGCCCAGTCATGATCGTGACTAGGTGTACCACTCTGAGTGTGGCTTGTATGTCCAGTTTTTGACATACATTAGTACACATATTGTGTTTACGTTGTACATAAATCCCTCTTTTGTTTGCTGAGCCGGTTTC
The DNA here is from genome assembly GCA_028564865.1 of Zenarchopterus dispar. Lineage (NCBI taxonomy): Eukaryota > Metazoa > Chordata > Actinopteri > Beloniformes > Zenarchopteridae > Zenarchopterus > Zenarchopterus dispar. The sequence goes on from JAOWBL010000022.1 coordinate 12,204,044, forward strand.
TATATTCAAACTGCTGTTGAGCTACATGGATTTATAGGTAGAAATTTTGTTTTTGAATGTGTAAAAATTAAACCAGCCACAACAACAGACATCCAGCCTTCTAACTGAGGGCTCATCCTGGGCTGTGACACTTACACACGATGTTGACTGTATTTTTGTTGTTGTTGTTGTTGTATTGCTCTTCTTTAGATGACCTGATGAGGGAACACATGTACTGTGAGTTATCAGAAAAAAAAGTCCAAAATCAGGTTGCTGCTCCTATATCTTTCTTCAGCCCTACACATCAGATAACAGGTAAGAAAACTAAAAAGATTAAACACAAAAACATGCCCAACTGGCCTTATTTATTTGTATTTTGTATGTGTAGACTTTCGTATGCAGGTGATGCTACTGTATCACGGCCAGGTGGTGATGAAAGTGATCACCAAGAGTACGGATGGATGCTTCATTCTACAGGGCCCCGTCCCTTTGGGAAATGAACGAATCTATGGACCCTGTTCTGCCCAACAGCTCTCTTTCCCTTCTCCGAGCTCTGTGTCTATGCCGTCCTGCATGGCAGAAGCAATGAATCGCCTTCTTTGTCACCTGGAAAGGGGTGTGCTGCTATGGGTGGCTCCAGATGGCGTATTTATCAAGCGGTTCTGCCAAGGCAGAGTGTACTGGAGTGGTCCCAATGCCCAACACACTGACCGGCCCAACAAACTGGAGCGAGAAAAGACCTTCAAACTGCTTGATATACCTACATTTTTCAATGGTAACACAGCACATGCATGCTTGCTTCACACTGATCTACAAGGAGGTTTTGTTATTTATGATCAAGCTGAATTTACACCTTCATGTTTGCTCAGGACTCCACAGTTGTTTACAGGGAAAGGGACCAATACCTTCTTATGAGATTGAACTGTGCTTTGGTGAAGAATATCCAGACCCCAATGTACCAAAACCCAGGAAGCTGATTATGGCACAGGTGGGTTAAAAAGGAGTCATGAATGGCTCCCACTGCATTTTGATGCCCATTTACTCACAGTTTGCAGTTGTATTCTTCACATTGAGATTTAACTATCAAAACTTACAGTCTTGATAGAAAACCATTAAAAAAATGACTTTTGACTCAAAAACATGTTGTTTTTGAATATTGAACTATATGGAAAACACCCTCTCTCGTGGATGAGAAACAGTAATAAATCATGTCCCTTTCCTTGGTTGACCCAGACTCCTTTTCGGGAGGAAACAAGTGCTGTAAAACTTCTGGAAGAAAGTTGGAAAAATGATTAGCAATATGGTCAAAAGTTGCTGCTTGCATATTGCTTACCAAACATGAAAAACCTATGCTTTTTCATTTACTTCCTTGAAGACAAAAGGATGGAAAACAGTGGTACCTGGCCAAATGTTACTTGTAAATCTGTGGCAATATCTTCATCACAGGTAGTTAAAAAAACAGAATCAGTTCTGATGTTAAACATCATCATAGTCAAATGTGATGCTCAAGGAAAAGGACAATCAGAGTACTACATCGCCTGGAGATGCAGTAAAGTAGTAGTACACGTAGGGATATCACAGCTCTGGCCGCTTAATTGGATCCTTTGTCCACTTTGACAGAGGCAGACTGAATAGATATTCCTCCATCCTCATAGTATCCTCATAAGTTTTCTGTGTTTTGCTCAGCAACGTTATATTATTGTTTGGCTAAGAGGTTATATAATTCTGACGGAAAATAGTTACAAAGCAATACCTTTATATTAGAAAAAGCTGTATTGATCGCCACTCAAATTCTCTAGTTTATTTTCATCCAAAAAAAGGTGGGTACCCTAATGTGGAGTTCTCATCTTTACTCTGTATTGGATTTTATTTTTTAATATTTGTTTTACTCTTTTTTCATTTCAACTGAAAACCTAAAAAAAGGTGAGCTATAGTCTGATTACAATCATGTAAAAAGTGTCTTTTGTGATCACAGTTTAAGAGGTTTGATCTCTCAAACTCCATATGCCGTGTGCTGTGACTTGAACGTTTCTCCTCAGAATGTCGTTTCTCTGTGCAGCAATATCACTTTCACCCAGTAGAGGTCCTCATAAGCATATTAATTATATTTTCCTCTACCCTGTTGGCCAGGTGATTCCTCTGTTTGCGTTGGATCTGTTACAGAGGTTCAGCTTGGTAGAGACTGAGGAGAAGCATCAGATTCACCGACAGCAGAGTAAGAGCGAAGATGTTTGAAGACTAAGACATCTATGCTATGTCTTGGATGGCATGGAGGAAAAACAATTGACAAGTTCCGTCCAACACACACACACACACACACACACACACACACACACACACACACACACACACACACACACACACACACACAC